>JAIGNY010002566.1:222500-387500 GCA_020152595.1 Chiridota heheva | reverse complement strand
CTTCTTCATATGAAGAATTGAGCTATTTACATGAAATTGTCATATCTCTTCTGAAATCGACATATCTTTAGAATTATAAGTATACGATGATTCCATACATGCAAGAGCTACAGTAATGTTCAATTTCTTCCAATCACAGAGCAAGAAACATACATATGATGTCGATTTCAAGACTTGTAGCATACTATAAATAGACCCTCCATCAAATGATATTGTGTCACAAGCTGGTAGACACTCAAAGAAATTGTTTACATACATTTTCAAAAATATGTCAACAGATTATAAAAGATCTTTGACCTGTGCGGAGTATTGCAAAATCTCCAAAGAGCAAAGGTGAATCTGTGTGCCTGCATGTAAGTTTGAGTTGACGCAGAAGCATTATAAAACGATCATTGGAAAATTTCCGTAAATGTCCGCCATTGGTCAAGTGTATAGCTGTGTTCAATTAAACGAAGGAGAAATAGATAACCCCACTTGACAATTATCTCGCACAATAATTATCTTGCTCAATTACCTCGCTGATCAGTCAAATCATTGCTCATCAAAATAATTTAACATTTTTCTGTATCAGTTCCCTACATCGGGCTCGCGAAGTAAAATTAGGGGAGGGGTAGGTCAACGCCCCTGAATAGTTCAGCTTCCTGATTTTTCAGGTACTATTGCTTTTAATTTTTCAGTTTTCAATTCCCAATTCAGCAATTCGTTGTTCATTGATTTAAGGGACAATATTTTAGTAGATTATTTACCATCAAGGACTAATTCAGGGTCAAGAAATTCAATATTATTTGAAAGAGGACTTCAAAAGAAACAAAATGGTGAAGAAAGCATTCAAAAATGTTGTTCCGTTTAGAAGATATTTAAGTTTAAAGTTTGGTATCATTTGTGTAGAAACGACTGAAATCAGACTAGTTGTGAAGTCACAGCTTTAGATTCCTATCATTTTTTATTTTGCAATTTTGTGACTTAGAAACCATTGGATATGTCCGGAAAGTAGTGAAACATAATCTAGTAAGGGTAATATTAATTTACCACTTGGAGAAAGTTTGAAGAAATATAATTTAAGTAGTAAAAAAGTAGACTTACCCTAACCCAGTCATTCATACACAGAAAGGACAGAGCTTTAAACTTGAATATATCCTTAACAGAAAGAGATTTTTGAATGTCTTCCCCATATTGTTTCTTCTAAAGTCCTCTTTCATATAAGAGAAATTGCTTGACCACTGAACTAACCCTTTAAAGGAAAACGTACATGTTTGAATAATAAGTATCAATTAAGCATATTTACGAGTTTCTTTTAAGTTTCTGACATTTGTGACATTCTTGTATCTCCGTCCTCCATATCTAATCAAGGAGCTGTGTAGAAGCTCCTTGATCTAATACCATCTCAAGTTTCTTTTCTAATTAAATTTCAGCTCCGTTCCCAACCTTCAGATGTATGCTCGAGGGCTATAGTCAATTCCTGATTTCTTTACTTACAGGCTCTGATCGACAAGAAAAAACAAATGGGACAGGATATTGCCTTAGTTTAAATTATATTTGAAAAGATTGGTCTGCATAGAATCACCTCTATACTTGGTAAGTAAGACACAGCACGTCGGCCCTTTTTACTTTTCTGCACCTGCCCCCAGACGTGTTTTACATCCAACCGAAGAGGATTTTGATATAATGAAAACTGGCTTAGTTGAAATTACGTATACCGTTTTGAGCAGTTAAAAGTCTATCATCAGTCCAGGATGTATGATATATAAGTGGAAACCCCTATATCTGTCTGTGACAAATAAATTTTAATTTTCCACTGAGCTGAAAGACCACTTTCATGCACCCCTTCTTCTTTTCTGGGCCCATGACAAACATGCATTAGAATCCAATCCAATCCTTAGAGCGTATTTTTCTTTAATATGATATTTATTTCTTGTTTTCAGATAGAAAGTTGTACTGAAAACTGAAAACGGTGAGCAAATAGCAATTCGATTGAGAAATAAAATGAAAACGGTCCAGGAAAAATTGACGACAATTGTTGTGCAAAGTATTAGAAACAAGAAACTGATAAAACAGCTGCAAAAAAGATGTGATGAACAGCAAAAGCAATGTGATGAGCAGAAAGATAGAATTGAAGTTCTGGAAGTCACGATGAAAGATATTTTAAAAGAAAAGGAATCGACTTGTCACAAAGAGTCAGTTTCTGAAAAGAGATTGAATGGAGGAGAGGTATCAGAAGGTGCAAATCCGGAGAGATTAGAAAATGGTGATCAAATGGAAGATGGTGGTGACGGTGAAAGCTTTGATAAGAATGATCAGCTTTCCGCTTCAGAAAATGTGGTTATGTATATTCCAGCATCAGATAGTGACGAAAATGAATCTCTCGAGGATATTTTTCTGGACATCGGAGCAAGCTATGTAGATACCAATGAGGATATGTTTACTACAGCAACAGAAAGTGACGAAGATAAATCTCTTGAGGACGCTGTACATGCTAACGGAGCAGACGATATAGATGACAATAGATTGCGTAATGGAAGCAACAATAGAAATAGTATGTATGAGAATTCTTGGTCATCTGCTCTTTCGTTGGACACTAATAAAGAGAGTAGGCCTACGAATATTTCGAATGGTGGAAATTCCCAGTTAGAAGACGACGGAATGAATAAACTCGCCAAAGTGGGTAGGTCAAGAAATGTGCCTTTCAATCAAATTCTTGGAAAATTCGTAGCTCATTATGTGAATAAGAAAAGTCAGTGGTTATGGTTTTGGGGTGTAGTGACTGATGATGAAGGTAAAAAGATGAAAATTCAATATAGACTGAATCCTTCCTCTCGGAAACTTCACGAGAGTCAAACCATTGATAACACTAGGTATACGAAAAAATATTTGAGAGATTTATATCGCAAAGGTAAGCTAGTAGTTATGGACGTTCTACCTGAAGATTTTACAAACGTTGTTGTGGAGAACTTTGCAGAAGAAGAAACTGTTAAAGTAAATGAACGTGGTTTAGTCATGCCACTTGTCGAAGGCGACAAAATGGTGGAAGTATTCTACTATGATGGAACACGTAAAATTTATGAAACATGTGAATTTATGGAGAATTACTGGAATAACAAATTAAAAGTCTTTGCCTTGTAACACGATTTTCCGAACACAACCATAAAGGGATAAGGTCACAGCTTGTTTGGTTATACTTTTCTCTCAGATGGACAACAAGTTTGGTCAAATAATAAGGGAAAGTGCAATCCTAAGTAACAATGAATAATGTAAACCATTTAGTTAATTCACAACACTTCTATTAAACACTATCTAAATGGCAAACTTGAATATAGTCAACATCATGACAGCTTTTTGCCAATTGAAATTTCCAACCGTTTTTTGTTTACTTTACATATCATGCTTTTTATCAATATCATTTTCCTAGTGGAAAATCAAGGTCCACCATCAAACCGCACATGGCAGTATGGGGTTCAGAGTGGATTCTAGATCTGGAAGATCTGCCAGTTTCCAGTTTTGCACTCTGTTTACACAGCTTATTGTTAGGGAAACTCAAGCAGGAAATAACACATTTTGATGTTCAACAGCCGACTTTGAATCGTGGAAATTTGTAATCCCTTACCTTTTCTACTTTTCATGTTTATCATTGTATCTGTATATCGCCAATATGTAATAGTTTCATGGCGAAAGTACTATTATTGGTGCAGGGACGAATAAAGAAGTTGTGACAATCACCAGATTTTTCGTATTAAAAATTCACTCTGCGCATGAAATATTTGGATATTTAAAAGCTGCCTACCATAGATTTATCAAAATTTTCATCATTTAATTATTCATACTACTTTCCAAAAAAATGGTTCAAGTGTTGAACCTCATTACTGTAAAATAGTGGATGAGGGGTAAAGAAACTATTCTGCACTGTTGCATAGTGATCTTTGGAAGTCGTTTTTGGTCCCAAACGTGGCAGACCATTTTCAATGTTGATAATGCAAAGTTATTCATTTTGGTACGCATCTGGGTTGCTAAAAGAGAGGTATCTTGGTATTGTCATAATTATGAACCTGAAGCTTTATAGTTTTAAACAGTTCTATGTGCTTTAGCAGTTGCAAGAGCACATAGGATGCTTCCTTTGATCAGGGAGATGTTATTTGGGAACCTGCAGTTGGTTTGATTAGAAGAATTGTTTTCTTAGTAGAAAGCTAGAGTTTATTCTAAATTTGTATAAGCAGTACCGTAAGTCAGGTCTCACCTTGAGTATGCTGTACAGGCTTGAAGCCCCTTTTTCGACATATTTTGATATTAGAAAAGCTGTAGCTGACTCTTAGATATTCTGAAGCATTTTATGTTTTAATATCATCTCGTTTTTCATTTATTATGCATTTTACATATCAAAGAGTGGATTTCACCATCGAAACGACAATTTATATGCAGATAATGCTCACAAAAGAGAAAGAAACATAAACAACGATGATGAAGAATTAGATAAAAAGTACCAATCGTTTCAAAGAATAAGAGAAATACTGAACCAGCAAAGACGATCGTTTTAATTGATGTTTTTGTTCAAGTATACTTGCTAAAACTAAATAAAAAATCCATGTCTTTTGAGATTAGGGCCCATTTGGTGACTAAATTTATCACTACGCGGAATATATTGGCTAAATGTCACGATAATACAGCTTTTATCATATAACGTTACAAATCAATGCTCGGGTCAAGAAAATACTGCTTTAAGACTAAAGGATCTTTTGCCTCCTTTTTAAAAACATCAAAATATCTTATAATTTTTCGAGATGGCACTATTCTTAAAAATTTAGACTCGTTTTTCATTTGAATTTTTGAAATGTACACTTATGAAAGAAGAGCATCGCAACATTGAATACTAAGGTATCAGTTAATAACATTTTTTGGAGTGGTGAATATAGTATATAAGCCCATGCCATGCAGATGAAGTGATAAATAGCCTCATAGTTCTCCCGAACTTTTGGCCTATAGACAATATATATCAAGATAGGACCTGTCCTTGTCCAATTAAAACGATACCAATGCCTCTGAGAGGCAAATTTAAACAAAATCAAAGCCTTCATTTAACGAATTAACCACAAAATCACGAATGTAACTTAAAAACTTCCAAATAAAATTATTCGCTGAAACCGGCGTTCCCAGGAGTCTTGTTCTTACTAAATGTATATAAAACAACGTAACAATCCTCAGTTGTACGAAACTTCACAAGAATCTGAATCATCATCTGACAGTCTAAAAGACGTGGCACAAACCTAAAACAAATGTTCCGAAAGTATTGATGCTAAGGTTTGACTTTAAAAGATTGCGAATGTCCATATTCAGATTACAAATCATTTCTTTATTAAAGTGAATTATTATAATTCAACGGATAAGATTATTCTTTTAAGTTCTCTGTAAGTTCACCAGTCAGTGCACGGCAGTCATATAAGTACAGAAGTAGAACCAGTGGCGTTTGAACAATTTTGTTTTGGGGGGAAGGAGGAGGGGGGGGGGGGCTTTGGGCATTTCCCCCTTTTTTTCCAAAGAAGAATGAAGAAGTTGCATTCTTGTTATCTTCTTTTTGAACTCTAACAGAGTACGTTCACGTACAACGGTACGTATAATTTGTTATGTACGTACAACGGTACAAACACATTAGGTGTCACAGATGCCCGCACGCGTAATTTTTTTCTTCCTTAGGAGTGTTTAGGACAATTTGCATTGATATCATTTGAAAATCCTTCTAAATCACTCTAATTTTCAACGGAATAAACGCTAATTTCCCTTAACACTCCTGGAAAAATTTTGTATGCTGCCCGCACTCAGAGTCTGCGGTAGCACGCAAATGCTATGTATATTACAGCTTCTATTATCCCAAAATGATTATGAGGGTGCTAAGAAGTAATGGTCTGCATTGAAATTACATTACGTTTTTTATCAACATAATCGAAGAAATGAGAACATATGATTATATCCTATAAAGTTATATTATTTAAAGTGGGTATAAATAAGTCTTATAAAAGGGTTTTTTGGTGTATGAGAAGGGAAGAGGGAAGGGGGGGGGGCTAAAGCATAGCTTAGCTCCCTAAATTTTAACTAGGGGCTAAAAGTCCCTCCAGTCCCCTGAGTAGAACCAATTTTAAAATTTTATATTATAAATTAAAACCGCCAAACGAATGAACTATATAATCACCAATATAAATCCAGAATTTCAAGTAAAATAAAACGCTTAACCATCGTTATCAGGAGTCTTGTTTTTACCAAATTTATTTAAAATAACGTAAAACTCATTTGCAAGGCAGTAAGGACATCTAACTGCCGAACAAGAATATAAACAAACATCATGAAAGAAATGGCACAAATCTGAAACAAGTGTTATCAAAAGTATTGATGCTAAGGTTTGACTTTAAACAGTTAAAAGATTCCGAATGCAACGAATGGCAACTATTATAGTATCAGCGTTACAACTCATCTCATTACTTATCATTATATTTACGAACAATTATATGTGACTTACTATATTCCAGCGGATAAGTTAATTCTGTTAAGTTCCCTCCGAGTTTACCAGGCAGTGCACCAGACTTGTAGTGCAGTGAGTACCTTTCCATGAGTACGAGTACAATTAAAAATTATTGAGTACAAGTACAAGTCATTTTCACGAGTACAGGTCATTTTCACGAGTACAAGCAATTAAAATTTGCATTATGCCGAAGAAAATTGTGAGTACATGGTCTTAATCTCATAAACTGATGAATACGAGTACAAACTCAAACTTGTGCTCATGAGTACCAAACTTGTACTCACACCACAAGTCTGCAGTGCACTGCAGCTAAATATACAATCAGTATTGCAAATTTAGACTTTTGCTCTGTCTTATTATTAAAACCTTCGCTGAACGATTTAACCATATATTCAGCAACATAAATTCAGAATGGTAAGTAAGGTTAAACGCTTAAACCACCAATGCCATGAGTATTATTCTTATCAAGTGTATTAAATATAACGTAAAACTTATTTGTAAGGTAGTAAGGAGACTAACAAGAATATAAACAAATATCAGAAAGACATGGCACAAATCTGAAACAAGTGTTATCAAAAGTATTGATGCTATTGATTCCGAATGTCGTGAATGGCAACTATTATAGCTAGGATTACAAATCACCTAATTTCTTATCATTAATTTACGAACAGTGGTATGTGACTTTCTATAGACTTCTTCAAACCGAGTTTAGCCGAACATTATTTCTTCAATACTTCGACCAATCAAATTTTGGGGAACTTTTCCTTGTTTCCCAATCAATCAGGTGCAGTTTTGACGCGCGTGTATTTCCTTCATGTTTAACGCACGTAATGTACCTGTACGTGCGCTTGAAAACATTTTTACATACGCTTGGTCCTATTCACTTGATTGAAATGTGACCTGAGGTCATCAAACCGCATAGCAACCGCGCGCATTCACCCCGCATTGGAGTGAAAACAAAGCGATCAGCTGTATTTGTTTTTATGCCACACAGTAAACGCATACGGACTTGCCCACGTGTATCGCGAAAAGGTTTGTTTTCACTCCAGTAAATGACGTCATCTCCCGGATGTGACGTGGCACCAACCAATTGAATAGAGGTTATGCAATACGTGCGATGCACTCTAAATCGCTGACGTATTTCCACTAGCAACCGCGAATCCATCATCGGTTGGAGGACAATTTGTACACAACAAACTAAGCCGGCGAACGTTACACAGATGTTCAGTGCATGCGAGTATAGACCTAATCCCCAAACGCAAAATGACGTCATCCGGCGGCAATTTTGTAAATAAACCAAAGTTTGGTAGGCAAAGCGCAGCGCAAACTACCAGATCGTACATACATTCAACAACGCATCAAGTCAACAGAAAACATGAAAGAAGAAAATTATCGGTTATTGATTCAAGGCAAATTTTGCCGCTAAAAAGCTTTTTGACTTGCCGAAAATCGTACATATTTCACTCCAATAGAATTTGTTTTCTTTTGGAAGTTAATTTGGCGTCAAAACTACAATTTTAACTCAATTCTTACGAGATGTATGGAACGATTAGCCCTAACCTAAAAAGTCAACTAACTTTAGATATTCTATAACGCCGAACTTCATCTTCATTAGGTTTAGTCTTATTAATTAGGCTAACTGTAACGTTATAGTGTAGGCCTACAGCAGTTTTGCTGAAAAAGAAACAAAACCGTTTTCGAATTTAAAACAACACTGACAACGAGAAATAGATTTCGTCCATAGTAGATTTCGACTGAATCCTCTTTAAGCCTAGATTACAGTAATTAAATTTGTGTATAGCATGAGATACATAAGTCCAATATGAACACAAACGTAATAGCCTAAGACTACAAATTGGAAGATAGCCTGGGCCTATGGATTTAGCCCTCGAAGTAAGAAAAATTTTCAAACTAACTCTTTCAGCAAAGGTTTTGGTCACTGCGTGATTTAGGCATGGATATTCGTGTTACATGTTCAATTCGTGTTACATGTTAAACAATTCAATGTTTTTTTTTGCATGGTACCCACTCTCGTTTTTTTGCCTACATGTATCTCTTTACCAATTTTTATGTACCTAGTAGCCCACTGTATTTTTTTCACTCAAAAATTTAGAATTGTCTACTGACCTTTTGTAAGTTGTTATACTAAAGAGACAGTACAGGCAAAGAGCATAGATATCTGACAAGTAGTGACATTTCCTGTTACTGAAATTCCCAGATTTAACTTTTTCATTGACCAACCACAGTTGGGATGCAATAAAATTATGTTTCAACTAAGGTTGATGATCCTTTCGTAAGATTGAGTAATTAATGTTGTGTTGTCAAGTTTAAGCCAAGTCAATCAAAATAGGCCTACGTATGATGTACACATGTTGGCAATGGGTGTGGCAAAGACCATTCATTTTAGGAATAAGACCAGTAGTGTTGCCAACTACATTGGAAATAAACATTGCCAATTTCCTGCCAGGATTGAGAATAATGGTCACACTTTATCTCTAAAAATTAAAAACAAAATAATGATTGCTTATATGTGATGATAAAACTTTTTAGTATTACTAAAATATATAAGAGTAAAAGCTCTTCAAATCCACCTTGCTGATTTTTTATCATTTTATGTTTGCACCAGGCTTTGCAAAAGTTATTTAAGAAAATTATGATTTTTTTCAATTGATAATTTTCCATGCAGATAGTGCTTTACAGGTACTACACATAAGCATATTAATATAACTGATATTTGGCGTTTTACATAAATAATTTTCCTGTGTTTCACATTGATGAAAATGTGGTCTTCAACATACACAAAGTTCAGTGAGTGCATTCTTCGCAAAGGCGGAAGAAGAGAATGCATATGCACTACACATTTCACATAGCATACAAAACGGTATGTAATCATCTACACTATCAACTCAGTTGCCTAACAGATAATTACAGCAGTAAGAAAAATCCCATTTGGATGATTATTTATAGTCTGAGAATATGATCTTATGGTGGGATGAAAAGGCCATGCCTATTTCTTTTTATTTCACTCCTCCACTTTATACAGGAAAGCTCATTCAGGTTGAGATGAGGCCTTGTTTACAATGAAATAACAAAATATATAATCAATTTTGACATAAAAAGATTGGCAAAAAGGCAAATACAGCAAAAGTAACAATTAAATCATACATTGAAATTTAGAATAAGAACTGAGACATGTAAAGAAGATGTTCAATTTCCAAGTTTTTTTTGCAGTTACTATGTGAGTATAACAGCTTAAACATGCATTACTTTATTTCAATTGTATCTCCACATAAAGCTTCATGCTTAATTTACTTCTGTAGTAGAAGACTGACACATAGGCCTAGCTTGATATAGACTAAAAACAAAAGAAGTATAAACTTGGTGAATACATCAGCAGGTAATATTTGCAGTCAATCAAATGATCAATTTTGCATTGTGTGATTTCTTAGTGACTTCAAAACCATTTTTTTCAGTATCATGAATATTAAACTGTTTAAAAAGTACAGCGCTTGGCATTTAATTTGACAATTTATTGCCATCCTACATGTGTATTATTCAAAATAGTGCAAAAAGGAAACTTATTTCATTGCTCTCACTTGACTGCTAAGTTGAGAAAACACAAACAAGAAGTCCATCCATACTAAAAATTATATATATATTTACCGATCCTAGAGAAAAATCTTACTTCAAATTCACATCTAGATTTGAAAAAAATCCCATGCATAACGGGATAATACATCTGACTGTAGTATACGCTATAGCCACTACATGGCTGATATACAGTCAGAAAACGCTATATACCTTATAACGTTGAAACTGCTGCATTGGCTTATTATAGCCAATGACTTTCGACTACGCGCTAGAAAACTAGGCCTTTCCGCGACGATCGCAGGTCAACTTTTGACAATTTTTTTTATCGTCATGGATCACTTTTACGTGATACAAAATAAATATATATTTATCACTGTATTGAGACGTTCACTTACGTTTTGTACGTGAGTTTAATAAAGAAAACTGTGAAAAGTTGCTTTTGTATAAGGGTGTTTCAGCTGACGTTCATGAGGTTACGTGACTTTGTTTACATCGTCATTTTGTCGGGCGAGAACGATCGTGTGCTGTACACTTAATTGGACTTACAAACGCTTGCATGTTATTATTTAAGATAATTTTGATAAGGTAATTATGCCGGAATCTTGATCTGCCGTTGGTTGCACTAACAGACGTGTGCCGGGGAATAAAAAGACGTTTTTATCGATTTCCATCTGATCCTGACTGACGTTGGAAGTGGGTTTCTGCTGTACGACGCAACGTCTTTCGGTTCACACTAGGTTTTGCAGTGAGCATTTTTTGCCAGGTATGTCTGTATGTAGGCTTTGCCTGCGTATAACGTACAATCGATGGCGTTCACGTAAAAGTTACTCTTCGTATACCCGGTGAATATATACAACGTTAGGAAAATATGAAGCAAAACTGCCGCCGCGAACAAAATCAATAAAATTCGCTGAACTGGCACTGGTAGGTAGGTTTAACAGGCAGTATGTTTGTTGTACGAGTGATGTGACAGAGCTGTGTGAAGACGCGTGAAACGCAACGACGCTTTCCCGGCAAAAATGGCTTCCTGATGAGTTAGTTACGTGAAGAAATCCCTCTATAAAAGCCTTTGCTACTGACTTAATTTCAAACAGCGCCTTGGATGAATGTATTTAACCTTTCTGGGTTCAATGATTGACAGCTTGTTTTAACCAATTATCGCACAAATCCGCATAACTACGCGGTACTGGTACAGTACAGCTAGCTAGCGGCGCGCGCTCATGTAGTCAATGCAATTTACTGTACAAAACAAATGCACACACAGACTGAGTGATGGCAAAATGGTGAACACAAATTGCGCCTACGGGCCCGCTGCGGGCTTTGTAAATCTGATTGCTGTTACCTAGGACAGTTAGCAACTGAATTTTGTTCATCCTATTTGCTAAAATCTCTAAAGATCCGGAGAATTGCCATAAATGAATCAAAGCTTACGGCAGGACTCGTGAACATCTAAATGTCAACGCATTGGCACATATGCAGATATGCACGATTGTGGATTTTAGGTTTGTTTATCCCACATAGTTACCGCGTTGCTATTGCAATCTACCTAATGCAATCCGTCATGCTCAAACTGTTTATACTTTTAAGAAGGCCCTTAAGACTCATCTTTTTCCTACTGATTAAGTTTTATGTTGTCTATAATACTTAATTTCTAGTTTTATTTTTCTAGTTTTTGATTTTGACCAATTCTTTTTGCTTGTACATCGTCCTACAATTCTTTTATTTTTTGATATTGTACATTAAGAGTTTGTCTATGTATTATCAATCTTATTGTAAAGCGCTTCGATCCACGGGAGATGCACTATGTAAATAAGTGCAATAATAATAATATGGTGGGCGTGGCCTATTTGGAAACCTGGAAAGGTTAATTACTTGAAAAGTCGAACAATAGAGCGACGGTGAAGTCAACTTGCATTAAATTGAACACTGCGCGCATTTACTGACGACGAACATTAACAAAATAGCAGTGCCAGCGCACTCGGGTGATACGCACACTAATTGAGTACGGTTTCCTACAGTGAGGGATTTGCGAAGTAATCAGAATGTCATTTCTTCCGTAATTTAAATGTTTTTACGTACAAAATGTTAATTTCATTTTTAACTTAGCTTGTAAGATACTTTAAAGTTCCAAGACGTTAATGAAATCAAAATCATAACTCGTAAGTACTTTTGTCAGTTTTGAGAAGGGTTTTAATTTCATGATTATGCAATTTGTTCTTGTCTGAGTGGTTTTCAACCTTATGAGTGTATTGTGCGTTGTCTCACTCAGTATGCAAGTATTGCCTTACAAGTAATGCCCTACTGAGTGAGGTGTTTATCTCACTAGTAAGCCCTAGGCAGCCGCATTACTAGTGAGATAAACACCTCCCTCAGTAGGCACTACTTGCAAAGCAATACTTGCATAATAAGTGGCTGTAACCATATGCGGTAGATTTTTTGCTGATTCTAGTCCTACCGGATTTACGGCTTATACTTTAACCAAATATCACTTCTATTGAATTACAATTGCCGAAAGACTGAGTTTTCACAGCGATTAAGGACTAACTTTTGTCAGATCCGTATTTTTATGCGTGAACGCTGGTGCTACATTGCCTTGGATAAAAGCAAGTTGTGCAAATTTCAAGTTGGAGCTTTGTTTGCTTGCGAAACAAACACATTTCTAGTTAAGATCACAACCAACTGTGCACTACTATTTTGCGTCCAAACTATTGTCTAAATTGAAGCGTTTTGTATATACGATATTACTAATGAAGTAAGGTGAGAATAACCTATTTTACAATTATTTACCGATAATCAATCGAGCACAATATGCGTAGTTTGCGTACGTACAGTTTTCCCGCACTGTGCCTAACAATTTTCCAGCGCTTGTAAAGTTCCTGGATGGTAAACAACTTTTGGATTGGGTCTATATAGTACGTAAGTCCGCTTGACATCACCAATACCAGTTACACGTATAACATGGCTGAGTTTTCGTCATACTACAAATTGTTAAAGGATCCTAATACAAAACAACGGTATCTATCGCGATTGCATAACCTGTGCACACGGCCAAGATTTCCCCAGTATACGATTGGTATACATTAAAGACACGTGACTCTCGGCCATGTGATATTCAAATTATTTTTCCGGAAATTGACGATTCAGATTTGAAAAGGTTTATATTTTACCGGATAAGTGAAAAAGGTACAGTATCGAGATTGAATATGCACCAGAAAGAGCTTGAGATTCTGAACAGAAGAGTGTTTTAATCACATCAAAATGAGTCACAGCTTATTAAAAGTTTTGCAAATGTTAATGTACGAAAACGTTGTGATGTATGAGATAGAGGAGAAAGCTTACGTTTTAATTGTAATTTTTGTCCTTAATCTTAAACATTGAAACTCATCAGACTGCTACATTTTGATTGAAAGTATGATAGAGATTCACAACTACTTAGTCATATTTAATTACTCTTTTTCAAGTAAAGTAGGTGTAGAATTGAAAAACAATCAGTTTACATAAGGAACATCATATACAAAATTTTGTATTGTCAAAAATTTAAACAACTACGTAATTTATTATAATAAGGTCTTAAAATTTCCAAATGTTGGAAAATGGTCAAGTGTGAACGGATTTTGGTGATTGTTTGTTTATTTTCAAACTGACAATTTCATCAAGTTTATGTCGATATGTTATTTTTTTAATTAAAAAAAAAAACATTGTATGAAATTGTTAGCCTTGGAAAAAATGGTGGCTGCCGGTTATACAATGATGCCCCTTTTTTTAATTGATCATTTTGTCTTTATTTGGAGCCCATATACTGTTTGTTGTATGGCCTGAGGATCTTCAAGGTAACGGCACTGTCAAATTTTCATAAATTACCAATACTTGAGTTTTTATAACAAAACTTAAGTAATCACTGGAGCTAAAATGGGCTTTCACCATCCACGTTCGTGCATATTGTAGTATTGAAAATCATTAAATTTTGATCTCCGAATTACTCAGAAAGTGAAAGAAAGTTTTCATGGATCTTAATAAAAAGAGATTAAGACTCTTTATTTGTACGTAAGGAACGAATTTCTTTTCAAGCTGTCTTAATTCAATATAGTTTTTCTTTAAAGGCCCTACTATTAAATACTATATAGATTATATGATCATAAGGCAAAAACTCTGAATTTATTGCTCCAGTAATGTGCTAAAAATTCAAGGGCATGATAAGTTCTCAAATTTCCATCGTTATAATATACATTTAATTTACTATCGGCTGAGAAAAGTTTGGAAACCAGACCACTTTCATTGAATTCTATGGTTTCATCCGCACCGAAATTTTTAATGACAACGCGTAAACAATCTTTAGGTTCAACTTTCATTACCAACAGTTGTTGTTTCCGATGCAATTTCCTGACGTGCGCTTTCGAAAAAGTTTCGTTCTCAACATACTGTTTAGGACTTCCACCAGGAAGATAGTATTTAAGCCTGTATTGCATCTTCATCTTTTTGCCGAAATCGTCGATCACAGCACCCCACACCCATTGCATCCTCTTCGTCACAAATTGACATATTACTTTCCCTACAATATTTCTAAACGGAATATTCTTTGGCGTACCTATAAGAAGGTGGCTCGATTCGGGAAAAAAAGAGGAATCAGTAGAGCTTACATCTGAATCGTCATTACTGGACCCGTGGTCATTGTTGTTGTCATGCATTCCTTTCCCACCCTTATTCCCGTTGGCACGAGCAGATAGTAAATCTACTTCGTTTCTTTCACATTTGTCATCTTCGATCATCTCTACTCCGTTTGAACCACCATTATAATCTAGCAACTCTACTTCGTTTGTACCACAACATTCATCTAATATTTCTACTTCGTTTGTACTACTACCTTCATCTAGTACTGCTACTTCGTTTGTACGACTACCTTCATCTAGTACCGCTACTCTACTGTTACTTTATCTCCATCATTTTGATCTAATACCTCTTCTACGTTTGTATCACCCGCCTCAACAGCCGTCGTTATTTTGTCTGCCTCACCATTACCACCATCTAACACTTCAACTTCGTCAGTTTCCCCACGTGTACCGTCATTTAAGACTTCAACATCCCTTTGTTCACCACCGTAATCTAACACCTCTACTCCGTGTACCTCACCAAGCACTGCCAAGCGGCTGCTCCTCGTCAACATTCCAGGAGTTTTCGCTCTCAGCAAGGACGAGCTCCTCAATTGTGTCTAACTTTTCCTTCTCTTTAGAAATCAAAGCTTTGTTTTCAAATGGCACTTTGTTATCTAATATTGTCCTCACATTAATTTCCAATACTTCAATACGTCTTTCTTGTTCAGTACAACTTTTTCGCAGTTGCTTTATTAGTTTCTGATGTCGAATACAACGAATTTCAGTTGTTAAATATCTTTTCCGTAAGTTCGTCATTGCAAGATTGTTGGCAACTTGGCAGCGTTGTCAGTTTGCTTTTAAACCCTCTCTGATCGTCCCTTGCTCAGCGTGACGTATGCTTCTTGTGTCTGATAGTCTTACCTGGAAAAGATCAAAGATTAACAAAATTATGAAAGGCAATGTAGTAACAACTCTTATCAAGGAGTTGCCATTTCTCTGCGTTGTGGTTTAGAAAACTTCCCTATTCAGAATTAATGTTTTTAGGTTTTAGAATCTTGGCACGCAGATTTCTTGGTGTTTGAACTCAACAGTCCGGGAGCAACCCGAAAAACGGGGTACTTAAAAATACAAAAAAAATTGGGTACTTTGATGTATTACGTCATCGCATGAGCCTACAATTTGACTAGCCCACACTATTCGTATGGGGTTTCTCATTTTCCGCTCCGAATTGTCCCAAATTTCACTGGATATCCTGAACATTTGGATACTGATAGTAAATAGATATTCAAAACTTTTAGTCGCTGCTTTTTGAAAATCACGGTCACCTTTCTTAAGAAAATCAGTAAAACAGATTATGCCACTTTATTAGACATTATTTTAGAGCCGCGGACGGCACCAGGACATCGTCATGGACCAATTGGCCAGCCCGCTCATGCCCCCACCCCACATAGCTGCATAATCAAACACTTTTTATGCCTCTGCAATGGTTGTAACATGGGTCTACCACAAAGAAACACCGTGACACGGCCCGCCTATGTGTATGTGAGGCTGTGACCCCTAAAACTGTGACGCGACTAAGGTTTTATTGTATACTCTTATCCGCTTAGCACCATGGAAACCACCTATAAGCCTTTGAGGCTCGATGGGATTTAACTTAATACTAAGGGTACTTCTCCTCGCTGAAAAGGGGCACTTTTAAAAGTTGTGAGAAAAGTGTGGAGGGGAAGGTCGTGCGCCCTGTTCCCTCCGGTACAATCGCCAATGTAAAAGTCGCATACTTATTGTATAATCTTATCCGATTAACACCATGGAAACCACCTATAAGCCTTTGAGGATCGATGGGATTTAACTTACTACTACGGGTACATCTCCTCTCTGAAAAGAGGGACTTTTAAAAGTTGTGAGAATAGTGTGAAGGGAAAGGCCGTGCGCCCTGTGCCCTCCGGTTCTATCGCCAATGTGAAAGCCACATACTTATAGTATAATCTTATCCGCTTAGCACCGTGGAAACCACCTATAAGCCTTTGAGGCTCGATGGGATTTAACTTACTACTAAGGGTACCTATCCTCTCTGAAAAGGGGCACTTTTAAAATATGTGAGAAAAGTGTGGAAGGAAAGGCCGTGCGCCCTGCGCCCTCCGATTTCATCGCCAATGTGAAAGTCACACAGCAAAATCACGTAACAAAAAATAGGCCACGAAAAACGGCATATTGGCATGGCCTAACGTTAGTATTAATTTTTGGCAACCTAGGCCTAGTACATATTTGAACAACCTTATAATCAGTTTGAAACACAAATGCGTAATTAACTTGGCGGTTTTCATCCCGGGTCCGAAGTTTCCGTACCGCATACCAAATTTAAGAAACAAATGAAACAATCCAAACGCAAATATTTCTATAATCTATGTAGGCCTATGAGTGAATCTGATAAATGATTATTGGAAATAAATCAATTAACAATTAAGCAAATTCTCAACAACCCTTAAGGAGACTCAAGTTTCATACCTACGTACTATGATCCTTGTTATAATCCGTCTGAATCAAAATATCCTGTGTCATAACTTAAGTAGTCCTATATGATGTCAGTTCAAATTTCTCGTTAAGAAATAAAGCGGAAGTGCATATGTTGAGTCGTATATGCATATGCTACTGAACGGTGAATAACGGGTGCAACCAAAGTTCGTTAGGCCAGGGAGTTGGCATAATGCCAACTCTCTGATCAGGCTAATACCAATTTTGTACGGAAACTCAGAAAGACACTTTGGAAATAAATTGTTTGAATATCATTCTATACGTAAAGTATATATGAGGTTTTTTATTACCAAAGTTGTGGAAAGAAAAAAAACGTCTTTTGCCATTTTTAACTGACAAGCATTCTTAAGCATTTTCGATGTTTGGTTGTTTAGTATTTTTTTTAAACTACTTTCGATATTTGACCATGGAATTAAAAAAAACTTTCTTTTTTAACTCCAAGATTTGAAGTAATAACTATGTTTCCTTTCCTGTCCTCGCCAATTTTTTATTTTCGGAAAGATAATGACGGCAAATTGTGTTTATAAAAATTTGATAAAAGTCAAGGCCGCAATTCCTGGGGGACATATCCCCCACTTTTAAGCAGATAAGGTCTTCAAAAACAATATCTCCGGGTCCTATGTCTCCCCCATCCCCACTCCCTCCAGAAGCAAAAATAAAACAAAATTTGAGCTTTTCCCTTTAAAACCTAACAGAAAGTACCACAACATGGCTCCGACACAGGATTGAGATATGGACAAGGGGGAGGGTGGGGGTTGGGTAATATCGACAGAGGCGTAGAAAACGCGGGAAGGCGCCCAACTGAATGGTTTCCACCTTAAAGGTCGCATGCTTCCCTTCCCGGATGGGAAGCCAAATTGGGAAAAAATTAACAACAAAATGTAAAATTCAAGAAAAATGTGTTAAAATGATTCGAAATGTTGGTAAAAGTTGGAAATTATTTCTCGAATATTGCATAACATTTCCCAAAATTTCCTGATAATGAAGGAGATTTCCCTAATTACCGGGGTTTTTATCGGGTGAAGCTAAGAACGAGATGGCGGAATATTGTTGAAGCCTTATGCTCCAGTGGGATGAATTGATGAAGGGAAGTAAATAATTACTAAAGTAAGTGAAAGAGATTCCCTAAAATTTAAGGAGATTCCTGGTTTAGCAACGTTTGACACAAACTTAATTGATCAGTTTGTTTTGTAACTGGGGAATTTGGGTGCTTGTTTCCCCTGAGAGGTGACCCTTCTAATGCCTCACCCATCTGGCGAGGAGGTTTATTCTGATCACTCAGTTGTTCAGCCTCCGCCCCCACTTCAAAAAGTGTTCTGCGGTCCCTGTCTATGTGGCAGCGGGTTTCCTGTGTGGGACCTATATGGCAAGCCATGTGGGTGTGGTATATGGAATAGCCAGCGCATGCATGCACTCAAAAAATACAAGAGTTAAAAACAGCACTTACATAGAGCTGCATATAGCTCTTCGCACAGTAGCAAGAGCCCCTGCAGGACAGCACCTGCAGTGTTAATTTAACTATTTTTTAGGTATTTAGGTGTAACAAATGCAGCACCTTTGAGGTGTTAAATCTGAACTCGTATAAGTGCTGTATTTAACACTAAAATCGTTTAACTCGCTGTGGTGTTGTATTCAACCCTTACGAAGGGTTAAATAAAATCGTTTAACTCGTTTTAGTGCCATACTTCAACACTTAGTTGTATTCAACCTTTCGAAAGGAAAAATAATATTCCAAATGGTTGTAGGTGAATGATTACAAATGGGTGTTACGTATTTTGAAAGTTCTAGCAAAGATTCGCATACTTAAGCTGCAGGCGTCCTCAATATGTGATATTGATGAACCAGCTTTGAAATGTTGAAACACTTTCATTTGTCCAAACTGTCTCTTGCCAACCAGTCATATCTGAATAAGACGTATTGTAAAGAATGAAATACAACTATACGACTTTTCTTGATATTTATTTCCTGTTTTATCAGGAAATTGTTTTTAGAAAAATGTTTGAATTGAAATATTTAATGAGTGAAACCACAAGGATTAAGCAAATACACACTAAACTGATCATTTTCAAAATAGAAATATTAATGCAGTTATTAATCTCAATTTCTGCATGAACATTTATTTGTGTCAATTAATGTGACTCCGCCCATTGATAACATGAATAATGTGACTCCGCCGTGACACTCACAAGTGTTACAATTTTGCCATCAAACACTTGGAGTGTTACGCAAGGTAACTCTTATAACACCGACCGTAGTGTTGTACTCTCTAGTTGTATGTAACTCTTACAATTTTAACAGTGTGGCGTTGTAGCTCAGATGGGATACGATTGGGGTTCATGTGGGGGATATGGAAACCATACAAAATTGACTACTAAGGATGAATCATTAGTCTCTCTAGCTCGGCATGCATTTAGAAATAAACCCTAATACTCGGGGTGTCAGATTCCAGAGGAGTAAATATTATTTATGTTAGAACTGTATTGTGTACACACACTGAGACGGACAGACAGACCCACTCGAAAAAGGAATGGTCAAATTTTGACCATAACATGGCCAAATCTGTACCAAATTAACTTAAATCAAAACTGAACAACACATTTAATTACCATATGGTCAAATGTTTCCATAATGACTGCCATATTATGATCAAATTTGACAACGGATAGACAGACGGACGGACAGACATGACACCTCAAACCCCCATTGGCCTAATCTGTAGAGGGGTAACGGCGGGAGAAAAGAAAGTATATATATATCTTTTGCCAAAAATCATCATCAAAACAAATTTAGAGGTGAAACATTTTAAAAGGAAAATTCGATTCATTAATTTATATTAAATTTCAGGCCATTTTGAGGTAGACCTACTTGGTTTTAAGTATGACAGTTGCAACATTGATTAGTCAAATCCAGTAGCGGATTAAAACGTAGGTAAAAGGGGCACTTTTCCCCGCCCCGAATGTTGACCGGCCCACCAAAATTGTTTAAATTTATTATTATTATCATTTTGTATTTATTTGCTGATGTTTAATAAACAAGTAAATGCCACAATTCTCGGTTTAGGATCAGGGGCATAGGGAAGGTCACTTGGTGCAAAAAACAAAAACATTTTTCAGTTGTAAGCAGAAATATGCGTTGGTAAATCAAGTTTCCATCAAACGTTGATGTCGGTGTAACCGCAGATTTCGTCTCCGCTAAGATTTTGTCACCCCGGACGATTTTTTCTTAGGAGGTTTTGTCTGGCGGACTAAATTTCCTAGGGGAAATAGTCCGGGGAAATATTTTATCCTTACCTCGCAATTGTATTCAATTATACATGCAATAGGTTTCCGAAGTTTCATTTTTGGAACACTAATGCATATGGATACTCAGCGCATAACTTTTTATTTTTTATGAGGTATAAGTGTCTTCGTATATTCCCCCTCCTCCCCGACAGTCTGGACTAAACTTAAAGATATTTAAGCTTATTCTAAGAATGATCTTCGCCATATTTTCAATCTTCCTTTTTTGACAACAATAAATAACAACTCGAGAGCTTTTCAAATACAATTTTTGCATAATATAATTCCTTTAAATGAGAGGCTTTTTAAAGTGGCTTTTCAAAGTGGCTGACTCCCCACTATGTGGATTTTGTTAGATAGACGCAGAATCACTCTAAAATTTGTTTGTTGATTGCCGGATTACCAGGTTTTTTGGGCAAGAGATTATGAGCTATTTTGTTAATCTTCCATTTCCTCACGTTTCTTACTTTTCTATTTTTCATGGTTTTTTCGAAGTCAGTAGAGATTTTAAGTTAACTCAGCTAGTAGTTGTAGTAGGTAAGCAGGTAAATTATTAATGTAAAATACAAAATAATAGCCCATCCTTTTGTTACCTAATTTCTAAATCAAAATTTATTCGTAAATTAGAAGAGCATATAGCAAGAAGAAATGCTAAGTTAAAGTCCAATAATGAAAAATGGCTCTCAATTTTGCATCTTCTCGTTTAACCTTTTTTTTGTATCCGGAATCCTCTCAAGATATTTCTAGTCTTTGGTTTTTTTCTGTTTTCTGTTAGTAAGTTTAAGAATGTTTAACTTTTATTTACGAACAATTTTGCTTTATGAATTATGTTATGATAGTTGTATTTCTTTTCGACATTTTCTTCATTGTGATGATATGTTCAGATATGAAAGTTTAACAAATAGATTGTACTAAAACAAACAAAAAAGCACTTAGATTCTTCAAAACTAAAAAAAGAAGAAAAAAAACCCACAATGCTTATACATCACCCGTCCTAGAGTACCCCACCCCACCTCACTCATCCCACCTCCGTAACAACTCCTCCCCACCCCTGCAATTAAGCAGTGCGAGCCCTACATGTCAAACATATCTTCATTGACTCTCCAAGCTCGCCCTGAGCTTCCCTAATCCCTTCAATTATATTGTCGAATCTTCCACAACAACTTCCCATGACAAATTATCTCCTTCCTGCGCCATGATACCAGCTGAGTAGCTAGGATTTCCATATTGGGAGAGGGGGTTGGGTGGGGGAGCAATGGAAGTGAACCGACAAGATGAACCAACATGTACCAATCTTAACCGACGGATAAAAAATATTGGGGTGAACGCCCCCTTCCCCCGTTTTGGATCGCCACTGCCTGCTACCATAACTATATAATCTTACCCTAATTCTGCCTTTCTATTCCTACCTACTGCACTCTGAAGCTTCTCCAACCTCATACTTCTCTGACAAATTTAATTTCAAAGGCACAACTTGACCATCGCTGTCTTGGGGCCTTAAACCTCATCAAAGAAACAAACACTCTGAAGATTCTTCTTTTTGATGCACCAAAATGGCTTAATCAAGATACTAGAAGTTTGAAATTCAATTGAGGAGAAGAACAATTGTTAGATACCAACAGAATAAGTTTATCCTGAAAAATTAGGCGGGCAGAATGAGTTTACCGACAGAAACGTTGATACGGCAATATATGACCCCCTCCCTTTCCCCCGGCACTCTCCAGTCATTCAGTCATTTGATGGTACGGCCCCTAAAGCATAGCAGCTCGGCTCCTGACTTCCACTTAAAAGTGAAAGAGACTAACCAACTAGCCGTACTCTTATTAAAAATTGAATGACTAAATTTCTAAATTTTAATTATACTGTACAAAACCTTGCTTTCCATGAGTTAAATGTGTCTTCAATAACCAAAACCTATTATTCACCCATTTCAGCCTTTGGCTCTCGCTACGGACGGTAAAAATAAACTGTCAGACTGGTGGACATATTCAGCTTCTCAAATTAACATTTTAAATCTTGGGGAAAAATTCTCCTGGCGGACAGTATATTCTGTGTAAGGGGAACAAAATCCCCAAGGAGACAAAATCAGGAGGAAAGTCAGGGGGAGGAGGAGGGGGGAGGGGGAGGGGGGGGATTCCTATTACATTGGCTGATTGGGAAAATGGCATGATCTACTTCAATGATTGGGAAATCAAGGCTCGAGTCCCGAACTTCAATTTTCAGAAAATGCCCTTCATCATATTCAAACAAAATTCTTCAATTCTCTTTTAAGGAAATTTTCTTCGATTTCTTTCATTTTCGAGAAGTTTTCTTCAATTATCAGAAAATCTTGCCTAATTTAACTTCCTACGTCTATGTATGGCGTGTAACGTGAAACACTCCTGCAGAAAAGCGCGACCGAAAAGTGATGACGTATTTTTGAGGGGTCCCCCAAATATCGGATGGTTGTATAGTATGCAACGGTATAGCAATTTTCTGGTTGTAGGATTATTTGTCGGTAGGTTACGGAGGCATAAAGTTGATCGCTTTAGCGCTCTCACTTTCGGTATAGCGCTCCTTTAATCAAAACTACTTCTTGAGGTGAAGAAGTAACATTAGTTAAGAATTGCACAGATATTACCAGAATTTTGAGTGAAGTGTATAACTGGAATGTTAAACTTACCCTTTAAATCATAGGTAAAAAAAAACTAGCGTTTGTATACAGAAAATCAGAAATATACTTTACCCCGGCCTATAAAGGTTTTTGTTGTAAACAGTGGCACTATTAACATGTATAAAGCTATTATTCCAATTGATCTGATTTTGAAAATTACAATTTGGTACAGAGGCTACTGGGTTGCTCCAAGCAATACAAAATGTTTTTACAAAGTCGTTATTGTTATGTTTTAAGTCGCTCGCCTTACAATTACAACGAAATAGAAAGTTTCCCCAAAAATTCGTAAGCGTCAGGTTTGAAAAAAATATGTCCTGCTGAAAACAAAATTCACGGCATTGCGGAGTGCAAACTGCGCGTTGGCGATTTTAAAGGGAATCATGAAATTAAAAAGAGCGCGTGCGCCTGTCCTTTGACACAAGCGGGATTTGCTCATCAAAAGTGTGTGTCACGTGGGAAAGGGGGAGAGGGGGCATAAAATCACCCTAAAATACAAACAAATCACCATGCCTGCCATCCTATTTCCTCATTGGATACTCCTGTTGGCCAGCGAATGGCAAGTATTTTTTTGAGGCACTTGTGTAAGAATATATCCAACCTGTTTTCGTCACTTTTGGTCATTCGCCTTTTTTCGCTGCCGTAGAGTACAGCAATAATGCTGGATTTAAAGATTCTTATTTCAGTCTTTTTGAACTGACTGCACTTTCAGATTTGTCTTAGTTTATTAAAGGCTCGCCAAGCTTTTTCTATTCTTGCTCGTATGTCATCGGAAACTCCGCTGTTTTTGTTTTTCACAACTGCACCCAGGTAATTTGCTAACTTCTTCCACGTCATTTCTATCCAGCTTGAGTGGTAATTCTTGGTTGTATCTTATGGTTTTTGTTTTTGCGGTGTTTATCTTTAGTCCGACTGTATTGGTTCTATGACTCAAATGGCCCAATTTACTTTGCATGTGCACATGCCGCTTGGTGCTAGACAGAAGCGCTATGTCATCTGCAAAGTCGATGTCCTCTAACTAATTCCATCTAATTCTTGTGTCTCCATTGACCACTGTCTGTCTCATGACCCAGTCAATCACCACTAGGATCAGCAATCCTGACATTACGCAATCATATTTGACACCTGACTTGATATCGAACCATGCTGCTGCGTCATTGTTAGCCATGCAATACTGCGCACCTACAAT
This sequence comes from Chiridota heheva, assembly GCA_020152595.1. NCBI lineage: Eukaryota > Metazoa > Echinodermata > Holothuroidea > Apodida > Chiridotidae > Chiridota > Chiridota heheva. Next base: position 363,172 of record JAIGNY010002566.1, on the reverse strand, counting down.
TTACCTACAGAGATTTCACCATATTTATCAGCTTGGGAGGGATGCCGTATGTTTCATGATGTTCCATTACGTTTCTCTGTGTACACTGTCAAAGGCTTTTTCGAAATCAATATAGCACACATAAAGGTTGCTATTCCATTCCATTCAATCAATGTTTAGTTGTATTGCGTCCATTCCTAAATCCAGATTGTTTTTTCCTGGGTTTCATGTCAACTCTACCTTTCATCCTGTTGATTATCACCCTGCCCAGAATCTTGGTTAGTAAGGACATCAGAGTAATGCCCCGCCAGTTGTCACATTCAGTCAACTCGCCCTTCTTTGCTAATGTAACTATTAGTCTTTTACTCCAGTCATCTGGGATGGTTTCAATGTCCCACATCCTCCTGAACAGGTCGTGCAGTACATTGATTGTTGTTTCAGTGTCGGCTTTGAGTAGCTCAAATGTTATGCAGTCAATACCTAGTGTCTTGCCAGACTTCATGTTTTGGAGTACCTCTCTAATCTCGCTTTTAGTAATATAGCCTGTCTGAATGTCATGCAGAATATCTACATCCTCAGGTATAAATGCCCTTTCGCTGGGAGTTTCTCTATTTAAAACCTCTTCAAGTGCTCCGTCCACCGTTCTCTAATCCCGTTCTCCTTGGTAAGCAGTGTGCCATCCTTGCTTTTAATCTATACTGACTTTGATCTGTCGTTGCATAGCTTCCTTGTGGCATCGTAAACACCTTTGATGTGGTCTTGATTTGCTGCGTCTTCTGCTTTTTTGGCAATGCAATTCATCCACTGTCTTTTATCGTGCCTCAAGCTTCTTTTTGTCTGTCTGTCTACTTTTTTTGTCTGTCTAATATTTTTTTGCCACCTTTCATGTAGACGCACTGATCTTGCGTTGCACACTTCTGTTTTAATCTTTTTCTATGTGTAATTGCCCTCCAACTTTCTGTACGTATCCACTTCTGACTTTTCTTTATCCAGACCTCAAGCATTCCTCTTGCAGTTTTGTTGTAAGTAACTTTCACCTCATTCAAGTTCCATCTACGTTCTAATGCCTGAAGTGTTTCTTCTCCAACTGGTGTATCACTCCTTTCGACGTCTGGACGTTGACAGGTTGAGCACCTGCAACCTGTTATTCAATACTAGCTGAAACTGTTTTTTATTTCTGGTACCTTCAGCTGGAACTGTTGTCTTATTTCTGGTACCTTCAGCTTGCTGTTTTCATACCTCATTTGCTTGCTTCTTTGCTTGGTAACTTTGTTTAACCTGAATTGTAAGTCAGTGATAACCAGATTGTGGTCGCTACCCACATCTGCACTTCTGTAAGCACTGGTGTCATGTATTGGTCACTTGAATATGGCACAGCCTCATGATCGATCTGGTTCTATGTCCGTCTGGGGAATTCCACCTGTATTTGTGTATATTCTTGTGGGAAAAGTTATTGTAGTCAGCACCAGGTTATTTGCTGCACGAAACTGAACAGCTCTCTGCCAATTATCGTTATGACTACAACTTAAAGGCCTTCTGTCGTGATTAAAATGTGGCGGCGTACATTTTATTCCAAAACGATACTGGTGAAAGTGCACTTTGAAAGTGGCCTATCAATGAAAGTGTACGTTGTATCATTGTGTTTCGATCAATCAAAACACAGAAATTGAGTTATATTTACCTCGTACGTTAGAAACGACAACTGGCCTTTAAGTCATGTCTCCTCACAGTGCCTTCCTCGCCAACCAGGGCTTACTACTTTTTAACTCTTAAAATTCGGTAAACAGGTCAAGCTTAAGATTATGTCGGTAATGATCAGGTCAATCAAAACGAGACAAATCTGAAGTTGAGTCGTCAATCGATCAAAACGATCTTGATTAGGCCTATTTGACAATTTAATCTTTAAGATGAATATTACTTGATCTGCAAACGGTATAAACAGAGATTTGGGGTTTCTTTTTATCGAAATTATTCTATTTCTGCACTTTTATACGCGGATTGGCTCTTTTCCTATAACCTTTCCCCTTTTCGTCTCCCGGAGCCCAAATATTGGTTTATTAAAGGATTATGGACATCTAGCAGATTTTAGATATGTGATGAAAGAGCATGTAATTCTTAGTAGGATTGTTTTTAAAATTTGTAGGAAGCTCATTAGTTATGACTAAACAAAGTTCATTATTTGTTAATTTGTCAGGAATTTGTGATATACTAAGAGGAACAAATTTCAAAATCTTGATATAATTCTTTAAATTCTGTTCTTAAAATTCATCCACTTGTAAATTTCAGAATGTCTTTTCTAGATACATGATGATTTGGGGTATGACAAAAATCCATAAAAGTTCCAATCATATATTTCGGACAAGATTGACAGAAGATTAAAAAACAAAAGTTTTACTCAAAGTAATAAAGGATCCCTTCCCAACTGATGTCACACATTATTGCGCAATAGCAGCTAAAAATTAAAACTGCTGTAAATTGGCCAATTTTTAAGCATGATGAAATATTTTGCTGTTTCAATGGTTTAGATCATATTTTAAACAAATTAAGCCCATTTTGCCTCTAGATGTCCATAGTCCTGTAATGCACCTCATTACGCACCTGTCTGCCTGCATACGTTTTACAGATATAGGTACTTTTCATTCCATACAAAGCAAAACAAGTAAACATTTAGGCTTTGTGAGCCACAAACTGGTGTTGTTTGCAAGGCTCAAATTATGTAACACAAATTATCAGATTTGACTAAATACAATATAATTTTCATAAGATTCATCGAAAAATAGTAAAATTTGTAAATGAAAAAAATAACTATATTTCACTCGACTTCGCTTAATACAAAAACTACTGGACATGCATTTCTAAGGCACTTGGGAGTCTTCAAAAGTGTCTCGAATATCCAATTTGTTCTACAGACAGGCCGTGGCAGATTTCGCAGAAAATGAATTTGAAATTAATTCATCACGACATTTTCTAATCATTCAGTTCTGATTTTGTTTATAATTTCAAATTTAACATTTGATAAGTTCGTTATTAACTCAGGCGTATTTGATTTTGTTTTATGTTTTTCTCTGTTGTGGTGGTGATGTCATTTTTAAATTTATAATTCTTTTTTGTGGGGTGGTTAACCCTTCTGGACACGGTTATCTTGTTATCTTATGCTAAGTTATGTTAATTAAGTTGTTACCTGACCAGGCCATTGAACAATTGTAACCAAGTCATATTTTTGTAAGTCAAGTCAAGTCACTTGTTGGCAAGTCAAGTCAAGTCACAGGTCATTTGCTCGCAAGTCAAGTCAAGTCACAAGTCATTTGCTCGCAAGTCAAGTCAAGTCACAAGTCATTTGCTCGCAAGTCAAGTCAAGTCACAAGTCATTTGCTCGCAAGTCAAGTCAAGTCACAAGTCATTTGCTCGCAAGTCAAGTCAAGTCACAAGTCATTTGCTCGCAAGTCAAGTCAAGTCACAAGTCATTTGCTCGCAATTCAAGTCACAAGTCATTTCCTAGCAAGTCAAATCAAGTCACAAGTCAAATTTGCAAATAACATGCCTTGGGATTTTCTGCTATGGTATAATCAAAGATGTACGTACGTCCTGACATCATTGGTATGATATAATTGTACGAAAGCTTATCGATTAAAGAAGGAAAATATCTATATTATAAATTATATTTAAAGGTTTATGAACATGTAGCAATTTACATATTGGTGGAAAGAGCATAGCACTCTAATCAGATCAAGTTTTTGAAAATATCTCAAAAACTTTATGTAATTCTTTAAACTTCCATCATAAATCTTAGTCACTAACAGACATGAAGGAATGATAAGAAAGTCTATTCCTGCAGGGATTTTATTGGCAGGAATAACAAGACTTAAAAAAACTTTTCCCCAGAACTTGCTGCATCACTTTAAACAATTATGATGTACATTTAAAAATGAAGGATTTACAGAAGAAACTACCAAGGTTGTCCTGTAATTCATCACAAACTTTGCATAGAATATACAAATTGGTGCCTAAGATTTAATCTTTTTTGTAAAATGGTCAATGACTAGCCGATTTGAGTTTTTAATAGATTTTAAAGCTATTTAGCTATAATGTTGCTGCTATTTGCTCGTAACTTTAATCTTTTTGTTTGCTGACAAGCTTCTGAACACTTATACAATTACAAAAAAAAAGACCCTGGGTAATTTATATTGTAACTTTTTAAAAGGCATTCCATAAAACAAATATAAGTTGTTGTGGCTGATTGTGTTTGACGCAACGATCATTCAGTGTTAATGTGTTAACACATCTTGTATGGCCAGCCATTAAGCAGGGGCTCTTGTGATGCTATAGCCACATGCTGCAAAATATGAAGTTATATATCTCATATATTTATTTCACCCAGATAGCCTATTACGTTGGGCCAACGTTGAGCAAAGGTTGGCATACGTTGGTAAATGTTGGCTTTATGTTGGGTTGGCATGCTAACATTGGCCCAACGTTGAACCAACGTTCTGTAGCCAATGGTTGGCATGCTAACATTGGCTCAATGCTAGATCAACGTTCTGTAATTAATGATTGGCATGCTAACATTAACGTTCTCCCAACCGTTGGGCCTACCGCAGAACTACAAGCACCTAACTAAAAACTTACATTTTAACAACGAAGATCGAATCTAACCAACGTTGGCCTAACCAAATTAAGCTATTGGCGGTCTATTCAAGCATTCTCGCTTTAAACTTTCCTTTTGGTATAATTTTGAATCGTTTTATGATCTGTGACTTCTAAAACAACATCTATGACGTAAAACGTTATTACTGTATTAACATGGACGAAAATATTAAGGACTATAAACGAATTGTTCTCCAATATGAACAACTCAAAGTTGCATAGTCATAATATTATTTCCCCCAAATAGGCGGGGAAGGGGGGAGGGAATTATGTTGTATACACTGGCAGTCTTACAGTGCTAGATATTGCAAACTTGGGGAGCTTTTTGTCACTTTCTAAACATTAATCGACATGCTATAGACTGATAAAGGGTAAAATGGTAATCGGCACAACTTAATAAACAAATGTCTGAATGTGGTGCTTTAAAATTGTTCTGTACACTCGCCCGAAAATGACCCCTTCAAGTTTAAGGCTGTGTAGGCCTACACTCAAAAAGCGAAATAGGAAGCTATGCAGTAGTTGATTTACTATTGTAAGCGTACGATTACAGTCATGAGCTTAAGTGGAAGGGCTAAAAACTATTTCCAATTACATGCCCGTTTAGAGGCGGGTTGGCCTGGGGGTTAGAAGCCGGCCGGGCTGGAAGTGTTTACGTGACAGAACAATGAAAACGCGTAATATAAACATTTACACGTGGTAATTTTGAAAACAAACAAGGCCACCATCAAACCATGTCTAGTCTGAAAGTGTTCCTACAATTAGTTGCGTTGCATAAATTTGTATTTTGGCATTAACGCTTTACCAAATTCATCCGCACATATTACTATGAAGCAACAGCTGAACGTAGACGATCAAAACGGAGAATTGGCACAACGAAAAGAACGCTATAGGCCAAAGGATTTCTGGGTGGAACCATAAAGATCGGACCATTGCTTCGAATGACTGCGCGATGCGCATGCATATGGTGTAAATCTCGTGTGATACTAGCACAGAACTAATAAGGTATTACTCCACCCAGCCAAAATGAGACACCCCCACCCCAGGCCAGAGAAACTTGCTAATACAAATATTTTTGAGAATTTCATGGGACACGAAGCTGAGAAGTTGAAAATTTTAAGAATAGTACAGAAAGGATAGGTCATGACTATGCATATCATAAATTGACAAGATCTGTTTCAGAAAATGTTTTATAGGGAACTATTTTACGATGGACTCATACCAGAATTTGAGTTATTTGGTGAGGGTGTATAACATCTCTTCCCTTCAGCATTAAAAAACCCCAAAACCTCAGGTCAATCCCATCATTTAAGAGATATTGGATGATACTTTTCAGAACGCGAAACTTCCCCTTTCTGTTACAAAAAGATGTCGTAGGTTGAAATAGGGCAAATGACTAGTTATGTGCTACTAATACCGTATTTCTTGCCATATAAGCAAACAACCCGCTTATAGTATGCATAGGCTTGACTAGTTTTCCTTTTTTGTGCAAGATCTATGAATATTGAACGAAAACTTAGAATAACATAAATACAGAATGTCGTTTTGTGATATATCATCTTCAAAATAAAAAATACATGCAAATCAATTATCATCGGTTTAAAAATTGATTATTTTTGGTTATTTTAAGTTGTTGCGATTACATGAGCCCGGGATAGCCGGGGTCCAATGTAATCGGAATTTATAATGCAGTTTCCTATTCACCCGGGCTGGGATTTCATCCTGGGTAAAGACTGCAATCAAAAAAATGAAAATAAGGAAATAATCAAAAGATGTGACATTGGACAGTTTAAATATTGCATCGATTGTCTAATCTTTTACCCCGGTCTGTCCCCGTCTCCTCCCGCCCCCTCCAAAAAAAATGCAATACAAAGAAAGAAATGTAACTCGAGTCCGACTTGAGTCTAAGTTACTCGAGTCAACAAGTCTGCCAGGGACGCGAGCGTTTTTAAGAAATATGAGGTTTTTTCTTCTCAATACAGCCTTACAGTGTAGTAAGCGCCGGTTATGTGGGGAGTTGTCGTTCTAGGCACAATATAAATGAAATTTCCGTAATTATGGTTACCCGAAACACCTATCGTGTGCAGTTACGGGTTTTGTTTTGTTTGTAATAACGTTTTAAGCAAACGACTGTTAAAAAGTTTCTATATGCATGCAATTGCATGACCTCTATGTTTTGAAAAGTACGTGCAATCAGCTGCTTGTGGAACCTAAGGACGCTGTTCACTTTTTGCGGTTAATGAAGGCCTAATTTCAACTCGTCATAATGGTGACGTTGGATGAAGAAAAAAATATTACATTTTCTCAGTTGTTTGTATTTCTAATCCGTGTAGGTCACACAGAAATGTATGTTTACTCCGAAGCGGAAAACGATAATTTTGATTAAATTTTTAGAAGCGTAACGTTAGGAATGTGGTGCCTATTGACAATCATTCAATGTTACATCGGTACTGGCTTAAGTTAGGCCTAGGCCTAGGCTTCTCTGTAAATTTGAACCTGCAGTGCAATATTTTAAGTTTAGGCCCAAGAGTCTTAGGTTTAACTTGACTGCCTAAATTGCGTGGAATTTAAAAACAAAATTTATGCCTTGTAAAATGTTTTAAAATCTGTTTAACAGCATACAACTTTTAAGGATGAGATTGAAAACAAAATTGCCAGTTTTGTGCGGTAACTTGTGAGTTGTGAATGTGATCGTTTTTAAATCTAAATTAAATTTAAATTTGTGTTTTTGAGAAAAACAAGTAACAATGAAAAATATATTTTTCAAAAGCAAACTACGAGGTAAAATTCCTTGCCCTGCACTCGAATATGGTGCTGCTGCAAGGGATGCTGAATCAGTTGTAGGATATGTTATCAAAGAAAAAGATTTGTCAAAAGTTCATGAAGCTGCTTAAATGGAAGATTTGACAAAGCTGCGTCAGTTAACAAGCAAGAAGGGGGAATACAATGTCTTGGACAAAGAAAACAGGTGAGATTGTCAGATGGATATGTTTTCATGAGAAATCAGAATGGTTGTTGACCTGAAATGTCTCTATAATTTAAAACAACAATTTTTATTGTAAATGTAGTATCATAGACTTTTGTAATGTCAAGAGTGCACTTACGCATGAATCGGTGCATAATCACTGACAAAGTGTCCTGGATATACAACATGACCGAACGTTCAATCAAGTTGGTAAATACATAAGCCCCTAAACGTTGAATTATTTCACTTTGGGAGTGTGCTATATTTGAAAATTACTTAAGGGAATCCCCATTAAACATCAGGGTGATTTTTATTAGGGTTCTGCATTTTCGTTGGATTCAGTAAACGATAAACGATCCATTTTTTTTAATTGTTTATCGTGTACACGATCGCTAAAAATGCGATCATATGCTGAAAATCCCAGACATTTTTTCGGAATTTGTTCTATCCCTACAATAAACACAATTTAACCATCGCGATTTCTAGTCATTATGCACATTCCTTAGTGCGGGTTGACATTGGGATTGTCGCACGAGGGTTGTTACAGTCGGAAATATGACCTCGATTGACCCGCAAACTTTAATCAAAATCACGTGACAATGAATTTGAATTTAAGTGATGAATTTCCATTTAATCTCTGTTGTAGATCAGAGCAATTTGCTCTAAAACTGAAGAACACATATTTATCGTATAAGTGCACGATAAAAGATACGACTTTTAAGAATTAACGACATTGTTTTATGTCACAATGTGAGTACTACTTTTCGCACAACAGCCTATGAAAGATAAAAAAAAAACGTAACAAAATTGACAACAGACCGATACAGAAAATGGTGAAAATCACGTAAAAAACAACTTACCAATTCGTGAAGTAAAACCAAATGTTGTTCAAACTATGAATACAATAATTTCAAATTCATCTCAGGTCAAATCACAAGCCAAGAACCCAAGAAAAGTTCTATCCCAATTCGATTAGACCCGCTGTCGGCAGTGAATTGGACGCCATGAATGTAACGCATGCGCATTGAGTGCCTCTCAGGAACAACTGAAGCTATTGGAGAGGAAATAAACGCTGGGGGTTAACAAAATACGCATAGATTCGATTGTATATCAAGAAATAGAGTTTAATTTGTGATTTATAAGAGTAATTTCATACCTAATATCGAGATGTGTACCCGTCATATCAGCTTTAGCGTTAAAAGCTGATAACTCCCAATGTTTAAAAATGTCGAGTTCAGATAGATAGATAGGCCCCATAAGTATTTTACGACCCAATTGACCTCATTTAATAATATGAGGTAGCATTTATTACAAATTTGGTCAATTAGTTGTTGTGTAATTCCTATCAGCCAACAATCAAACACAATTTTCTGAAATTTAGTGGAAGGGGTTCTGGGGCCCCAAAACAGCTTTCATATTTCGCCTGGAAAATAAGTTTTATATATATCTATTACTTTTTGGGTATTTTTTGGCAAAAGTTGGACATTTTTGACCATGAACCACCCCCACAGGTCCAGCACTGTTTAATGAAAAAACCCTTGTTGAATGATTTAGAACACATTACAGTAAAGGGGAAGGTTTCCAAAATAAGTTGAACAATCTTAATTTGTGCTGCATTAGTCAGTGGTATAGCCACGGGGTGCATGGGGGAGGGGTATGAAACCCCCACTTTTCGATGGAAATTTTTAGAATTTTGGATAATTTTTGTTTATATAAATTTCACTTTTGTCCTTGGAGGGGATCAAGGATCCCTCACTTTTTAAAAGCTGGCTACGCCACAATCAGTGACTCAGCTATCGTCCACAGAGAATATTGTGTTCGGTATTTGCGATATGGCATTGCTTGTGCTGCGTACATTTATGTTGAGATGTACGCAAACAGTTTAATCACTGTCATAGTATGGAGGTTTACCCATTAAAAGTGGCACCTCATTGGTTAGAGACCCTGGGAATAGAAGCACAACCTGATATGCTGGCACTTGTACCTCCAAGTCACTTGTGTCTCCTTACCAAGGACATCACTGGGGTATTCTGATTGAGCTCAGGGTCTTCTGAACGGTGGTGGTGGTGATGGGGGATGAAAGGGAGGAAGGGGGTTGAGGCATTAGTTTTCCAATTGGGTGGATTTATTAGGGTTCCTCGAAGTGGAACGGTTGGATTTCAAACTGCCGTGTTGATTTTTAAACTGGCGTCCCATTTTGGGAAGGCACCCCAACCCCGCACGAACCCCTTATAGTGACGTCTCTGCTCCTTACCAAACATGTTGTTACACACCTGGTAGGAATGTTTACCTCTGAAACATTTATAACTCACACGTTCAACATGGAACTCCAAACTTGGTTGAATTAACATTCCAGTTTTAAATAAGTCTGTCTCTTATGAATTCAAGTGGTTCTTCTGTGCAATGTGGAGCAAACTGTCAGTTGAGACTGAATAGGGTGGGACATGAAGGGCACGGTCACTAAGCAATCCATTGGAGAATAAAACTCTTGACCAATAGAAGATCATGAATAGTCGCATGTAAGGGGTATATATAACAACGCTTTAGGAGCAGTCCCCACCAGTTCGGGTGAACCCCTGAAAAGAGTCTTTCATGCTAATCCCTGCTTCCACGGTTTGACCATCGCGCAGTTCAGCAACTAGTCGACAGTTCAAACATACGAATCGCACACACATCTCAGCTGCTTACTAACTTCAATTTGGTCTATTTCAGGTATGCATTATGCGATCACCTACTGACTGACAGATCGTAAAGGAATAAACAGTGCAATTTGAAATTAACTAAACTAACTGCTTAAGTTTTATTCATGATTTGATTAGGCCCTAACGTCTGAACGCTACTCGCCAGTATAGACAATGGGTGAAAAAGAATAAAACGAATGACAATATATATTACACACAAGCCTGCAATGCAAACAGTCCAACGTACACTCTACGCACATGATGGCTGTAACTTAGCATTAGTTACGGTCAATAGGCCTACGTTAGAATACGTTCACTGTTCAGACAGAACATCACATACGAAAGTCACAAAGGAACTGATAATTCACTGCATTAAAATGATTTAATTGAACGCGTTCTCCAAGAGGCTACGTAAATAACAACACAACTTACGCGAAGAACAAATTTAACAATGCTTAGGAGCAGTCCCCACCTGTAAGGGGTATATATAACAACGCTTAGGAGCAGTCCCCACCACGGGCGCTCAGATAATGTATAATATTAAAGCAGTATTATGAGGGCTGGGGCAACCTATCACAAACAATAATGGGAAAGGCCCGAGCGGAGTGATGTAGTCAGAGGGCTGTGTCGCGTCTCCTTGTCACTAACTGTCAGTCTGTCAATGTTTGAATGTTGTGATGCTGTTTTCATCTGGATGTGCTTGAAGATAACCTGAATGATCCAAGGTGCTTCCAAGTTCCAAACAGAAATCAAGTTATTTCAATTCACTGCAAATTTTCCTTTCACCAATTCCATCCCCTCTTCTGTGTGAATAAACCGTTTTTACGATTTTCAGGAAAGGCTGAATGTTTAATACAGGGTCTTATATCAGGCTTCACATGGGTGGTATAGCCCAATAAATAACCAAATGTGGCACCACCATAGTACTAGAGTCATCAACCAGTCCCCAAATTATCGGATTGGTTTAGTGTTACACAAGTAACACAACACATTACTTTGCGAATGCAGGACATTCATGAGTACCTTGCAGGTCTGTTACAATAATCCTGTCTGCTATTTCAATTAAAAGAGTGGCCCCATCAGATCTACAGTTACCTAAAACACAAAATACATACAAAACTGGTATGTCTATCCTTGTTTGAGGCAGATGAATTTATAGATAAATAATTAGGGGATAAATGGTACACAAATACAAACATTCACATAACACTTAAGAAAAGTCAAAGAAAATATTTTTTTGATAGTATAATTTCTTTATCTCTTTTGGTTCAAATGTAAATCTTGTTTCAACTTTATTACAAATAAGTGAAATAAACTGTGGGGGATGGGGAGTATCCTCCCGGGGTGGCAAGGGGTATCGCCGGTTGGGATCTACGGTACAAAAATGACGGCTGAACACACAAAAACTTGAAAGCACAAGCACATAACTTTTAATGAAACCAACTTCCAATATCCCACATACACAGTATGTGATAACATCTTAACAAAATACTCTTTATCTTTATGCATGATACCAAAACACTTATTGAGAACTTTGTTAGTTACATGTTACACAATCCTCGGCTACTAACTCAATACCGGACACGCATGCCTTTCCTAATGAAAAAAACATAGACCAATGACCTGCAGTTCAACACAGCTGTACACAGCTGTACACAGGAAACACCCAAAACCAACTCATTGTTTTGTTGACAAAAACTAATCCCAAGATAGCAAGGACTCTTGTATTCCTATTCCACCCTAACTGGGACCAGCTAATCTAAAATAACCCACAATACCCTTGGACAATTTCATTATATATGACACCATGTAAAACAACAATAACAATCAATACCAACACAAAGAATAACACTGGTACAGACAGGTGTCCCAAATTGAATGAATAAATGTCTCCCGACTCTTTACTAGTACACAGAACCTATATTCTTACAAACACTTAAGAATATCGCTGTACTCAATTTTATCTCCTAAACTGTCACAGTACAGGCGGCCTATATTCTATTAAACAACCTGAACCACTTTCATAATATACTGTATACGCATAGTAACAAAATACAAATGAAAATAATCAACTTAATCAATACATTTTCAATATCATCTACAATATGATAATCACAGGCCTAGAGAAAGAGAGAGGTTATCCAGCACATCATCTTTTTGAATGAGACTTCATTTCCTAATAAATACCTAAATTCACAATACAGGGCCCAACAATTACATGGTACACAACAAGATTCTCTTCCAATCCACAATCCTTTGACTTTCACTCGAGATCGCTATGCTTGGGACATCGCTATGCTGTTGAATAGAGCTGGAATTATTCTTTTATACGCTTGAAATATTCCTTCACTTGCTACACTTATTACTGCAATAGATATCATGATTTGCCTGGCAGCATAAAAATCAATGTCAGAGAGCCCGAATACTCCCATCTGCAATGCCGATACTGTACAACCGCAATTATTTTTACACTCCACATCTACCAATGCCACACAGCTTATACTCCATCTGCGATGCTGACAAACCAGTTTGCTTCCACAGTGAAGCACACTGTTGTTAACGTAACGTAATATCAATTTCAGCAAATGGTGACGCCATCTTGATTAAAGCTGCAACTTGCAAACTTACGAAAACTTGTCAAAAGTCACTCTACAAACATTGCAAGTGTTATTAATACAGTTAAACACAATGAAGAATTACTGGGGATACAATTGATTATGGGAATTGACAAATTTACTTAAAATATAGCTCACAAAAAGGGATGACGAACTTGTAACTCAAAAGTCTGGAGCTGCTGGCAACCAGTATAGGTCCTCGTGCAATGACTCCAGCCAGCAAACTGAAAACCGACAACGACGACGCGACGACGAGTGAACACACAATTACAATGACGGGGTCCTTTTGTCCACATGGCACTGTTTGTTTACACACTGCATCTCAAAAAGGTCAATGTCACTAAGCAGAAAACTCAGAACAAACAGTGGCGCTCCAGCACAATTGCATGAATAATTATACAATAAAAACAAATTTGCACTTCACAACATAAGCAATGCATTAAACCCTTCATATGTATAAGTGCTTTAAAGAAGCAGCAACTGATGCTAAATTGCTTTAAAATCCATGGAAAAGAGCAACAATTAAATCAATTGACGATTTTAGAGCAATTTTGAATTTTCAGGCCACAATATGCAAATTTTTGTTCATCTTTTATGTTCCTTTTCTGATGTATGAGTGGGTGGAAGTTTCTATTGCCTTATGTAACCCCTTTGTTTTTTAATTCATTGTCACACATTTTTTCGAAAGATGGAGAGGAATTGTAACCAAATGTTTTTAAGTCTTCAAGTTGGCTATACCCTTAACCATAATCTAGCAGGAATAGATTGTCCTCATTTTCAAGAACTGAAATTTAGGAAGGAAATATAAAGAATTACATAAAGCTTTTCTCCTACCCATTCGTAGACTTTTAAACTTTGATTTGGACTACAGGTATATTTCACTTCACATCTGAACAAGCTTTATATGTTTGCTTTAAAGGACCAGACATTGGTTAATGATGTAAATTGAATTTAGTTTTTAAATTGAGTATCTTAAAGCTTTTTGAAATAACACAACCAATTATTGTTCACACAAATACAAAGTGTTGGTTGTCTCGTGAGCAAGACTGCCTTTCATTTCCTGTTTAAAAAAAAAAATTGTAATCTAGAATACTTTCAAAGAGAGCAACTAGCTTTGTTTTTTTCTTTGTCATATCCCACAGTGAAAAATAAATTTTCTAGGTCAATAGAGCAAAAAGACAATATATTACACTAAACAAATATTTTATATCATACTGCATTACATCACATATTATACATACCTTAATAAGCTAAAATTTTAATTTGCTACTGTTTGTCTGAAACTTGATATGCTTTTTTGACTTCCTTGTCAATATTTTCTTGCACTAAGCTATAAGGTAAATGTTCTAGATGTCAGTAGTCTTTTAGGACAGCCTTTCGAAGTATGTGTCTATTAAGTGCTACAAATAAAAGACTATTCGATATCAACAAATCTATCAGTGCCTTACCCTGGTGTCAGAAAATGGAGAAAAAAATCATCAATATATTCTAAAAAAATCCTTAAAAAGTTATACTTATTTTCCTGCTCCTCCCCATCAGTTTCTCTTTGTACAGCACATAAAAATGCTTAATATAATTTTGTGCTATACAAATTAATTATTGTCTTATAATAATAACATTATTGGTAAAGATGGTAATTATGGACCATTAAACAGTTACATGGCACTTTAATTTTTCTAATAAAGTTAAGTTTTCTAAAGGACCGATAATAATAGTTTGCATACGACATTAAATCATCTGCATCTTGTTTACCTTTTCTGTTAGTATTAGTATTATGCTACCCATATTCATGTCTTCCACTGCTCCAATATCAAAATGTACTGATGAAATTCATTACTGCAGGTAAAACAAAAAAAGATATAATATGAAAGAATCATCTCATGAAACGATATTTTACATATAGCAATACGTGTTTCATTTTATTATGTATGAAGTGTGCTGTAAAAAAACCCAGGATGGATGGAGACATCATTCGATGCTGTATAACTGTCAGTCACAGCATTCTTCTTCAGTTGGTGTTGCTGTAGCTTCCATGCAACCTAAATGATTGATGGGTTAATACGGATCTACTGTGGTCCTGATAACTGCACTTATTTGAGCACATTTTTTCTTTTAGAAATATAGTACTTCTCTAATTTCCCTGTTGCTCTGCCACAATCTTTGAGGGAAAGTAAAAGGAAGTGATAAGTTAATATCAAGACAATGTGATGCTGCAGTAGTTGTGCACTGTTCCTCTGAAACAACTGAGGAATATTTGAAAACAAGTTTAACATCAAATGATACTGTAGATTATGAATGAAAATATAACATGTGATGTAAAAAAAAAAAACTAATGATGGTTTTGCTACACAAATCATTTAGCTTTTGCTATACAAACAATTTTGACCAAATGTGTTTTTAATAGAAGTTTTGAGCTCCATCAGTGTTTGAGCAGAAGCAGAATTCAAACATTTTTGCAAGTAGCACAAAGAGTAATTTAAAGTAAACAAGACAACATTTTAACAATCTAAACATTGACCCTTCTTACATTCTGGGCTGCCTAAATCAGTGTTTTGTAAAATCTTAAATCTTTTTTGCCCTAATATACACTGTTCTGAAAAGAAAATGATTTGTTATTCCTAGATATACAGTATAGGAGCCTTGAAGCAAGATGCATGAAAGCAATTTGTGTAAACCAATTGTTAGCTTTTTTGAATGAATGTATGAGGTTGAGAAAAATGACTGCAATATAATAACAGAAATATCTATTAAAAAGAGTAACACTCTATATGGAACCGAACTACACCCAATTTATACTATTTTCAATCTACGAAAACAATATGACAGAATAGATGAACTATAGTGACAAAATTTTTGAAGATGGTACATTTTACTGTAAAGTCCTGTCAACAGTGTACTGCTATATATATATATATATATATATATATATATATATATATATATATATATGTATATATATATATATATATATATATATATATATATATATAGTGTAAAATGTATTATCTATCTCAGTATTGCTGATATAAAGAAAAAGGTTTTTCAGATTTTCATTTACTATTAAGATCAGTTTATCTATGCTAAAATGACAGAATAATATATATATATATATATATATATATATATATATATATATATATATATATATATATATATATATATATATATATATATATATATATATATATATATATATATATATATATATATATATATATATATATATATATATATATATATATATATATATATATATATATATATATATATATATATATATATATATATATATATATATATATATATATATATATATATATATATATATATATATATATATATATATATATATATATATATATATCTATATATATTATATATATATATATATATATATATATATATATATATATATATATATATATATATATATATATATATATATATATATTTTTATATAAAGTATATATATATATATATATATATATATATATATATATATATATATATATATATATATATATATATATATATATATATATATATATATATATATATATATATATATATATATATATATATATATATATATATATATATATATATATATATATATATATATATATATATATATATATATATATATATATATATATATATGTATATATATATATATATATATATATATATATATATATATATATATATATATATATATATATATATACTGTATCTACATGTAAGGGGTCAAACTGAGAATCAACGGGGTGAACAAAATTTGTTGTCTATTTCAGTATTGGTTAAAAAAAAAGTTTTTCAGATCTTCATTTACTATAAGATCGGTTTATCTGTGAAAGCATGAAATAATCATAAGTCTGCAATGTAGAACAACGCATATGATTTTTTAATTGATATCAGTTCTGATTGTGAGAACAAGACTTGAGAACAAGAACATCAAAACAGTGTATAGTACTGTAGCTTGTTCCTCGCTCAAAAAAAAAAAAGAAAAAACTGTTACTGTACCTGTATTTCAGCATTATGCTCTATACTGGTCTGGCCATATGGATAAAGAATATGCTTCAAATCAACTCATAAAAACAGCTTCACCTATGTGCTTAACTTTTCAACATGCGAGAATTTTAATAAAATTGTTTTTGGAACAAAAAAACATTTTGTTGTAATTTACACTAGTTATTCATTTCATAAACTTTCTATATCAAGGCGTGGTATAAGGTAAATATATAATGTATGATCGGGCATTGCAAACTTATGTTCAAAACCAATATCAGTTTTATATTATGGTTTTTGTCTTTTCTCTGTGATCCAAAAATAAATTGGCACATCTTTGACAAAATAAGTTGCGAAAAAGTAGCAAATAATTAACATTTATTTTCTGTACCACACTGCAATGTTAAGGGTCATACTCTTTTGTAACTGTGCAGCCTGCATTGTGTCTGCATGATATTTTCAGAAAGTGACACAGAAAAAGTTTTGTTTTTGATGTCAAAGATGACTAAATAATTTTCACATAACTCTGAATTTAGATCAGTTTCTGTCTGCTGAAGTTCTGTTATGTAATAATTGATGTAGTCAACTGCCGGTAGGCGCCTATGTCGCAAATTATTTTGTGGGGTGACTCGATAGTACTGGGTCTAGTTTAACTTCTATGCAGGGACTATTCAAATCTTGGTCTGACTGAGTAAGGCAATCAATGGAATAGGGTTCTACGTGGTATTTAAAACATGGCCTCATGATCTAGGCCTTATGTTTCTCTCAACTTCATATGCCTACTCTGTACTCATCATGAAAATTGACTTTTTTACAAAACAATTATATCTGACTTCGCTAAGGTGGGTAACAAATTCGGGTCATAATACAGTAACAGACCCTAGTACTAGCCCCCTCCCACCCCTAGGCCTAGCTTAGTCACAACTGCCAAAGTGTTAATGCAAGGGCTTAAATATTGGGTGCATAAACAGATCGTTCTTTGCATTTGGTAGACCTAAACCTAGTATAGCAAATCCAAAATGATGGATAACAGTAACAAGAATATAATTTGTTTATATCCGTAGGCTCTGTCAATAATCATCCTACCAAATTTATTTCATTTAGGCCTAGCATAATTCCGTCCTGTCTCAATGCATTGCCATAATAACAACCTAGTGTTACAGAAAAGATACACCTTATAATGTCAGGAAGGAAAAAGGTCTAAAAAGTGAGAATTTGGAATGGCATTTTTCCTGAGCATTTTCACCGACTCAAAGTACTTGAAGCTGGATTAAATTTGACGACACTAAAAATTCACTTTACAAAAGCATATTGAGCCTAATAAAAAGTTGCCTACTATGAAGAAAAGTGACCTTCACTGATAAGAAAAACGATTGATGAATCTTACCTTTTCAAAGATCTTCACAAAATGAGTCACGTAAAACCTTCATTTTGGGAAGTTTACCAAAACTGAAAATGCTCGGATTCCAATTTAATCCGAAATATATTGTCCTGTACGTCATCTAATCATCTCCTATAGTGACGAACAATGAAACTGCATAAGATAGAGCAATTTGAATTATCCAGATTCATTCGGGAGTGATAGTTTTACAAACCCTGAAACACACAATTTGAATTTCCGGGTCAAGTCCTCAGAAATTAATAATATCGGAGTAACGGTCATATAGCAAGGTCATGTTCCCAATTGTTACACTGTAGATTAGGTATAATTCCTATGTTTTTTTTTAAATTTATACGTTGTAGAAAATTGATGATTGAAAAATAACTTACTTTTTGGATATTCTTATATCAATTAGTCTAAATAATACACTTTTCTAAAAAATACTTTTCCTAAATATTGACCTATTCATCACCATGTTGGGATAAAGATCTTCGAGACTCATAGTTTGGTTGCCATATTCTTAGTCACCGCACGTTTGTTATTAATTATTCAACATCTGTAAATAAGTTTTAGAATGTTCCAATAAACTGCAAGTTGATTTTTTGCTGACATTTTTTTGTTTATATATTTTGTTAAATAGTTTTGGTAAAAAAACTGCGAAAACAAATAAATAAAACATCAAGAAATGTTTAGAATATATAATTGTACTTTATAATATGTTTTGTATTATTTGATTTTTTTCTCAAATAATTGAAACGTATTTCTCCCCACTAAAATTGTATAGCTCCGATGGCAGTTTTTTGAGCTTTGACCGTAGTTTGGAGAGCTCGTCAGACAATTTTTATTGAAATAAATGTAGTCCAAAATAATTCTATAAAAGTAATAAACAACCTTTTGCCCCAACATCAAACGTGCCCTCTACGTGGACGACCTCAACATCTTCTACTCCTCCCCCAGCTTTCCTCTTCCCTCTACGTGGACGACCTCAACATCTTCTACTCCTCCCCCAGCTTTCCTCTTCCCTCTACGTGGACGACCTCAACATCTTCTACTCCTCCCCAGCTTTCCTCTTCCCTCTACGTGGACGACCTCAACATCTTCTACCCTCCCCAGCTTTCTCTTCCCTCTACGTGGACGACCTCAACATCTTCTACCCTCCCCCAGCTTTCCTCTTCCCTCTACGTGGACGACCTCAACATCTTCTACTCCTCCCCAGCTTTCCTCTTCCCTCTACGTGGACGACCTCAACATCTTCTACCCTCCCCAGCTTTCCTCTTCCCTCTACGTGGACGACCTCAACATCTTCTACTCCTCCCCCAGCTTTCCTCTTCCCTCTACGTGGACGACCTCAACATCTTCTACTCTCCCAGCTTTCCTCTTCCCTCTACGTGGACGACCTCAAGATCTTCTACTCCTCCCCAGCTTTCCTCTTCCCTCTACGTGGACGACCTCAAGATCTTCTACTCCTCCCCAGCTTTTCTCTTCCTCTACGTGGACGACCTCAACATCTTCTACTCCTCCCCCAGCTTTCCTCTTCCCTCTACGTGGACGACCTCAACATCTTCTACTCCTCCCCCAGCTTTCCTCTTCCCTCTACGTGGACGACCTCAACATCTTCTACTCCTCCCCCAGCTTTCCTCTTGTCGAAAATAGTCTCCAACTCGGTTTAAATCAGCTGCAAGACTGGTGCAACAATAACGGTTTTAAATTTTCCAAAGACATGACAGTCTGCATGCACTTCTTTTATTTCAACGACCTCCATCCCGGCCCGAACTTCGTGCTCAATGGCAATCGCATCCTAAAGTTGACCACACTAAGTTAACTCTAGATCCCAAGCTCTCCTACAAGCAACACATCACCAAGCTGAAAAAGAAATGCAACAGCTCCCTCAACTTCTCTTTAACAGACCTCTGTTGTGTAGTGATTAATGCTTTGTCTTAACACCGCACGTCCTGGGTTCGTATCCCGGTGCAACCAGTGACTTCACAACTGATTATCAAAGGCCGTGGCCGTCTTGATATAATGTCCAGCACTGGATGCTTTCGGGACGTTAAACTTTGCTATGCTATGCTGTGCTAAACAAATGCTTCAAGCTGTGGACAGGTAGCAACAACTTAAAGAATATTTAGAAGAAAATATGCTATAGAGTATAAACCATGAATGGGAGACATCAGATCTGTTAAAAAATAACCATTTCATTTATATTAAGTCCTTATTGCATGTAATAAACTACATGTATGCAAATTCTATTTAGATTTTGTGGTATCACAATAAGAAAAGCTATTAATTTTCATTGTTAACTTATAAATTGCATTTCAATCCTCGACCAATGTTAATTGAATAAGAGCTGTTGAATATGACAAAGAAGTGTTGAATTTCCATCATATCTGCAATTAAGATATGAGTAGCAGTCGTAGAAAACAGTCGGATGATTTTCAGTACTGAAATTTAGGAAAAAATTTGAAGGATAAGATAACAGTACAAATTGTTTGAGCTGTCTTCTCTTTCACACATCACAACTTGTATATAATTTTTTTGTAAAGATTTTTGTTGAAAAAAAAGAAGCTGTTTCTGATGCATAAAAAATCTCTACAGGTCTGTCAATATGCCATTAACTTCTTCAGTAAATGTATGTACAGTAAGTCTAAAATTCTCAAATAATCAATTATGTGTCTTTTGTTTTATTTTTAGGCTGTGCAGTGTAACCATATACAATGTGTCCATCTTCTGGTGAAGTATAAGGCTGATTAAACCTCGTTGATGCAGATGGTAATACCGCCCTCCATCTCGCAGCCGGAATGGGATCTGTAGATTGTGTTCAATTACTACTTCAATATAGTGCCTTGCCAAATGCTGCAAACAAGGTAATGAAAAGTGATGCGGGCAAATGGTTTTTATTCAAGACATTTGTTTAGGTCTCGAAAAGAAAAAAAAAAAGAAAAGAAAAAAAAACAAGGAGAAGCTAAAAATGAGAAGGAAAGTTTGTTTAATCATGTGTTTAGTCAAGAAGATATATTTCAATTAACAATTCTTTTCAGGTTACCTAATGGATACTTCCTGCTTGAATTAAGCATTCTGTTTTGTTATTATTGTTATTGTTACTATTACTTTTTTCGTTTAAGACTTTCTATGGTCCCAGAAAATAATATAGTTTTTTTAGCAGTGCAAACACATAGATAGGTGTGGTTTGTGACTTATTCCCTCACTGTTAGTAAGGTTGCTACTGTATGATTATCACAATGATTTGAATATATCTTCATTGTCATCATATTGAACAATTGCACCGAAATTCAAGATTTTAAACATATTTTTAAATTCTGTATAATTCATCTTTCGTTAAATGCAAATCAAAATCAAAAGTAGCAAAACCAAAACAGGATTTTAATTTGATAATCATCAAAATAAGGTTTTACATTATAATATTTACAATAGAGTAATGTGCATGTGTTGTCACACACACTTAGCTGGGTACCGGAAGTAAGTTTTTAATTCATGCCCACTGTGCAGGAAGTACAAATGCTGATTAACAGTGTAAAAGGTAGTTTGACAACTTTAGTAATCAAAAACAAAATAGAAAATCAATTATGACATTTTTTCATACCCAAGGAAGCCAGAAATGAATGTTTTTTGTTTTAGCAATCTTCATTTTTGATGTGAAAGATGCCACCATGTTGGGACAAACCAAGAGTATGCTTTGCACTCATTTTTTTGTTTACTATTCTTTGACCAATGATTGCATAACTTACTGCACCGTGCGTGGATTATATTAGTGCTCACACCCTATTGAAAATGCTTATGTATTTCTTTGAACTTTAATTTCCTCTTTTTAAATTATTAGGAACATTTTTTTGTTTGTTTAATAATTGAGATAGGGTATAACATGTTAAAAGAAGATGCTTTGCCCATCTACTCCTGTACCTTACACTTCAAATAAAACAAAAATAAATGTTCATTTGAAATAAATGTTCATTTGATAGAAATACATAAAGTATGATGTTGAATCTACAAGTATGACATCACACTATATACTGCAAGATCAATTTTCAACACACTGGTGACATTTTTGTTACAAGTGCCATAACTCATAAACAGAATAAGATACCAACAAGTTTTTTCACGTATTTTTTTTTTTATTAATCCTCTACCATTAAATGAAAATTTAAGCAAACACTTCATTGCAATTTTGTCTTCTTCAGGAGGGAGGTATGCCAATTTACTTTGCCACCCTTAGTAAGCAGACTGAGATAGTGGAGCTGCTCATCCAAGCAAATGCTGATGTCAACGGAACAGACAATGCAAACAGGTAATGTCCATCTTTTACAGCTCCATGAACAACTACAAACACTTTATAGACTTTTAAACCGATTTTAGAAAAATGTGATTACTCCAAAAGTTGGCCCAATCAGTCGCTAGTGGAATTTCCACTTTGTTACCTAACCAATCGACTGCTTTTGCTGTTGAAAAACTTATAAACTACAATGCATATTACAGTACCTTCATGTAAAACACAAGTATGATTTAAAGGTTAAAATGTAATTTTCTATAGTTAATCCAGAGGATTAACCATAGAACGGGGGTTAATGCAAGCGATGCACGAGGGTGTAGCCTGGAATAGGATTTATATTTGAAGACTGGAATAGGGTTAATATTTGAAGACTGGAATAGGATTCATATTTATACAGTAATCAGGTAATTCTATGTTAGGTGCTTATGCTGTATAGGACGCGTGGTAGTAGTACTGCTATGCGTTGTGGATGTACACCGAATTTATCAAGGTTGGTCCTACCGGCAGTATCTGCACATTTATGGTAAGATTCTTGGCGTGTTCAAAGTGCCCTGAATAGAAAGTACAGTTGTCTGTACGCCTTTAATATGCAATGCATCACATATGATACATTTTATTTGTATCTACTATTTTAAAGAAATTGTTTAAGATTTCAATGCCAAAATTTTGGCATGACTTATTAGTAAAATGTAATGTGAAAAACAATCACAGCCTGCGTCAGTATATAAAACAGTAGAAAAGAGGTGATCCCTTGTTTACTCATGTATGGCTGTTGTTGATGACATGACAGCAAATATTGAAGACCCACAACTAGGTGCATATGCCGGAACAACTTCCATTCCATTGTTGGTCCCAATCATATCTATGCAAAACCAAAACCATGCATTTAAAGTAGAGGATTAACAATGGATGTGAACCAACCAGGACGCCTTAAATCAAAGTATATATGAATAGAACGTTTAAGAACATATTTTTCACACGCTTGGTCCCATACCATGCGTTAATTGTGCAGATGGCCAAGATTCCCCCATTTTTTTATTGGTCAGTAAGATTCCCCCAGTGTACCATTGGTCCAATATGAACATATGCATTTTGGACATTATTCAAATCAATTATTTTAGTTTTAATTGCCGATTCAGATTTAAAAAGGTCTATATATAGTAATTACCATTTAAATAGAACAATTCTGAGAACAAAAATTTGAAATTAAAAAAAAAAAAAATGTTTGTTTGCCTTGTTTTGTGGAAAATTGTAAGGGAGGGATGGGAAGAAAAAAAAGTTGTTTTATTTGGTTTTTCTTCCAAATTGGACCTATGTAAGATTCTGTTTTCATCAACAAGCAAATGAAGAAATTAATAGCAATTGCCTGACACAGACCATTATCACACTGATGACTGACATCTTTTCTCTTCTGATTCAAAGACTGATCAAAGACCGGTTGCGGTCTTTGAAAAGTTTAAACAGTGAGGGGACAGACCAAATACTTGTTAGAAAGAAATTGTAGTACGTGGCTCGTGTTTGCCAAAACAGTTTCTACACGTAGAGTATTGATATGTTATATAACAACGCAAAAGTGGTTGCCACGCCATCTTTAAGAAGCGTAGAGATTTTTGAAAAATTAAAAACAATTTTTGTTTCTAAAACGGCGCCCCTATCTTCAGCAGTTCAGTGAGTTATGAGTGGGTGGAGGAAGGAAAACAAACACGTATCAGTCTTGGGGCATGACAAATGAACCTAAAATCAACTTGCCTGCCGGGCAGGAGTATATCTGATTTGAGGTTGGCCGTGGAATTCTTTTGCATGCATGCAATGTAAATTTTGCTGAATTTAAGCAAGTTGTCCATCCAGGCAGGTAAAGTAAATGTCATGAGATTTTGGTTGTCCAGGGTAGAGCTGTGACCGTCTAGCATGTACACGCTAAACGTTTGCAAATGCACTAAACGTTTACCAATTATTGAATTAAGGCTGAAGTCTGATGAGCGGTCAGTGCCTAGAATGCTGTGCCAGATTTTCCAAAAAATTCTGGGATACAGAGGCACTACCTGAGAAGTGGAAAAGTGATAGTTAAATTACCGAAGAAAGGCGATCTTGGGAACTGTAGCAACTGGAGGGGTATTACGCTGCTTTGCCTAACCAGCAAAAGTGTTTTGCCGAATACTACTCAACAGACCGACAGCTGCAGTGGAACAGCAAATCAAAAGTGAACAAGCAGGTTTCCGACAGGCCAGATCTTGCACAGACCAAATATTTTTACTTTGACAAAACCTGAACAGTCTGCCAAATGGAACCTATATTATATCTCTTGTAACGCACATTTCTAAACTTAGTGTGATTGCCTTATTTCCTAGATTTTAATTGGCATTTTGAAGAACTGACATCAGATCAGAGTGCAGCGGGTGTTGTTCCCTTTTTTCAATGATATGGGCAAGTCTTTCAAAATCCATTTTTGCTAAATTGTTTACTTGATTTATGAGAATATAACAATCGAGTCTAAAACTATTGGCACAACATTTAAAAAAAAACCCCCTAAGTCTTTTCTGATCTTTGGCAAGTAGGAAGTGATACCAAACCGGTACAGCATAAAGTATCTGAGGTAAAATGTAAATTTTAAAAACATTCATACGCACTTCAAGTTTAAAATATGGTACAATTTACTTCTAGTTATACCTTACCTTCCATGCTATAAATAGACCTGATTCTAACGCACCTCTAACCGACCTTAAAAATGTAGTTACCAGCACAGTCCTGACCTTCATATTACCTCTACTAACCCTCACTTCCTTTCAGTGCTTTGTTTTCACAACATCGCTGGAAAGGTCAAATTTTCTTTTTAAAAGTTTAACCTCTTTGTAATAATTTTCTCCTTTGCAGCTTCTACCAGGCAGGTTTTACGCCACGCTGCTCTATCTTATCCAGTTTGCCTTTTCAAGTTTTCTGAGGTGCAAATATCTCCATTCATAGGTAGTACTGCATTTGTGATTCTCACATTTAAAAGGATTATGCTAATTGGGTTTACAATTTGTAAAAATGTATTGATTGAAATTTTGTCAGTTGAATGTGTGTGTGATTTGAATCATGAATGATCATATAAATTTTCAACGGTAAGACTGACTATGAAAAAATGATAATTCGCAATGAAGTATTTAGTAAACGTTTACAAGGATTTACGAGCGCTAAACGGTCACAACTCTAGGTTTAAGTGTTTTTCACCCTCTGCCCCGCCCTTCCACGAGGAGAGCCTAGCGTAATACTATGCATTCTATTAATATATTAGGATACCTTCAGTACAGGTTCTCGCATGCATTAGGCCAATTTCTTCAATCGAGGAGTCGGCTTCTTACAGCTCCAAGGAGCTACAGATGTTACAAGAGAGCCTATATTTTATTTAACGTTACCAGTACATATCGTGTATTCGTTTTTCTCGCATATAATTAACACAAAGTTTTTAATTTTCAAGCTTGAATTTTGGGGCGTTGGAGAGACTTGAGGGGGTCTCTTTGACATCCTCTTCACAGGAGATCTATTTTTTTCTTTTTATCTCCACAGACACTGAGTTACTCAGTGGTTTGTGTTTTCCACGCTACCCTACGCTATTAAAAAATTACGTTCGGTGCATTTTCTCGGGTTTGTAAAACAATTCAGATAGAAATTGTTCTGATAATTTTTTTTTGATGTACTAAATTGCTGTGGCTTGCCTCTCTATGTTTGACGAAGGGTCGTAGGTACAACCCCCGTAGGGGCGTCTTGGTGTAAGTGTATATTATGTATGCATTCACATATATTTTTACTTTTCAGCAAAACGCCAAGAGGCGAGATAAATCAATTAATCTCAGAGTTTCTACTTACGCGAGGGCCACCTTCTCGATAAATTACTGAGTCGTGGAGGCTTGTGTTCGTAGTTTACTTTGTTAAGTTTTTCCTGATTAACCCCCTGGAAGCCTCTGACTCGATAGATTACTGAGTTTGGATGGCCACGGGTGCGATCTATCAGACGTAAGTTACCTGAGTCTATATTGATAAGCTAAGTGGCGTCCTAGACGTCACTTAGAATAAACCACTATAAAGAAGCGCCCCTTTTCGATAAGATTACTGAGTTGTGAGAGGCACGGTGGGTAAACCCTTTGTACACTGCTGTGGTTCTCGGTGGTCTTTGGTTCCGCGATAAGGATCGGTAGGGCCACGTAAAGGCGGCGCCCAAAGAGGTTATACGTGAGTCACAAGTGATTTCACGGGTCTTTTCTGGTCCGTACGGCTCTGGTGATCGGATCCATACGGTTCAACGGCCCGTGTTCACGGCTCCGCACGGGTCCGTAACGGCTCCATACGGGTCTATTGGACCGCTCCATACGGCTCCACGGCTCGTGTTTACGGCTCCGTACGGGTCCATTAGACGGTTCCACGGCCCGTGTTTACGGTTCCGTACGGGTCCATTGGACGGCTCCACGGCCCGTGTTTACAAGTCCGTTGGACGGCTGGACGGTTCCATGTGGAACTGTGGCCCACGACTTCATACGGCTCCGGTGAACGGGTCCGCACGGCTACATAGTTTTGTTACAAGATAACGTACACCGTACGATTAACCCTTAAATACACCCACTAGGTACGAAGCTACGTGGTCAGGTGACAAGTGACAATCTTCGCAAGAGTATAGCACCACGAGAGCTATTTTCTTCTGTGTCCCATAGCCATTAGCTACGCAGTTCCACGGCCGTGTGAACGCCATTAATAGGATTGTCCGCGTTACATTTCCGCAATTATTTTAAGCAAGATCATGGACACGGAGGACAGGTCCCCGAGTGTCGGTACGTTACGCACCCAAGATGTCCCGCGATGCATAGCATGTAATCGCTTTTTTAAATTACGCTCCGGTGACATCCATCTCACTTGTTACGCATGCAGATTATGCTGCGAGTCTAACCCTTGTACTCTATACAGTGACTGGGATCAAGCGGTTTGGTTGGAGCACAGACTCCACCGCGACCGGCACTTTAAAAAAGTGGCCGAGAGAGTGGAGAAGCGACGGTCAGATAGGCCGTCTTCGTCTCCCTTCCCCGCCAAAGCCACCCCGGCTTAAACCGCAGAGGCTGGGCCGCCGCCCACTCTCATCAAGGCACCCGACGACGGGCACACGCAGCTGAGTAGGCGTACGTTAACACGTACCGCAGTGATGCCAAATGCTGTGGCGGAGCCCAACCCTTCCGCCCCCTCCCGGTTAGGTCTCCTGAACAAAACAGACCCCCGAGGAGAGACAGGGAACGGGATAGTGCATACAAAGCCGGAATAGGAACGGGATAGTGCCCACACCCCCCTAGCAGTCTGTAGACTGCTAGGATTATCATGCCCTCCCCTCTAAAAAACGGGAAAAACCATCCTTTTTTCATTTTTTATAACCTTTTCTATATCATGAGTACATAATGCATAAAAGCGCAAAGTAACAAGCAAATCCTAGTAGAAACCTAGAAATGGCAGGTTCGAAACTGTCATTTCCATTCAATATTCTTTGATTTTTTCGGAGCATATTGCAAAATGTTTCCCACCTTTATCTTACTTTTCATGAACGCTAAGAACTCTGCAATGCTAGTTTATTAGTCATGAAAAGTGCAAAAAGTCATGTTATCCGACTAAGAATAATAATAGGTCATTGATTGTGAAATCTCAATTAAAAAAGTTTCAAATCTGTGCTATTTTGAATGATGAAATGTCCCATAGACTGCTAGGATTATCATGCCCTCCCCGAGAACATCCAGTTTTTTTTAATCTTTTATAAGCTTTTCTATAGCATTAGTACATTATACATAAAAGTGCGAAGTAACAAGCAAGTTCTAGCAGAAACCTAGAAATGGCGGGTCCAAAACAGTCATTTTCATCCAACATTTCTTGATATTTCCAAGCATATCTGTGCTATTTGCACTATTTTAATTAATCAAATGTCCCTTAAAATGAAAGGGTTAACGTGCCCATCCCCCACCCCTAAAAAAAAAAAAAAAAAAAAACATCCATTTTTTATTTTTTAAAAGCTTTTTCTATATCATGAGTACATAATGCATAAAAGTGCATAGTAACAAGCAAATCCTAGCATAAACCTAGAAATGGCTGGTCCAAAACGGTCATTTTCATCCAAGGCTAATGACGTTGTTTGATTAAAAAGTGCATACCTTTTACTAAATTTTCACATTAACCTTCCAAAACAGGATCTTCCTCCTATTACTTCTGACGGTCTGAGGGTTCCAAATAAGTCTTTCTACATTTCCATTATCCATTTACAAAATATGTGTGATTTGGGTAAATGAGTGACAGAGCCAAAGGAAGGCCTGGGCGTACTGTAAAGGCGTGAACCTGACGAAATTGCATAAAGTGAATATTATATTCACAATTTGTCAAAAGATTGGTGTGAATAATCTAGTGCACAAAAGAGTATTTTCTAAAAAAAGTACTTAGACCTTTTGGTAAGTCAATATAAACCTTAATCTTATATCCCTGTCCCTAAATTGTTTCAAAGCTGCCATGCCACCTATAATCTGATAATGCGGCATTTATTAATGTTATAATGACGAAATAGTATTTTCAGGATGGCTCAGCACCCCTTGTTATTCGGGAGCATCATTAGTTGAGGGCGGGAGCGGTGAAAAAAATTCAAAGCGCCTTTCATAATTCAAAAAAGAAGTTATTGACAAAAAAGTATTGCACCATGAATTTATGTGAGTCCCTACTCTGTTTCCTCCAATCACTGCCATCGCGACGGTTTCCGTTTGGTTTACCAATCTCTCCATTCAAAATGCTTTCCCTTTGTCCTAAAGCTATGTTTCACATCTTTAAACATGCATTGTAAACACATTTTTCTGAGGTGTGTCAGCATATTATATGTACATGTATGGCATACGGGGGCCGTTAGAATGGGAGAATTTTCTTCCTAATTTTGTTGTTGTTTCTCAATATTCTAGGGTGAAAGGTTGATATTTGTAAGCATTTATCCTTTCCTATAGCCACTATTTTAGAATACACCATTGAGAGCAGGGGATAAATTTCACTGACTTCATCTAATCAACAAGTGGCATAGTGACGGAAAATATCTTCTACTCATTTCTCCAATTCAAGAGAAACCTTTTGAATGTGCCAAATCAATAAAAAAAAAAGCCAAGAAATCAATATCGTGTTCATTATATGGGTCTAGGCGTGGCCTAACTGCCTAATGGGTTAACTGATTAATGAGTGTAATAATGAGTGTATTTTGCTTTTAAATCAGGTATGCTTTATGGGAAGAACCTGTGGTGAACAGGTGATTCACTTGGATAGAGTGATTAATGTGCTCTCATTTGCTTGCAACATGAAAACCGGAACAGGGTTATTTCTTTACAAAGTGTGTAATCATCGTAAAAATAATAACAGAATTTGGAAATGATTTGCGAAGATAAGAGACGATTAGTTATCGATGAAACATCAAGCAAATATTTTAAACCCATTTGGTTAAAAAGCAAATATTTATTTATTCTATTTGGTATACATATGTTCTTTTGAAAGTTTTTATACTACCATCAATTGTATTCTTGTAAAATAAAACAATAAATTATTGACTAAATATAGAGATAGTTGATTTGCTTTACAAATTGCGTATTTCTGTTGAAGATGGAAACACTATTGCTGAACAGTTTTAATGTGAAATCCATGTAAAAATTAAAATACAGTCTTCTTGCTGAAATGAATATTTCTGAATAGATTAATCTATGTCACGAGTAAAGGTTTTTCTTTTTAATTTTTATAGAATACAGGTGGAAGAAAGACAAAAGGTATGCCAAAGTTAACATAGATATACTAATCAATGGTTCACAATGGCTTAAATAATGTAAACAATTCAGTGCTGCGTTGAAACTTGATAAATTCGAGTCTAAAATGACCGGAACTTTTTGTCGTAATCTCTTTATAAATACAGTCCGGCAGACTGCTCCGAAAGCTTTTCTGAAGACTTTTCGAAAAGAGCAAAGTAATAACCTGGCGTTCATCCACTTCCCGTCCTTGCAAAGTTCATCGGGTCCACACTGAAAACAAATCAAAGGTGACATGCGTGTGTTTTCTCTGGCATTTGCCTAAAAGCAATACAACCAAATTGAAGCAAATTGACAAAAGATATATTTGAATTTACGTTTTAGGTAAAATAATGAACCCATTCAAGTTTTACAATTGTAGAATATATAATTTTTTTACACAAGTCAGGTGTATGAAATAACCATGACATTTAAAGATTATTACTCTTGAGAAATATAGGATCTATATCAATACATGTAAGCTTTCAATATTGCTCTAAATATGAAATACATTGGAACTTACTTGATGGAGTAAATATTATAAAGTAAATATTGTAAAAGGGAGGTTAGTCAGCTAAATGTGTTTTACATTGGTCATAACAGAGAAATAGGGAAATGATAAGTTTAAAGCGGGTACAAAGTAAATCTGACTCTCATTGGAATTACTTTACCTTTTGCGATGTAGAATTAAGAAATTATAAAACATTAGCAAAAATGGTCAAATTAAAGAAAAATTAAGTAAAATGGAAGGAACATTTGGTATAATTGGAATAAAATTTTATCAAACTAATAAAAGAAATTTTGGTGAAAAAGAACAAGCAGCAATGTTTGATGGACACTTGATTGATCAGTGCAATTTTTCGGATTGTAATAGGGAAATTGTTGGCGTCCGTTTCCCATGAGAAACGACCCTATATTCACCCCTGGGCTTATAGCCGATTATGTCTGACCGTGTATGTCTGACCGTGTATGCGTTAGCCAGAGTTTGGCTGCTATACTCGAAGTGCATACAGGCTGACTAAATGATATGTACATTTCACCAAGACAGCTATCAGCAAAATCTAATCAAATTTCCCCACACGTTATTACACTTTCACACTTACATCAATATCTGAACATCCAGTGATCAGAACGACTGAAAAGGCTATTATAAATTAGGAAATGAATATTTGTGTAAAGAGGATTGCTATACGAATGGCTGATTTACAGGTAGAATACTTTTAAAAAGCCAGTTCATGGTAACGATAATATGTATTGCGCAATGCAGGTCAAGCGGTCAATTGAGACTGTCTTGCCCTAAGCATCACCGACACTCATTGAATAGCACCGTTACTTCCCGATTTTTTTGTTTAATGATTAAGTGGATTCGGTACCTTACATGTATGTATTTGTGCTTTCAAAATGGATGTCCCTTTCAGTAGGGACATCGTGTGGGATGCCATATGGGACAACTGGGTTGGATGCCATGTGGGACAAGGTTGGGATGCCATTTGGGACATACAGTAGGGTGGGATTCCATGTGGGAAATATATAGGGACATAGATATGAACATAGGGTGGGGATGACATTTGAGACATATGGATGTAAGCCATGTAGGATATGAAGGTATGCGATGTGGATCACGGGGAGGGACGCCATGTGGCACATAACGAGAGCCATTTGTAACAAAGGGTGGGACATTATGTGAGACATAGATATGGATGCCATATGGAGCATCTAGGAGAACAGGATGCCATGTTAGACTGTTAGAGATAGAAAGGAGCGAAATGTGGGACACAGGGAGGGATTACATGTACGACATAGGAGGGAACGCTATGTGTGACATAAAGAGGGATGACATATGGACATAGGATGGGATGCCACATGTATATAACAATATCAAATTAAACTAGAACGATAAATACCGTCACAGCTCGCACACTGATTCAAATTGACACACATATCACTAGTCCAATTATGAAAACATCCCACTATTCACCCCACCAATGTCCCGTCTGACATCCCACCTATATCTCACATATCATCCCACTCCTGGTCCACATGACATCCATCTCTATGTCCCACATGGCATCGCTATCCATGTGCCACATGTCATTCCTCTTTATGCCCCACATGGAATTCTTCCCTTAGTTCCACATGACATCCCTCACCATGTCTCACCCTCCTATCTTCCACATGGCATCCATCTCTATGTCCCACATGGCGTCTCATTCTAAAGATGTACCAAATGACATCCAACTCAGATGTCCCATATGCCATCACACC
Source organism: Chiridota heheva (assembly GCA_020152595.1). NCBI lineage: Eukaryota > Metazoa > Echinodermata > Holothuroidea > Apodida > Chiridotidae > Chiridota > Chiridota heheva. The sequence goes on along the minus strand of JAIGNY010002566.1, from coordinate 330,553 downwards.
CTATGTACCACACGGCTTCCTTCCCTGTGCCCCACATGGTATCCATCCATATATCCCACATGACATCCATCTCTGTCTCACATGACATTCCTACCCATGTGCTACATGTCATTCCCCCTATGCCCTACTTGGAATCCGTCCCTCTGTCCGACATAGCATCCCTCTCCATGTCCCACCCTCCGATGTTCCACATGACATCCATCTCTACGTCCCACATGGCATCTCATCCTAAAGATGTACCAAATGGCATCCCATGCACTCATATGTCCCATATGCCATCCCACCCTATGTACCACACGGCACCCATCGATGACATCCATCTCTATGTCCGACATGGCATCTCTACCCATGTGACACATGTCATTCCTCCATATGCCCACATGGAATCCCTTCCTTTGTCCCACATGGCATCCCTCTCCATGTCCCGCATTCGTATGTTCCACATGCCATCCATCCCTATGTCCCGCGTGGCATCCATTTCTATGCCTTACATTGCATGTCACAAAGCTATCCTCTGGTAGAATTAACACAGAGAAAGCTTTGGTTTACATATCATCGGACCGTACCGTCCTGATTGAAATTATCACTTGTCTTGACACCGCGATCACTTCCGGGCATGCGCGTTCGTTACCATGAACTGGCTTATTGTTTAGAGACGGATTGTCATAGGCTACTTGCTCAGACTGGCTCATGTTCGTATCTTTATTCATGTTCTGCATACTCGATGAATCTGTGGTCTTAGTAGTACGTGAACCAACTGCGTCCTCTTTCTTCAAGCAAATGCAATGAAGCCATCCGCTCCAGATACTCCGCACTTCTGCTTGCAATGCGCCGAACATAAGAAAGATGAAGAATCCTTGGAGGGAGTTGAAGATGAGAAATAAGATATTGGCAACGAGTTGAATTCCAATAATGGAGAGAAAGCCGAAGATCCAAGTCAAGCCTAGTAGCAATGCAATTGCTGAGGTGTTCTTCAAGCGCCGGATATTTTCCGATTTGTCCACCTTGTTGATGGTAAGTGAAGTGCGCGCACATGTTAGTTGCCTTACAACCAGTGTATATATCACACCATTGTAAATGAGCATTAACAATATGATAACCGCGGTCCCATAGATAAATGAAGGAGTTTCTTTGGACGGGAAACAGCTGGTGGTTGAAAAGAAGAACATTGTTTGATAAGATTCAAAGGATAAGATTGTATGAAAGAGAAAAAGGTAGTAGAGAAAATGTTCAATTGTTTCATTGATAATAGTTTTATGAGAGTTGTGTACATGTGACTGAAATCAGGTATAGTATGATTCTACTCACTTTTTGGACGAGTAGTGATTCTGGAATAGCTTTTCCCGAGAATAATTTTAGCTTTAATGACATCTTATTGCTATTTTTTGATACATCTTACCTAATAATAACGTGCAGAAATAGGCCACAAATTTGCGTTGTCAAATTGGTCACTTTTGGGGATTCCAGTTTGGTTTATTATATAACTTTGCAAGATTCACAACATATTGAAACTAAATAGAGTTTGTTTGGAAAGCGTTAATAGGGAAATACAGGTAAAAAGTATGATACGATAAGAACAAAAGATCAGTTTGAGACCATGATGAGCTAAATGTATACATTTCTCTATTCAGAAAAGTGTTTTTTTTTATCTATAAATAGCCCATCAAAATATAACAATTTTTTTTCAGTCAAAGGACGAAAAGGGGTTCACGTTTTTATTCTTTCCTTGGCTCCCATTTGACAGTATGGTTGATAATACAAACGTGTAGATAGGCAGAAGTGAAACTTCTTTCACTATTATGCCCTGACGCTGTTGTTAGGGTAAAAACTTTGTTTTCAGGATAAGTGCCCCCGGTTCCGCCGCCAGTTTGCATCGAATTTAGGACATAAACTGATGAACCAAATGGACTATATTAAGATATTATTTCGAAGTCATAAATAGATCTGATAAGGCTGCGACGACAGTGTGTGAACATTACCTCAAGAAATTCCGTTCTCTAGGCGGTCGCTGTTTGAACCACATTATTTTAAACGCCTTTTCGCACAACTTTAATATCCTTATCAGCTGTAATAATAACATTGTGTACAACTGCCAAAATATGATATGGTACTCTTATTGAGGGTAGAGGGCCTATCGGCATTCCCAGGTGAACCAAAAAAAAACCATGCTGCATGAACCATACTTACTACTTTCCATTATCGTAGTGGTCTGGGCTTACAGCCGCCATAATGATCACGAGAATCAATGGAACACCTGCATGGAATCCAAAGGAATTCAACTTTTTTTTACGTTTCAAAACAGACATAATATGTTCCTTTATTTTGTACTGAGTGTTTATTTGTTGGTTTATACTCTTTTTTAGAAATATTGTCACACAGAGTACTAAATATTCGGCTAAATTGCGTAAACATGTATTGAAAAGAGAAATAAATCTTACCAAAATCGAATAAAATCCACCAATTAATCGAGAAAATATTGTGTTATGATTAGTTTAGTTAGCTCTCCTACAGTTTCATGTTTTCCTAATCGTGTTCTATAATATTTTTAAAGAAGACTGCTTAATTTGAACATAAACCCAATAAAACGTTAAACCACACATATGGTATAGAAATCATCAATTGCCACTATATGAAGAATTTTCAGAAAATAATTCAATAAAGATCCACACTTTGACATGAAATTTATTCTATTACACACTCAGAAATTTGATCAGTCATAAATCAGTTCAAAAATATATCTAAGCATTTTCCTGAAAATTAGTTCACGATGGTGTGTGAAAAATCGGTACGCCTAACAATTTTGACGGGTTTTCAACCTTAATCTTACATTCACCAAAATATGAAAAATTACAAATATACTGAAAATCTTTGCTACTCACCCCATGCCGCAAGACATGCTTTAATCATGAATTTAGACACTTCTGCATTAAAGACTCTAACAAAGAGTAAGTACATATTGGTAGCTTCAACACACATCCACGCCGCACTTGCCAAACAGAAATATTGAATCAAAGCACCAAATATGACGCAACCAGCACCAAGACTAGACCTCTCGATGCCGATAAGAAAAGACATGTACAGTCCGAGAAGGAAAGACACAGATTAATCAAAATTTGCTGCGGAGTCTTCTTTCTTAGTTTCCTACGAAGACAAAAACCGAAGGAAAAAAGTATGTGTTTAGATACAAATTTCACTGTTGAAACCATACTACTTCAAGACAATACATTTTTTTGGCAAACTTTACACCACCGTTAATGGTTAATTTCGAGCGTTCGTATATTTCAGAGCAACTTGTTGTCACCCTTAACGCAATTGTATCTACCAATTAAATCAACTGAATTCTCAACTTACTTTGTAAACACGTATGTTATAATGATGATACACAGAGATATAACGGACACTATCAATCCAGTGATCCCTAAAATGTCCAGAGTGTCACTCATAATGTCCCCATGTACATCCTAAAAGAAACAAAAAATCATGAAATGTTGCGTAACATGGATACGTTTTTCAGCTATCAGGTGTCATACGATTAATAGGTCTATGATACATGTATCACTACGCTTAAACATTTATAAAATGTTTTAGCTACATTCAACGTTAGATAAGAAGAGCCCAGCTGTCTGAAAAAATGAATTCTATTAAGCTTTGAAACAGTTTCAGAGAAATATAAGAGGAAATCCTGTTAGTTGTATTAATGACAAAATGAATTCAAACTGCACAGAAATCTATGATGTTAAGCAATCTAAGCAAACTAGATAATGTTGTTATGAATATAATTTTCAAGTTTAATTTTAAGTGATTTACAAAAAAGCTAACTTTGTAGCTTTGAAATGCTCCACGGTATCTTTAACAGTTACTTTTTTGTTTCCAGCTCTGATATGAATACTTGATAAAGAACAGATTGAAAATATAGTCACTTCTGACACGTGAGTGGTTGTGATTTTCATATTCATTTTTAGTAAAACCTTTGCATGACGCCCGACAAATACCCGTATTATACAATGTATTACATGATATAACACACAAGGATATCTGCCGTGCATTTGGATGACACAGCCATTAGTATATTGGAAACGATAAACTTACAACAAGTATTGCAAAATTTGTCAGGTGATTGCAGTGACACTCATGAACTTGTGAACTTTCGTCGAAAGCGTTTGTGACCAATGAGCAACCTTCAGTAGACCAATCCCCGTTTCCATCACCCAGAGAAAAGTCCCAGAACACACACAGTCTACTTGAATCAGCATCACTGTCTTCAATCTGTTGGAACAAAACAATCTAAATATGGTATCAGCTTTTTTAAGTCTGTCAAAACCTTTTGAACCTATAGATTATTCTATTATGATACATACTTTCAATACTTACTGCATGAACGTTATAAACCTTGGTAAACAATGACATCATGCATGTCATTTACTTGCTGCTTACTTATTCAAAACATCGTCGGCATTTTTCTTTTTTTTTTCTTTTACAGAGTCTATTCTCAAGTTCGTTACATATAAAATGACACAATGTTCGATCGTGTCATTTCTTATGTATAAGCTTTATAGATGATATGCTTCGAATATGCTCAATTCGAAAACGCCTAATTTACGGAGATGACCAACTCTTTTACTCGATCTCCTTCTTTAACAATTGAAAATGTTGTTTCAGATAATGGTCTCATTGGCATGTTGCGATATGTCCGCTACCTGTATACACGGTAGGCCCTACATATCCTCGTCCATTTATATTTAGAATAATTTTTGAAATCGTAAAAATAAAGAGTGCTGCATTCCATCAATTTTGCAGTTGACCCTCTTATAATTTGGGTAAATAGAGTATGCAAATATACTAATGTGAGCGGAGGTACTGTAGGTGCTCTTTTTTTGTTTTTATTAAGTTATATCCATTTTACCGATGGAGAGAACTCTGAAATGAATATGTAAGTTAGCTTTAGGGAAAGTGCCCTTGTTCCCATGCGAACACCGTTTTTTCCATACACAAGAATGGACGTATAAGTAGAATGATAGATTAACAGACGGAAACATGCGTGGTATAATTTTGAATATATGATACTTACTCTTATCGGGAAAAACTGAGTGATGACTGGTGCATCATTGGGTAAGTCCCGAATATCGTACCCCTCTACTGTGGCAGATATGATTAAAGTTTCTACTTCACCCAGGTCATTATCTGTCGATGCTGCTGACTGAAACAATAACGATCTTCTTTGGACCATGAAAGATATAGGAATATCCGAACGTTGATCTGTTGAGACAAAAAATTAAATATATTCAGCAAATGAAAAATAAAAATGGGGTGGAAGGGCACTAGAAAGGGTACTAGGAAGAATACTAATAATCTAATAGGTCAATGACACACTTTAAACAACGCTTAGGTTTTACTTATAGTGTATAGGAGCGATTTGATAAAGAGCAATTTGAAGGTAAAGTTACATTAATAACAGAAAAATCTTAAAATAAGGGTTGATGTAAATTTGCATATCTGTCCATAAATATCTCTATCGAATGAATACAAAATAATTATTGTTAACAATTGATTTTATTCATGCATATGTACGTCGGATTTTAAGAATTAGCAATGTGACGCTTTTTATTTCTTTAACAATATATCTTTAAAGGGTATTACGTCTTGATTATAAAAGTTAACAATGATTTAGATGGTAGTAAACACAGCAACAGTTATTGCTTGAAATAAAATAACATGAAACATTAAGTCTTAACCATAAAACAGACAGGGAGAATCCTGGACTTTTGGTGTAATAAGTAAATGCACCAAAACCTGGAGCTTCGTATTTACTAAGATCCAAGGAGGCCGCCATTTGAACTTGTCAGCTTGTGAGAACGTTCAATCAATGTGATGTTTACTAAGAGAACGGTAGTATTTGTGTAATGTAACGTATGATGCATGTACACGGTATCAGCGATGACTAAACCAACACAGAATCATGTGTCGAGAGGGCGGTTCAAAAGGTCAACGACCTGTTAGCCTAAGTCTTTTGTTATTTTATGGAGAAGTCCACGATGCAATTGAAAAGTCCGCGGTCAAATCTAATAAATATTCATTTGTTATCAGTTTTTCTTTTCAAAAATACCCCACGTTCTCATTAAAAATACCAATTGACTTAACGTTATCACTATTGTTAAAATGGTGGCCTCCATGAATTTAATGAATACGAAGCTCCAAATGTTGGTGTATTTATTTTTACACCAAAAGTCCAGGATTCTCCCTTACTGTAAATTTTATCAGTGATTTGGTAAAATTTTGATGTATATGATTTATTGTATTTTGTCAGAATATTTATTTTGGTATATAAAAGGCCTATTAGCAAAATACTTCGAACAGATACCTTATAAAATAAAATTCAAGATTTCTTTGAAAGGCATAATAATGGGTAGGTCATCTAGACTTATGTATAGTTTTGTACATTCAGAAAATGGAAAATGAAAGAAAAATTAAAAACGGAAGTGAAATAGAAAATAGAAGTAGAAGAATACTATTGAAATGGAAGAATACTAATAAAATAAGATACTAATCTAGAAGGTCAACGAAACACTTTAAACAACTTTCGAATTTGTTGTTTATAGTGTATAAGAATAGTGAAGTTAAAGGTAACAAAATATCAGACGATAAAGAGTGATATGAAGGTAGAGCTACATTAATAAAAAGCTTCAAGCAAAGTAAGATGCGCATCTGACCATAAATGCCTTTATCAAATGTATTCAAGAATTATTGATAAGAATTGCTTTTATTCATGCATATGTAGAACGGATTTTTAGAATAAGTAATGTGATGCTTGTTATTCTCCTATAAAGGGTATTACGTCTTGATTATAAAAGATAACAATGATTAAGATGGGAGCAAATATGGCAACAGTTATTCCTTGACGAAATTATTGGGGCATTAAAGCCATAAAATATAGCAATGATTTGGTGATATTTGGATGTATGATTTCTTTCATTTTGTCAAAATATAAATGTGGTATACTATAGGTTATTAGCAAACTACTTTACATGGAGCAGATACCTTCTGGAATAAAATTCAAGATTTCTTTGGGAAGAATGATGGATGCTTTGATGTCAGCAGATGGCAGGTCGTCTTGGCTAATGTAAACTTTTGTATCTTCGTCCATGATATCATCCAATATATTTCTTTCTTCAGACTTATAAAATAAATTTCCAAAAGTAAGGCCATTTTGAAACGACACCTCATCCAACAAGAGAGCCTTAACTCCAATATTTTCACGAACATCTGTGAAATTTCTTTCCACACTTGCCAGCTGTTTTTCTAATGAAAGGAGAATTCTTGATGGTGCTTCAGTGGAAATACTCTCATTGTATGTTTCTTCATCCAAGTTGAGAATGTTTTCAACTACTTCTACAACATTATTGGTAACCTGAATATAGAAATGACTGAAGTCAACAATAGTTTTGACAACACTTTCTCACATTTATAGTGGTATATCTAAATTTATTCTAAAAGAAAAATCAATTATTTCAGAACAGAATTATCAATGTTCAACTGATAAAATTGTTATATATTATATTCAATTTTCTTATACATTAAATGGTAAGTGAAGGTAAATTGATACCTTTCTCCAGTAGCCTAGAATATCATTTTAAACGAAACAAGTAACCAACGTTGTTTTGGCACTGTTTAGTTGGTAGTTTCATTGTCTCTTATACAAGGTGGACATGTTTGGCAATCAAGCAAATCCTTTTAGGAATGACAACAACATTTCGTAAAACTTCAAAATGTCCAACGCGTCACTCAAAACAGCCCCTTGTATATAATGTCCCATTTCGGTAGAATATTTGACAAAAATCAACCAATTATATGATCTCCACACATATTTCTGGTATGATATATAAGTCAGGTTGTAATATTTTGCAAAAGAGGCCAATGGGATGGGTGGACAAAATATCTACACAAATTATACACTTGCCAAAGCTTTATACTGTCTTGGGCATACATCGGGTCAAAAATGAAGATGTAAACAAAATACTTTTGGGAAGCAGAACCCTAATCCAAAATGTGTAGGTATGTGTGTGGGTGTGTGTGACCGGGTAAGTGGGTGTATTAGGGTGATCAGAGGGTGAAAGTCTTAGAGGATTAGTTGCAACACAAATTGACCATAAACTGTGATTACCGTATGCAACGGACTTTGCACTTCCACAACTGCCTCAATTATTGTCGCTACCACGTCTAAGCTGTATGATTCACCATGGGTGACGTTGGTGGCATCAGCTAAGTCTCTGGATACAAGTGTGACATTCTCCTGCGTGACTCCATACGTGGAAACAAGCTGGCAAGAAGATTTGGGAAGTTTTAATTACAAGAAGCCTCATTAGGGAATGTGATACAAAAAATGATTTAATAACATGTCTTAAAAAGTTAAATTTTGCATATTAAAGTACCCGTTAACTTGTAAAAAGAGTATGTTTTCTAATTGTATGAGTAATCCACTTTCGATTAATCCACTTTCGACTGTGGCACAATTTTTTTTTAATCAAGCAAATCGATAGATTTCTTAGCTAACGTGAATGCAACGTTGCTTGTCATGGCATATCCCATCCCGAATGGAGGCACAACTGAGATTTTAGTATGCCCATAGTATATATGTTGATATTGAACTTATATATTTAAGAATACAGCCTGAATTCTAAATTGCATATTCAAACTTGATGTGTATGAGTTTAATTAAATGAATGGGTCAAAACATTATTCGACAGACAAGCCAGTATCCAGTTATCAACGTTCGGGTGGAGAACAATCCCATCCGACATAGACCACCGTCTTGTAAAACTGCAAATATAAACAGCGCTAACGAATTTCGAAAGCAAAATAAAGGGGCGTTATTGAAATGAACCTTTCCAGCTGAAGCGAACGATGTCACGTCAGCTAATTTAATACATCTTGGGTTTGTCTACGTAGATAAGTTAATATTAAGTGCACACGTCCATCTAGTAAACTATTGCTAAGTGTTGACTTACGTGTGCTAGTTCATCTAGGGCTTTTTGTAGATTATCTGTTTGAGAAAAACAGCTCTGTGCTTGTGGTTCTTCCCAATATGTTGCATTTATAAAATTTCCTATACACCTTCTTGTTGCACGTGATGAACGCTCTGCTTAGAAACAAGTAATAGTCAATTCTGACAGTGTTTTTATTATTAACGCCAATAAAAGAAAAAAACGAAGATAGCATGGAAGGAAATCCAACTAATGGGTTTTCTGAACTCATCGAATCAATAGCTTAGAAGGAAAACGATATAATGAGTATCTTGCCAGAAAAGAAATTAAAACAATAAATATTAAGCCCTTATATAACTATACACGATGACTTAAAGGGGGCAGATGTAGTACTTAAACTACAAGTGGACAAACCAGATTGAAAGTTACACAGACATTTTGGGGGGAATGATACTTGGTGGGCCAATAATTTCTGGGGTATATAGTATATATATAAACTTGATAAAAATATTACAATGAAGGAATTGCCCAGAAGTACGGGTAAGCCCTTTAAAGAGTGCTATAATTTGAATTGTTAACATATGACCGTCAATCGATATGTACCATGAGTTTAGTCATATTGGTAAATTTGAATAAGATATTTAGATACGTCAAACTTTTAGAAATATGTAATACGAAAAGAGCGTGATGGAGGATACGCGTGTTGGAATATATCAATATTAATGAAAATATATGCTCTTGACAATATCAAAATTCCAACGAAAATAAATATATGATCATATATATTTGTTGGAATTTATACATTGTTAAGATCATGCATTTTCATTTACGTATATATGTATACATGAGGTATTTAAAGTTTACCGTTTCGTGAGTAGGAGGCACATTTCTCGTTACTTTCTGAAGTATCCCCAATGCTTGTTCTGTTAAAGGTCAACCTTCCTAGTCTTGTGTCTATCGTTTCACGTTCGCAATATGCTGAAAACATTCGTTTCATTGATTAACAGTTATTATATGGTCTTTCTCGTCACATTTGGTGTAGTATTTTACTCATTGAAATATTCTCACTCATTCGATCACGGTTTTAATCATCATGATTTGTCCTTCTCCTTAAAATTTGTTCCAGCAAATCATGACCACAAACTTACTGTAGCAAATAGTGAGACCACTTTATCTTGATTAAAATAAACACACAATAAGGACTTCATCCATTGCTAATATGATATTCATCTTCAACTTCCACAACAACTAAGGTTTTTAGAATAAAGAAAATAAAGAGGAAAATCTGACCCGACCTGGTTATTTATCAGGTCGGGTCTGACTGTTTGAAACTTTAAGGAGCAGAACAACTAATGTTGTAACATTCTATTCCTTTTGAGATTTCTCATACAATGGTTTTAAAATTGTAAGAAACACGCAATGTTGCTTCATATAAAGGGATTAATACCCCTAGAGAATTGATCAAGTAGTAAATCCAGAAAATGTAATCATTCAAACGTTATCATAACATTGCTTTGAGGTGTTATAGGACTGACTTATCATATCATCATTCTGAAAACATACCATTTATAAGCATTCAAATTGTGAAAATGTTAACATGATAATTTAATGAAACCACATATTGATGTTTTAAAAGTTCATATCAGTTCATACCAATGTTCATACTATCGATATTTCCGAAAGATTATATGACAAAAATGGTGTTAAGATATTTCTGTGAAATGTATTATAGTTGTATATAATGCCGAAAACAACGTTTCTAAAAAAAAAGTGTTGTATTTGTTAGACACCATCAGCAAGTCTTTTACAAAAGTTTCCAAAGAGGAGGAATCTTTAGCTAGTCGTTAGGAAACGATATATTATCCCTTAATTGCTTTGATATCCTTTGCTTTAATTTCGATTGATACGAAATAAATTATTACTTATCAACAGAAATAATTATACTTTGTATACATTCAAAATATCGCTGTAGTCGTGGATAATTACAGACATTTTACTTATAAGCTGAATTAACTTACACAGTGGTTTAACAGTAAGACTTTTAGGATCAATTATTCTTTGTGAGTACCCTGCAAGAACATTTAGAAGAGCGCTTTCATCAATTTTCATATAGAAGTAGAACAGAGCGTCTGCTATCACACTACCTTCGGTCAAAGCTCCAACACTAACACCTTCAATAGCGTTGCCAAACTCGGATCGAGCCATAGCTGTTGCATACTAAAAGGAAGAAAGAAAACGCATTTAAAAAAAAGAAATACGAATTAAAAGGATATTGCCTTTCTATTAGGAGTAAATGAATGGGGGCTACTATGTCTGATTCTCTGTATAATTTTCAAAATTGTTAATAACTGTTTATTTAGCGTTTCGTATTTGTAAACAAAAGCAAAACATCATACAAAAAAATCGATATATCAATCAGAAATCCTTTGATTAGGATAATTTAACAATAAAAGTTGATTGATATAAATACATTTATCATACTTATTTTGACATAATTTATTTAAAATGTAAATGTGTCCGTACACAAATATTTTTTTCGGATGTAGATATTAATTGTATTCTACAATATTATATTTTCTACAGATAAATGAAACTTACCATTTTTTGTATATATGTTTGAGTGGTCTGGTATGTTGAACTTTTCGGATCTTTCAAAGAGGAATCGAATGTCAGATTTGTAAAACGAGCGCTGACCAAGTAGGTTGATATGTCTACATAATGGGAAGCATGGGAAAGATGACAAGGGAGGAATAGAATGACATTTTTGTATTAAGATTGCTTATATTGTGCAAGAGTTTTGCGAGCGCTGACCAAGTAGGTTGATATGTCTACATAATGGAAAGCATGGGAAAGATGACGAGGGAAGAGTAAAATGACATTTTTGTATTAAAATTGCTTATTCTGTGCAAGGTTTTTGCGTAATCTATATGTTTTTTTGTATAATGAGCGGTGGTCCCTCAAATTGCTGTTACCTTGTAGGAGTAATGGGGCTTGTGCGCCTTGATGATCATAAGAGCTATGCCGGCTGGAGCCTCGGCCCCTGGTAGGTTCGACAACGTCGGACAGGTTAGCGTTGAAGGCTTGTACAAAATGCAGCACCTGGCTCTCCAGATAGGTGGTTGGGCGTTGGGCAAACAACCCCTCACCACAAAACGTCAGTTACAGAGACTACTAACAAATAATCAACGCTATACTGAGTACAATCACGGTTTTGGATGAAGGCCCTCTCATGGATTTCAAAAAGTCAATCAAGAGTTTTGAGGAATGAAAACCATGAATAATCTTTGGACATGGAATGGAGTGGCGGCCTAACTACCATATTCTCAGACAGAGTGGTGGGGCCATGACAATCAACAATGATAAAGTCAAGTCCCTCATTTAGTGGAAACCCTTAAAATAAGGCACATGAACAGGTCAAGGATGACTGGTGTTGGCAATTATAAGTAGTCTAGTAGGTCTCCCAAAAGTAGGGGATAAAATATATCCAAGAAGTAGGGGATAGAGAATGGCTATGGGGGTCGTCACTACGCGATAATAATCATAATGCCCATGTGCCCTCTTATATACTTAGTGTGGTTCAAACTTAAAACGGTTGGGAAATAGGTCTTGGCTCTGGTACTACATGGAATATCAGTATTTGGTTACTTTAAGTAAGTGAACAAAAATTGTGTTGCTTCACCAAATTTCACCATTTAACTTGGATAATATTATACGACCACTTACTAAGAGCGTGGGATATCATTACACGAAGATTGTATAGAAATTACGTTGCTTATGGCTTGAAGTAATTGAAACACGGAAATTGTATCTCCTTAGAGATGGGGATCTTCTACTTTTCGCATATATCCCGAACTTACAAGAAACAACATCCGTCCCACAACACGACACGGCTTATTTTTAAATTGTCCAAGCAGAAATACCTAAGTAATTGCGATAACTGGTGAAAAAGTACAAGTCGCCCTGTTCCTAGATTCTGCTTAAGCAAGTAATTGTAACCATATATAGCAGACAGGAACAAGATTGCAGAGGTTGTACAGCCTAGATATTTGCTCCTTGCAAGATTAAAGAGCAATGCCGTGAGTGGAATGTACCGCTTTACATCAATTTGATAGACTGAAAGCGTCTGACATCAGTCACCATGAGAGCTTCTGCAAGATTCTTAGAGGCTATGAAATACCACTTAAAATAAATATATTGATTGGGATTTTCTATGCGCACTTTGAATGCAGCATCTTACTGAAGAACACACTTTCTAAATGGTGTGAAGTGACGACTTGTTGTACATCAAGGATGTATTTTGTCTTTGTCTCCGAATCCCTTCTTTCTTATCACCATTTGAGTTATGCGGCGAAAAACATGCGACCGGCCCAAAGAATCCAATATATCTTGCTCATATAATAAATATTATGAAACTTCTTTGGAACTTTGAGTGCCATAGTGTATACCACCCTACAGCGTTTCACATAAGTTAATATATTCCGCTATGATCAGTACCAATATATCTATTTATTCTTGCCCTGCCGGGAAAAATTTGACCCTGATAAAGGATGATGCCTGAAACATACGTTTTAAATACATCAAACAAGACAGTAATTCTTTGCTAAAACTAACCTTTTAGAATTAACAGCAAAGGTTTGCTCTTAACGATGACATCCTCAAATTCACCAGCTCCAAATGCCGTACAGAAATACAAACCTTGTGCTCTGCTATCCCACGGAAAGTTTATATAATTACTCTCGGTGATGGTGGACAAACCGAACCACGAAAGTCTTTGCCATTTGGTGCTGGCAGCATTTTTAGTTTGGCAAACTGAAAATGAAGTTTCCCCAATTGACAACTTCAACACTTCTTGTGGATTACTTAAGATCACAGGTTCTGTGTAGGAAAGAAAATCATTTGCATATTGTACTAAATGAAGCAACGTTCTTAGCGCACCTCCCACAACTCAGATCTCATTTCACATTTGTGAAAATATGAAAATAAAATTGGTTTCCTTGGAGTATTGGTCCAAAGTCGTTGATGACATTTTCTTATTTAGACCTTTTCTTCGTTTTTACGGTAATTGCAAATAATAATCAACGAAAAAAAGAATGTAATGTAATGATACCTTGAATGGAAACGTTCATGCACCGCTGATAAAGTTGGATTCTTTCCTTTGCTTCTGACACCTTTGGTGAATACTGATTAAAGCAATCGTCACTCAGAGATGTGCCTATATCGCGCAATATTGCAACGCACGCAACAACACTGTTGCATCGAATGAAAGAAGACCCAAATCCGAATCTGGTATCAAAATTTGAATTCCAGCTTCCAAAATAAGAAACTTTTTCAAAGATTTCTGAACCGTGGGCGTCTTCGATTCTTATCTTTGCCTGACCATTATGAAACGTCAAAGGTGGAAGTACCACAAAATTTCCCATAAGATTAATGACATCGTCAAACATATTTGCAAATATAATAGTTCCATTGACAGTAATAGTCAAATTAAGATCGAACAATCCGAATTCTTCGATTAATGCCAATTCTGTTGCATACGGAAACACTGATATATTAAAGAGTGTCAGTTGTTCATCAAAATAAACTTCCACGAAATTCCCTTGTGTCAAAGGATATAAATTATGCAGTATACACTCATTTTCCAGTTTTGTAAATTCCGTTGATAAGTTTTCAAACTTCTGTGCGCATTCATCACCTATGAAAGAGGACATGTTAAATAATTTGACGTACATTTCATACCACACTACTAGGGTGGGGAGGATGGTTTAATTCCAAGTGCTGCATTTCACATCTTCCCCCGGGAACCAAATTGCTTCAAATCACTAGACTACAGAAACTAACATACAATATAAAACCACGGATAATATATTGTCACACTGGAGGAGTAAAAGACTTTAGGTCAGATTTTGCTGTACTCCTTTAAATTATTTTATGAAATACTTCTAAGCAACAAGGGATATCCAAAGGAAAATATCAAGTCATCAAGATCGATAAGACTCATATCATAAAAATAGTCAATTTTTAATGTCCAAAATTGTAAACAGATTTGTATGATTTTGTCACTTTCATAATGTTTGACAAATTTTGAATTAATCGTTTTAAAATTACCTCTATACGTCGGTATATATTTGAAATTGTGTGGAAAGAATAATATTGATCTTCATTCTGAAAAAATCTTGATTGTACGATTCTCTTGAAATGTTTTTATACTTACTGTAAATAGATACTGCAACTTTTTCTTCAGCAAATCCAATTGAATTAAGTGCCCGACAGACAAAGCTGCAAAAGAGAGTTATTATCGATTAAAATTAAAATAATTTAATGTTGAATTAACAATGTAACGCATACTAAAGCTCCAAAGCATATGCATATATAATTATGTCACGGTTGTTAACATATTATTCAAAGTTATTGATATTCCTGCGGTCAACAATGTGACTCACATATGATAAAGGATCGTTAAAGATACAAAACTACTTTGTCTCGTTTAGAAGGTAACGAATTGCACAGATTTCACAAATGTGTTTTAAGTATAACTGGCGTAGTAAATCTTATTCAAAGTATGATATCATAAAGGCAATATTTTGACAATTATATGTATTTCTCTCAAACTTAAGTATTTTATTGCTTACTAAATGATTGAAAATACTGGACGTTAATATCATTGAGATTAAACTCAACACGCAATTTATGCGAACCTGATTTTCCCATACGTTCATGTACAAGTTTAGTATGTTAAAATATGTTTTGATAAAACAACACAATCTTTACATACGAATGTCTTGGAGAAGAGGAAATACTTTGAAAGAGAAGGGGAAGGGGTCTTCAAGCATCCTATTTTCCCTAAAATTTAGATTGGCTCAGGGGTTTCAAAATTCAAAATGAAAACATTGGGATCTAATTCCATTACAATGTCCACGCGCTTCCTTTGTCGTGAGGAGCGTAGGCTCGATTTTTGTTTGTGTTACTCAATCAATGACAATGACACAATTTATTTCTAGCAAATAAAAATACATATATATATTTGTAACAGACAAATTATATATATTTTCAAATTAACAAAATACATCTTCTTTAATCTATATCTTGAATCTAATGTGTAAATTATTGCGTAATTCGTGTATTTATTTTCTCTCATCCTCTGTTCCATTTGACACGCATTGTATTTAGATGAGATTCGTTTTCCTAAAAAACTTATAACCTTACCAACACTTAGTGTGTTTTGAATGTCAATGCATATCAACCTATCATGGGAATATCATTTTGAAACTTTACTAATTTAATGAACACGTTGACCGTCGTAATGGATCCTGAAAGTTTAACAGATATACACCTATTGATCTATTCAACCCAACTTCATTTTCTGTCAACTGGTTCCTTCTTAACAATTTAATCACTATGGATACTGATGGCTACATTATCTACTAATATTTTATTATAACATTATTATGTCGTTTTATTCTACACCTTTAAAAGTGACCCTTAAAGTTACACTTTCTAACAAAAGTAGTGGCTGGAATGAAAACACAACACAAAGATCTGGTTGAATACATCGTAAATTATTTGTTAACTGAACTATTATTAACGCATATTTTCAATCTTTTTTTTATCTAATGGTGTATTTCCAAACATCATGAAACTTGCGAAAGTTACTCCTGTTTTTAAGAAAGGGGACATAAAGATGTATACTAATTACTGTCCAATATCCGTATTGCCTTGTTTATCTAAAATACTAGAACGTATTCTTTACTACAGACTGTTAGACTTCTTGAATAAGCTTAAGATTTTATTTGATGCTCACTATGGTTTTCGTGCTTGTATATCTACAGAAATGACCCTAATTGATGCGATTGATAAGATATATGACAATTTAGACAGTTAAGGTTTACTGCAGTTGGTATTTTCTTAGACCTTCAAAGGCATTCGACACTGTTGATCATGACATCCTTATATCCAAGCTGTCTCATTACGGAATACGAGGTTCAAGTCTGTCGTGTTTCTATAGCTTTATACACAATAGGAAACAAGTTAGTCTTTACAGTGGTACATGCTCGGAATCTTTAGATATCAAGTGCAAAGTCCCACAAGGCTCAATCCTTGGCCCTTTGTTGTTCATATGATGTATGAAATATATACCGTAAGTAGAGTATGTACTACTTCAAGCCCTTATGTTATTTGCTGACACGAATATTTTCTTGTCTGATAAAAATCCCAAAGGGTTAGAAGAAAATATATGTAATGAACTTGATCAATTTCATCACTGCTTCAATGCAAATAAATTATCTTTAAATATTGCTAAAACAAATTACATGGTGTTTTGTAATTGCCATCATGATTTTAACTTTAATATTTGTCTCAATGGTAAACCTATTGTTCGTACTAATAAAATTTGATCCCTTGGTGTCATAATAGACTCCAAGCTATCATGGTCCGATCATATTAATGCCATTTCTGTATCTATTGCACAACTGGGGAATCCTGTCTAAGCCTAAACATTTCGTGACCACAAATATTTTGCGTTGTATTTACTTAAGCTTGACATTACCCCATCTCTCATATTGTTTGTTTGTTTGTTTGGCCAGGTACAAACAAATCTATCCTTAACAAATGGTACAAACAATTCTATCCTTAACAAATTGATTTTGTTGTAAAAGAAAGCCATCTGTCAGATAGCTGGTTGTGATTCGTGTGATCACTCTAGTCTTTATTTTCTTCTCTCACTTACTAAATTTACCAGATCTAATTAACCTAAGTATTACTTCATTTGTGTTTAGATGTATTAACTGTAGTACACCCCACCAATTAAAAACTTTGTACACCCAAAATAGCCAGATTTACAGCTACAATACCAAACAACGAAAATAATGACTTTCACGCTTTTTCCTGCAATAGCAAAAATGCCCAAACGATCTTAAAAAATCGATCAGTAAATGACTGGAATTCCCTGCAATTACATGACAAAATATTACGTTCGATATCTATTTTAAAGATTTATCTTAAGAAGTAATTCATCAGAAAATAATAACTTATCATTTTTCCTTATTCCTTTTTAGGGTTATGTTACTGGGGTGGGGTTAGAGTGATTGTGTGTGGGGAGGGGGAGTGTCGTTAATGGAGCCTCCTAGGTTAAGTTAATCTAAATACCTTAATATGATTGGTATTTAAATAAATTAGTAGTTGTGTTTAACGGAAACTGGGTGGGGGTAGTAACTGTATCATGTAACTAGTAACTATACCGTATGTGCAGATGTATGTGGTTTGCTTCCTCTATAGACAGGATAGTGATTGTCACGTTTAACAAACTAGAGTATTTGTAATCACTCCCTATCCCAACATGCATATATCAGTCACTTATTTTGTTAATTGTCATTGACTTGCAACTTTATTGTAGATATTTGTTTTTTGAGAACTTTTGATATACTTTATCATATTAAACACATATGACTGTTAATTTATCTTTATTTTCTGCAAATTCTGTATTGATAATTATTTTGTAACTTTCCTGTTATTTACCTGTTTACTGTCATCAAAAGTCAAGTTGTGGATGAACAAATAAATGAAATGAAATTATGTATGATAGGAGAAGCACCTTACCTTAAAGGCGTTGCCTTAATGAAAAATTCATAAACACTGTATTCAACGCCTGAAGACACTGGAGTACTGTCGCCTTCTTGATAAATCTCTACAGTCGGTGTCGGGATACCATCGCCAATGCACTCAATTCGAACAGTTTCTCCTTTACTAACAACCATGTCCCGAGAAAGACGTTTTATGGTTGGTGATTCTTAAGACAAACAAACATTCAACATAAAACTACATTATTTAATTCAGTTAATAATCATAAAGTGTATATTCACAAATTGCATATGCATACAAGTACAATAAGCGAAATAAGAAATGTCAGTTGGGGTTTTTTGTTGCCAAAATGCCAATACAGATGTACAATTTTTTTAACCACAGCAAATGAATTGCGGGTTCTTCTCCCATGTTGTTCACACCTATTGGGACCCTAGTGAGGCAAAAAGTGCCACACAATTTGCAATCTATCAAATTGTTCAAAATTATATGTGTTTAGTGGTGGGGCATTGCCCCTTGCAACATGCAGATGTGTGATAACAATTAATTAACTTGTTCGTCTAGGTAAATATTGCTACATTAATTTGATAAATAACATTTAAAACGTCTAACAATGATAAGTATTTATTACGCGTTTAGTTCTAAAGATGACTCACAACCTTGTTAAACTACCCCTTTTGATATCTAATATGGTAAGAAATGTCCATGTTTTCATAAATACTTAAATATTAAACTGAATATCTTAAACAAATAGAGCATTGTCTTGAGCAAATTTAATCAACCCACCTTGACAATTGCTATAAAGTGAGGCAAGAACTTCCGTATCCATTCTGCCATGGCATGATTCAGAATCATTTTGGACGTATGTGCTAACTGAAAAAATTTCCTGGATACATGGCTTAGTAAGAAGCTGACACGTAGAATAGAATTCATCAAATTGCAGGAGTGCAAATTGCGATTGTAGTCTTGGTAAAATCCACTTTGAAGTCACAGGATCTGATGTATATTCAATGGTTGCTACTATGTTTTCTTTAGGAGAAATGGCTTCGTACAATCTCAGTGTTCGTACCTCGAGCTGAAACTCCTGGAGATATAAATATTGATTTCATTTACAACTTTCAATGTATTTTCTCTCTTGAGCATGTTTCTCTGCTACACAAACTTTATTTCTAATGAAGCAATTGCAGGCAAGACATCTTCTTTACCTGGTATCCTAAAGCTATAACATCGCGTAAATAATAAATATCGAGTGGATGGGGTGGGCGGTGGAATTGGCAGGGGGCGGGATGTGTTACTTGCACGGCTCGTTTTAGGTTTGGACAATAAGTAATAAACAATAAATCAATCATTGTTCTTTATAGCGCCGAATACAAATAAATTGCACTTGAGGGCTAATCAGGCACTAGAAACTAAAGTTTGTGGGCCCACAAAGATGAAAAAGATTATGTTTAAGAATTGTTTTGAAAATGTCAATGGATTTTGCATATCTGATGTGTGCAGGTTGATTACATTTACGAGAAGCATAGCAGGAAAATTCTCTGTCAGCGAAAGTCGTGTGACGAAAACAAATATTGATGCAGATGACGGCATCTGCGACCATGGTCAGAGATGTAATCAGGTGACTGTTGACATAGAGAATTGTAAGCAAGGACTTACACTCTGAATATATATATTCTTATAGGTAATCAAAACAATATGTAAATGAATCTATGTTATTAACTGGATTGTAGGGCAATGATTTATAACTTTTGTTTAAAGAAAAGCTGTCTTTTCAATCCTACATCATCATAAAGCTTCCATTTAGACCAATTAAAAAGTCTTTCAAACTTTAGCTATAACTTCAAGAGAAAAATGTTGCTTTTCAAATTCATAGACTTTTCTCCTTTTTCTGTAAGCTTCTAAACAATAAAAAGAGTATTTCTTACCCCTTCATATTGTTTCGACGCAATCAAGGATGTGCTTTCTCTCAATGTGGTAATGTTAATTCTGTACAAACCAATCTCAGGCGGTAACAAGAGCTTAATCTGATAGCAAAGAACAAAATTCGAATTATAAAAACAAGACAATCCAAAGGCAACTTTTCATAAAGGCAGGGAGAAAATATAAACATTTAGATTCAACATGACTTAAATCGACCATATTCTCGTTTGTCGATATTTAGGTGTTGATTTGCAATTTGCTTGCAAAGACTATCTATTCTCTTTTGTGCATCAGGGATCAAAAAAGGTGGGGGTAAAACTGCACCAGGGATCAAAATAGGTTGAGGGGTAAGATAACTCCAGGGATCAAAACAGCTTGGGAGTAAAATTACACACCAGGATCAAAATAGGTTGGGAGTAAAACTACATCAGGGATCAAAGTAGATTGGAGGTAAAACTCAGGATTTAAACAGTTTGATGGTAAAATTGACCCAGAGATCAAAATAGGTTGGGGGTAAAATTACAGCAGAGATTGAATGAATTACACCAGCGATCAAACTAAGTTGGGGGTATAATTACACAAGGATCAAGTAGGTCAGGGGTAAAACTAGCACCATTGAAAATCATATGGTTATTGACAAACAATCAGATGAATAAGGTTATACCAAAAGGGAAAATCTGTCAATATCAACATATCATTTAGGATGTAAAAGCCTACTTTTCTACATTTTGTTGTAAGTTGATTAACCCAAAAACCAAACGTTCAGTGGTTCTGATGTATATTTTCTAAAAGCTGTTACTCCTTACAGTTTATTTACGGATATTAAGGCCTGGTAAATTTTTACTGGAGGCCTGGCTTCCAGTAAGACCCTTGCCTTATGGGGGTCATAAACCTATTTAGATATTTTACATACATTTTTGCTCCAATTTAATTCAGCGATCTCAGTTCAACATACACCCCTTGTCGCACTATACTTTTACGCTGTCACATTATACTAATTTATTCCAACTTTAAGAGCGTTAACATTAAAAAAAAATCCATTTTGGTGAAACGTCTTTCCCAAAATCAGCACCAGTGGTATTTTCTCCTACATTAGACTCATTCAAATGACAACTTGAAGCTTACCTTTGTGATATATATTTTAGCTATTTAACCTTACAAGTTCATGTACAGCGCCGCTACCATATCTTTTTTTGGGCGTTTGCTTATTATATTTGTCTGTGTATTACAAACATTCACTTTTTAATACATACCTTGCGTAGAAAAATATTTTGTGCATTTGGAGCAATGTAGTTTGTGTATGGAAAACCTCCAGCTTCAACAATGCTCTCCAATTTAGTTATACAAGATGGTAAGAGCTTGTATAGATTTTTCGTTGCTGTGCAACCGAAGTTATCTAAGTAGAAAAGAATGACATTTGCGAAATTGGACTTGACATAAGCGCAACGCTACAGCGGTGCCCCACCGTAGTGGCAGAAGTCAGCCCGAGGTCTGTGATACTAATCAAATGATTTCAACCCTCTCCCTATCGCGTCAATCCACGGGCCGCCCCAGGTTAAAGGGTCACATTTGAAAAGTAAAATGTGTGGCATGAGCTTCATCAGGTGATAGAAAGGTCAAATTTCATATCATTCAATTTTTGTTAATTTACAGGGATTATTGTTGTTAAAAATTAGTGAAATAATTGGAAAACAATTACACATCAATACATTTAGGACGGAAATGTTACTGGGGGACCATTTTCAGCTGTAAGCTGATCACGTCACTGCCAAGGTAGAAGGAGATTCTTTGTATTTTTGCTTCAGCCTCCCGCTTCATCGATTACAAATATAAATTTAAATGTGAGAGTAGCTCACCATTGACACATGCCCTGTTATTGTAAAAATCACCTTCTGAAAAAATTTGAATGATGGAAACTAAATCTAACTGAAATAAATTTCCATGAAATTAAGCTGTACCCATCTCGAAAAGAAATTATATACCCTTTTGAAAGACCCTAAGCCTACAAATACATTTCAAGAGTCCTGTTATAATGTGGTAAAGGGTAAAACATACCTGCAGAATTAAATAATAACCGTCAAAGTCGAAAGCATCGAGAAAGATTTGGAGTACGTACTTCATACGTAAGCCTACTTCAGTTGTAGAATGTGAAGCAGACCAAACTTTACCCACTGGTGTATCACACTGCGAGTATTTTATATGGATCTGAACGGTGAGGATTTTGATGCAGTAAAACACACATACCCCCTCCTCTACCCCACACACACATCATGGCCATTAATGAAAACGGTACAAAGAAATAAGAATGGGATTATTTTGTTTACATACTTTCAAGTATAAATAGTAGGACACACTGAAAGGAGCAGAACCGTTTCGTATCAGTTAGCATTACTCAACCGCAGCGGATCATTTCTAAATATCTTCTGACACTTCTTCTGAAGACGTAGGCACAAATATACAATGTGAATACCGCACAGAGTTTAGACAGTTGTGAGATTTTTAAATGGCACGTTACAAAAACTATGACGTAATTTGTCTATCAAATTTCTACCGTTCTAAGAGCTCAAAATATGCTGGATTTTCTCGTTTTGTGAAAGAAAATGTTTACTGCAGGTGATTATGAAGGATATTTGCATACATTTATGAAAAGTTGTTGGAACATGTTTATGTATCTTTAATTAGATTGTTTAAACATCTTAAAAAGGCAAGACAATATAAATATACTTTAGTATAAGACATATTGTATAGTTGCACACGAGCTGTATGCGAGGTCACTGTTTAACACACCGGTGAAATCTCTGAATTCATACCAAATATGTCATATCTTTCACGTATATGGAAATTCACGGAAACATTCCTGAAAGCTCCTTACATTTCTACTTACTTCTTAAACACAATTCTGCCTCATCAAAATTATCTCCACAATCGTTGATACCATCGCACAGTCGTTCTGTGAGGATGCATATATCTGCCGCGCATCGTCGTTGATTTTCCAGACATATTAGCTCTGAAATTATAAGGCATGTACAATTTATTATCATTATTTAACGGATACTCTATATCAAAAGTGATATTTCTTCAGCAACATTCAATAATTGTTCAGCAGAGGTAACAAAATTAAAAAGGATAAGTGATCGGAGACAGATGGCTTTCTCACCAGAAAATATTCTAAAGCAGTAAGCTTGCTGGCATGGACACTGTGTCAGAAAAGGCCTTGCCCCTGACGTGTGGGATTCCCTCAGGTGAGAGGAGATTGTTACCATGACCCACAGACGACGTGAGGGCAAAGGTTACTAAAGTATTCATATTAACCAGAAATTTGCTATACCGTTGCGTGCTATAGATACGCATTTAATTTTTTTGGACCTAAAAATACGCCCTCACTTTTCGGTTTAATGGTTCTTGTAAGCTTATACAATATAAAATTTTCAACAATAATATTTAGCTTATAACGATGTACGTTACAGTTTCCGTCACAACAAATTCATTTAGCTTATGAGGGTGAATAATTGAAACAAGATTTTTGGTTAATAACCACATTTTTCATTTCTCTTTTCATCCTCAGCAGAGAAACTTTTGCATAAGCAGTTAAAAAAGTTTAATGAAAATAAGTTAGATTTAAGTCATTTTATAATATTCACCATGACTGCTTTACCCAATGTCTTTCAATATGTAATTTTGTAACGGATTACTAACCTTGTAATGGAGTCTCCTCATCAGTTGTACGGTTGGTAAATCCTGATACGATTGTAAGCACATCCAACAGAATGCAAACTGTATAAATGGCAGCAAAGTCCATCTTTATCGTAAACAAGAAAAAAGAAAACCTTTATTTATTCGTGGTACTGCAATAAAGCAATTCTCACAAACGATTTAACGATTGGTAGGCCAAGTCCTTATACGAAAACTATATTTGACAAAAATAAAACTAGAAAGCAAATTAAACGGGTAACTCTATACAGGAGCGTCAGAAGGGTCACCTGCCATGGGGCAAAAAACCCCAAAATGTCCCGGTGGCAAGTGCAAAAAAAAACATGCAACCGAGAATATGAAATCTTCTCAGTGTGCCCCCCCCTTCCCCCTGCCCCTGTCCTTCGCTTCCTACGCCTCTGACTGTATGGACTTTGATAAGTAATTTGATTACGGTATTAATTACTTCCTGGTATTGTAATTGTTTGGGACACGCATACGCATACTTACTTACATACTACTAGTTAAGCTACGAGTAAAATAGTATTTAACACATCCTGAGAAAAGTACCTGATTAAGTTTTGATAAAGATCCCTCCCTCTCCCCAAAAAAAAAAAAATAAAATAAAACATAAATAAATGAATAAATAAAAAAAATAAATGAATAAATAAAAAAATAAATAAAATAAATAAATGAATGAATGAATGAATGAATGAATGAATGAATAAATAGATATTTAAAAAAATAAATGAATGAATGAATGATTGATTGAATGAATGAATCAATGAATTAGTGAATGATTTAATGAATGAATGAATAAATGAATAAATAAATAAATAAATAAATAAGCAAAATAATAAAATGAAATATAAAAAAAATGAAAAAATAATCAATCAATCAATCAATTGAACAAATCAATATTTTTTATTTTTAAAAATACATAAATCAATCAATCGATCCATCAATCAATCCATCAATCAATCAATCAATCAATCAATCAATCAATCAATCGACCAATAAATAAATAAATAAATAAATAAATAAATGAATAAATAAATAAATAAATAAATCTATCAGTCAATCAATCAAGATATGATATAATAATGCACACCTAATTTTGTTTCCCAATTCGTGGTTAATTGAGAGGTGACAATACCTCTAATTTGCATAGTTCATTATCCCTAGATATATGTACTTTGTCAAGTTTGAGAAATAGATAAAAACTGATGAATAGAGGCCGCTATAACTAATAATCAATAATTGTATTAGCATTCACCAAACAGAATAACATGATAGGTTCCGGTATACTGAATATCAAATAGGCTGGCAATTTGTATATAGAGTATGGGCATGTGACGTCGCACGCACTCAGCTAGTTGGGTACCGCAAGTAAGTTTATATACAATTCCCACACAATTCCCGTTAATCATGTTCTTGGGAACAGTATACTGCTCCTAAGTATACTGTTCCGAAGAACATATTGGTGATCTTGCCAAAGATCCAGTCACGTGACTGCATTCTTTGGTCAAGTATATATATGCTTATATGGGCAGTATAGTCAGGTAATCCTATAGGTCTATTGTTAATTCTCCTCTCCACAAAATATATAAAAACACAAAATATGATCGTTGAATTAAAGGATAAGTTCAGTGGTCAAATAGGTTTTTCTTATATAAAAAAGGACTTCAAAATAAACAAAATGGCGCAGAAAATACTTCAATATCTTATTTCGTTAAGTTAAAATCTGTCATATAGAAATGACTAGGTGTAAGTCTGCTATGGAAATTGAAAGGTTGGTATGTGAACTCATTCTCACTTTCAATTATTCATATATATTACATAAACTTTGTTAACTTTTTTGATATTTGAATTACTTTTCTTTGAATTTTTTTCTGATAGTATAAGCTCCAAATGTTCAGACCACTTTTTTTTATAGGGAGGAGGGGGAGCTAAATAGGGTGGGGGTACCAGTGGGCAATTTTCCCCCGGCCGGAAATTTCAAAAAGTTTGTACAATAGAAATTCATCATGTTGGATTGTTTTGTAATCTTAATGAAAGGATCGGTCTTAGAGCTGTAGAGTTCTTGGGAGAAAGGATTACAAAATTTCCAAAAAACAATTTGTTAAGTTTATCCTCAAAATGGATAACTGTTCCTAAAAATTTCTAATCATTTCATGAAAATTTCCGAAGTTGTTCCTCAAAATATTTGACATTTTCTTCAAAATTTCCGGAGTATTCTATCGAAATAACAGACTTTTCCTATACAAATTTCACCGTAGAGGGTAGGGGCCCGTGGCTTGGATTGGTTTAAAATTGAATAGATTTGACCCATGCAAAAAAAATAGTAATAGCTACGCCATTGGTGGTGGCGGGGTTGGGGTGTCATTTATATGAACAATTTACACCACTTCTTGTATCAAATTCACCTACAAACTGAAAAAAAAAAAAAAAATTTTTTTTTTTTCACCACTTCTTGTATCAAATTCACCTACAAAAATATTTAGAGAGCCTGGAATTTTAATTTTCCTTATTGACCGTCGGCTTGGGGCTAGTTAATTTCTTTTGGCAAGGCCGTCTAAAACCCGAAGCGACTATGGACTCCTAAACCGTGAGGGCCTCAATTTTCCGCGTGGTTGAAATTAATTTCCCCAGGATGCACCCGAATGGTCTAAAGGTAAGCGGTGCACGGCCAAGTAGGCCAATGTTCTAAGTGGGTGATTTTTATACTTTTATGACTCAAAATGCTTTGAAAACGTTTTTAATGAAAAAATAATTCCAAAGAACTTTTTTTTTGCCCTCGCTAGCGTGATCAGGAATTATACTCCCCGCCCCCCCCCCCGCTCTTCTCCCTTCCATTCAACAACCCACAGCATGCCTATACTTTTCTTCCTATTTAGCAAAGCTTCAGTAGAGGTTCCCCCGGACCCCCAGTGGGCAGGACCGAGTTTAAGCATGGGCCACAAGCGCACATGCCCCACAAATAGGGGGCCACAAGCGCACGTGCCCCACAAATAGGGGGACACAAACAAGTTCCCTCCTGTGGAAGTTTCGGTGAGAAATCAAACTTCCTCACCAGGTGTGATTTTCTTTCCTCACTGCCGCCATCACATTTTGAATCATTATTAACTTTATTTCTATCATTGTCTTTTGATGGGGTTGTCTTGCATTTTCCCTGTAATCGGGTAATTAGGCTATGCTATGAAATTATGCTGCAGTGGCGTAACACGCGGCCAGTGGCTCCTCGGCGGTTGCTAAGATGGGCCCTTTTCTGATCGTCTTCTCCGATGTGGGGGCCCTTTCGTGGACCTTTGGATGTTGCTAAGATAAGGCCCATTTTCTGATCGCCTTCCCCAAGTGAGGGCCCTTTTTACGGGCCTTAGCGGTTGCTAAGATTAGCACATTTTTTTTATCGCCGTCTCTGAAGTCATCAGGTGCTAGGGGAGAGTGGGATTATACTTGGAACACGGGGTGATATTGAAACATTATGTTTCTCTTTTTAATATTGATCAGAAATGACTAAAAATGTATTTTATTACGTAAATGTGATTATGTTAAGCTATATAGTAGTTTTACGGGTGAAAGTTTTCTGAAAGGGGCCGCATTTCGGGATGTGCACAGGGCCCCCTTATTTCTAAATCCAGCTCTACCAGTAAGTAAATTTCATCAGCAACACTTATTCTTCATTATACATCTGTAGACCTTTACATAGACTCTATATTTTATACAATTTGGAGGAAATTTAACTTTCTTTATACAGTCCCAGGAATGCTTTTATCGCATCTTTGTCATTATTTTCTTATTAAAAACTGAAAAGTAGAGGATCTGCAGTATCTCCCAATACCACAGCTGCCCAGCAGTCAGGCAGTTGTGGTTCTGCTTTAGGGATTTACTGTCAACCAATTTGTGCAATAAATTGGCACACCAATTAAAATGTTAGACCTACATACACCATCGACTGTGTGTATTGAACATAGGCCTAAAAACTGAAAAATAATCTTAAACATCAAATTGAAGAGAAAAACGAAAACCTATATTCTTTTGATATCGTATCTAGAGCTATTTTCCAGTATATCATAGGCGGGCCGAAAAGGTGCGTGTGGGGTTGGGAGGGGTGGAGGTGGTAGGGGTGGAGGTGGTAGGGGTGGGGAGGGGTGGAGGTGGTAGGGGTGGGGAGGGAGTGGAGGTGGGAGGAATGAAGGGGCCTGCCACCAATAATAAGATAAGCACATTTTGAATTGGGCTTATATTAGCTTAAAGTGCCATTTTCGAGCATCTAGAGATTTAAAATACATAAAAAGAATTTCAACCCAATTCAAAAAAAGAATTTCCATGCAAAAAAATCGTGGTTTTAAGTACGATACATTGGCAAAATAGAGGTTTGTGCATGGGGAGTGGCGCAGGCGTAGTGGCAGGGAAAAACTGCCCAGCGAAGCTTTCTGAGAGGGCGCCGCTCAAGAGTGCGCCGAGTCAAGAGGGCGCCAAAATTGTCCTGAAAATATCTTTTTACGAACTGGGAAAGTTTATGTGTTGATCAATAACTTCTTCTTATATACTATTTGCAAGTAATATTCCATTTTTGTCGTCCAAAAGCGCATAATTTTCTACGAAAAAGACCAAATTTGCGGGAACGCAACCATTGGTATTCGAGCGGGCCTATGGATTTTCCGCCTGGACAATAAAAGATGCATGGCGATAGCTCGTCAGCAATATTTAAGATCTGCCCTACCATGAAGAGTAGCAATTTTATTGAATACAGCTGGCAGAAGCTCTCCAAGAGGGCGCCAAATGCTCAAAAGGGCGCATAAATTGTCTTGAGAATATATTCTTATAAACTTTGTATTCTCAACGTTGTAAATGTTATCTCTTAAAGCTTTATTCTTACATCAAAAAACATGAAAACCATCTTTAAACCCAAACTAAAGACACATATTGTAGTCAGTGGAATTCTAAATTTAAACATTCGTTCCAAAATATATCTTCCTTTTACCTAATTTTAGTGTGGAATTGATACAATTTTAAGCAATCTTCTGCTACCAAAACCAAGCCCCCCCCCAAACGCCTACCAGTACGCCAACCCTGGATTCTTTACCCAGCGCCCCTACCTACAGATACACCCCATAGATTTGACACATTTTAAAACCCCTTTTCTGCTATCAAAATCATAAAAAAATCGTAAACCCGGGCTTCCCGGAAACCTTTGGTTCACCACCGGTTCATCGCGGCCTTTGCCCCTATATCATGCCTATAGAGTTTACACAATTTTAAGCAAGTACCAGTTTGCCCCCCCCCCCCCCCCTCCCTCCTCCCCTCTTTCTTTCTTTTTTTCATCTTCGGGAAATCTTCTTTCTTCTTCAGAAAGATTTCCTTCATTTTCGGGAAAAATGTACTTCCATTTTCGTGAAATTTCTATCATTTTAGTAATATTTTTTCAATAATTTGTCTTCAATTTTCAAAAAATTTCCGTCAATTTTCGGCATTTTGAGATTTTTTTTTTTCAATTTTCGTGAAATTTCTTTCCTTTTGGGGATAAGTTTTTTCTTCAATTTTTGGAAAATTCCTTCCATTTTTGGAAAATTTCCTTTATTATCGGGAAAAATTGCTTCCATTTTGAAATTTACTTCAATGTCCGTAAAATTTCTTTCATTTTCGGGAAAATTTGCTTTCATTTACGTAAATTTTCAATCATTTTGGGGATATTTTCTTCAATATTTGAGGGATTGACTACAATTTTGAAAATCTTCCCTCATTTTCCGGAAAATTTCTTTAATACGTTTTTAAAATTTTTGGAGATTCCGTCAATTTTCGGCATTTTGGGGAATTTTCTTCTATTTTTTTGAAATTTCTTTCATTTTGGGGATATTTTCCATCGTAATTTTCTGTTACAGACAAGTTAATGAGAGGTGAAAGTCTGCCGGATTAAACCTTGATAATGTAAGAGGCGCTAGGCGCTATACCAAAATCTTTAAAAATGTCCAAAATTTCTTGTGATGATGATTCCAAATGTTTTTTAAAGAAATATTTAGACTGATTTTAAAACAAGAGGCGGGGAGAGAATTGTACCATCCTTCTATTCGAATTGGGTTTGTAAAGCGTTAGTAAGTGCAGTTAATAGTTACTGAAATATAAGATACAAAATCACTTGAACTGCAATCTATGATTATTGTACTACCTCAAATGCAAAGGAGTTCTCCCCTTCCCTCCCCATTTATCACAAGATTTGTGTTAAAGAAACTTGCGGTTCGTAAGATGGCACAACAAATAATATCCCTATCATAGTGACTTCATATCAAGCTTTCATTTGCCTTGAATGCTCCCATAACGTAAATTACATTCGCATTGCGAGAAAAACCCCGCGTTTCCCTCGTATCACGCCCAAGAACACAGTGGTTACGATTTTCGTAACCATAAGTAGACAGACTTTCCGTAATAAAACAAAAAACAAAAAAATAGACATCAATGATGTTATAGCTCAACTCATAACAATGCAAGAATAATTCAATGCTTTTATCTTTGTCATATGTATTTTAAAATGTTTTAAAGTTTTATTTGAGGTCCATTCCATTTTTGGGCACTTATTTATCATGTTAAAAATCCAAGAGTTTTAAGCTTCCTGTATGAGTTGTATTCAGTTTGTTTGTTTAGGCTTAATGGCACCTTTACAGTCAGGTCATATGTGCCAAACGAGGTTAGTTGTGAATGACTGTCAGATTGGTTCTCGGTGATGACTTGGTTTTGTGGTGGGTTGCAATGAGGTTCACGTCATAGCGATGTCTGAAAAATTATGCTTCTAACAAAAGCTATGTGACAATCAATGCATGGTGCCATTATGTCTCGCTCGATTGCTGACGTTGGCGAGGTCAAAGGTCAATTCCCCCACAAAGTACAGTTAGAAAATACATTTTGTTAACATAAAACAATTTCTTACACACATTAATCTTCATAAATGTAAAATTAATTTAATTTGGCCGAAAAAAATACTTACCAAACATGTTTCAAAACGGCCAAATTTGTCATATTTAGCCGCTAATCGGCCAAACTAGCAGCTAAGGTGTGACAGTTAGCTTTTTTTCATAAACGTACAGCTGTCACCATTACGGTCCTTAACCGTTTAACCGTAAGGCCTGTTGTCATAAGTGGACGCCCTTTTAACGCGAGTATACCACGTCCTTACCGCGCGATCTCCGCCAGGTTCTTACAAAATAGACCTTCCATCGCAACCCACACTAATCCACTACAAGAAAGACGCTACCGTTATATTCACTATGTAATGTGCAAACATGCACTTCCTGCTTCCAAGGAGCTCCTTGCTGCTTCTCGCCGTATGTCTGTGTGAAAGTCAAGTTAACATGTACTATTAAGATGAAGAAATAAAGCAGTCACAATTGTATCTTAGATATTGATATTTGTCTGGTATTTTTATTCTTACATAATTAGTTATAAAATGGATGAATAATTATTCCGATCAGAAAATCATATATCTCATGTACTTTCATTGTCAAATACTGTTAAAAAAATCATCTGTTTAATGAGAAACGAAACATAGAAATCATGCTGCCAAATTTGTTTGTGACTTCAAAGAAACAAACAAATGAAATACTAAGGAATTTCTTTTTGAAGTTATTCAGCTAATTGTTTTCATTTGACTTTTTACCGTTACTTGATGAAGAAATTACTACTGTTTTCTCCCTTGAACTCAAACAAAATATCTCCGTATTTCCAACCATCCATGTGGAAATAATTCAATTACAACCACCTACCTGGTATGCGTAAGACCGCACAATTGATCATACTTATAGCCGCGAAGAAGAAAGTTTCATTGTACCATGGGAATTGAAAGTAAAAACTCGTAAGTATATCTCAAATTCATTCTTAAAAGTACATAATTTTCCCTTTAAAATAGTTCTTTATACTTGTCCGTAGATCATTAAAACGATAAAAGAAACTCGGTTCAATGTGTACTTTTTCAAGTATAAATAACACGTCCCTAACATATTCAGTTGTAACTCCCATATAAGTTCTCAACAAAGCTTGTCATGTATTGTGCAATAAAGTTCCCAGAGTCCATGCTGGATCTAGTTTCATGTGAAGATATGGAGAGAGTTTGAGGTATGATGGGACTTTCCAATCATATCATGCAGTCATGTTAGTATGTACACAAGCAGAACTCTGCATAATTGAATCGCTCATGTAAATTTTCCGTTCTCAATAGTTGGTAATGTATGATGGGATTTTCAAAACACGTTTCTGTTTGATATACATTTATATTTGCAAATGTTGGGATCAATCAAATGCAGTAAAGCAAAAATGTAAGGGAGCAGTATAGCGGGGATGTGAGGTACCTGATTAAATGGAAGGGAAAAGGGGTGGAGGAGGGGGAGAGAATTGGGCAGAGGCGGTTGTGGCTGTAGGGAGGGGGTGGTAGAAATCGTCCAACTTATCTTTTTTTATATTAATATGTATTGTCCCCAGTAGGCAAATAGACTAAAATATTGGATAGGATCAATAGCTAAATACAAGTGTAACTGTCACGGTCGTGTGGAGAACGAATTTTATTTCAACAGGAGACAAAGAAAATTGTAAAATAGTGTGGAGAAGGGAAACACTCCCATAGAAGGGGAGGGGGGGGGGGGAAACGGAGGGTAGGCCTATAAATGTTGTATTTATATATCGTTTTGTCAGTTTGTAGTTGCTGCTGTAGGATATTGTGTAACTTCTTCGTGGGACGTACAACATAGACTTCAAAATTATCATGCTACGTCGGAGTTCTTACTCACAAAGTGGGGGCAGGCTTAACGCACCCCACCCTAAAACTCATATGAGGCTAAGCCTGCTTTTAAAACACATTTTCTTATCTCACAATTTGGTATATAGTGGTGCGTGGCCCGGGGGAGGGGGGAAACTTCCCAATAATTACGGCCCTGAGTGCTTGATAATGGTAATCCCAGGGTCATACAAGCAAGAATATGTCTCCTTCTTTGATTTAAGTAAACAATTTGAAGAGAAGAAATACCTTTTTGATTCCTATGCCAGACATGACAGTATATGAAATGCGAGGAACAAGAATTAAAAATTTAAAAAATCGTGTAGAACGATAAGAGAAGCTGAGCCTCATTAAAGTAAATAGAAATTAAGAAACTACTCTTGCATGCTTAACAGTAAACAAATCAGGATAAAGTATACTTATTTCACTAAAAAGAAAGAAACGAGAGAGAAAATACATTAGAATCATCAACAGGGTTTTGCGTGTAGACTTGAGTTTTGATAATATTCTATAAAGATCATTTCATGTGCCACTAGTATAAAAACAGAATAATTTTTACAGACATAATAATTTTTTCTGCAGATGTTTACCATGTTTAAAGAACTTGTATTCTATCTTCATTTGATAATTCTTTGTGAAGGCAAATAAACTTATTAAGGGAATATGTACTTTTAATTTGCTCACATGCATTAGTATGCATTTCTAACAGCTATTCTTCAACACAAACAAACATAGGCTTTTGATATGGAGCTCTACATCCACTTTACATATTACTAGCCTATACTATTCTTCAATATTACAGTTGTATTACAGCCTAACAGGTAACTACAGTGTACAGCAATACCTCATACTGGTGGTTAGTTTTGATGAATAATATCTATTAGACAGCTAAAGATATTAATTAGACATATAAAAAAACATCTAGTAGACATCTGAAGTAAATAAGAGTGACATTTTTTTAGGTTTAAAAAGGTGTCAGGTAGATATCTGAGGTAGATGCACATAAGAGTAGCAAATATTTGTGAGGTTTTACAATATAATGTAAGGTATACATCTAAAATAGATGTATATATATATATATATATATTTATAGATATATATATATATATATATATATATATATATACATATATATATATATATATATATATATATATATATATATATATATATATATATATATATATATATATATATATATATATATATATATATATATCTATCTCTCTCTCTCTCTCTCTCTCTCTCTCTATATATATATATATATATATATATATATATATATATATATATATATATATATATATATATATATATATATATATATATATATATATTAGATATATATATATAAAAATTATTTCAAAATAGGAAAAAATGACAATGTCTTTAGCCAACAGATTTTGAAACAAATATATATATATATATATATATATATATATATATATATATATATATATATATATATATATATATATATAAATATATATATATATATATATATATATATATATATATATATATATATATATATATATATATATATATATTATATATATATATATATATATATATATATATATATATATATATATATATATATATATATATATATATATATATATATATATATATATGTATATAGATATATATATATATATATATATATATATATATATATATATATATATATATATATATATATATATATATATATATATATATATATATATATATATATATATATATATATATATATATATATATATATATATATATATATATATATATATATATATATATATATATATATATATATATCTAATAGTGACAAATAGTTGTCAGGTTTGACCACCATATTTTATCATGTCAGTATGTGGAAAGGAATATACTGGGCCTAATTCAATTTGTATCTCTTTACCTCATTAGCAGCTTAAAGGCATATGGTTATGTATAGGCAAAAATAGCTCAGTTATTCAAAATATAAACCATCGTAATAGCAAAACACTTCATCAAATTCGGTTAAACATTGGTTAAATCTCAGGTCTCAATTTGCATACTTTATGCAAATTTTGTGATAAAGACCTATTACAGGCCAGATGACGTTTTATTTACCAAATCCTTTGTTACTGAAATGTCTTTTATAATTCATTAAAGTGGTAATTAACATTTTGACCTCTTGAAAACTTAAGTATAATATTTTAGTGCTAAGAATTAAGAGTACTAACTTAGGACATGCAGTGCAGTGATTATCAAGAGATGAAGCTTTTTTTGTGAGAGAAAGTTTGCTCCCTGCTCTGATTGAAATGTGAACGGTTTTAAGATTTAGCGAACAGTCGTAGGATACGAGTTAAAAAAAAATCATAAAGCGAAATAAAATCCATAAAGAAAAAGAAAATGCCTTAGGCCTAGCTGCATTAATTAACTTCGGTGGCCCATTATCCGACCATGTTACTCATATAGGCCCAACGTTAGTACTAATGCTAGTATCGTTACGCATAGGTCTATGGCCTTGTTGCATAAGTTTGATTCCTGGACAGACGTATCCAGATAGGGCTACAGCTAAGGTTAAAAAAATTCATTTAATCAATGATTATAGTAAAATAACCGACGTCAATGAGGTTTCACTGCGACTGATGACTGATTTATGTCAGAGCCGTAACACCAACGTCCGTGCCAAAAAAAAAATCACAATCACCAAATTGTATAAATCATTGTACAGTCTGCAGTGGTCAGTACTATTTTGCGCACTAATTTCTGATCAAATTGAAGTGTTTCGTTGAAATTTATTCATTAGATATGCCAAAATGAAACATTTTACTTGTATTTCGTGATCAATCCAAGTAATTTTCGAGTTGAAATTGTTACATACGCATTGTATCTTCCCGCAATGTGCGTAATAGTCTCGAACAAATACACCTTTAAATTGAGCCAAAACCTAAAGGGCATTAAATAAAAATAAAAAATCCAAAAAAATAATGCAAATTTAAATCAACAAGTATACAATCTTAGACTTACATACAAATTTTTACGAAATCAATCATTCACTTAAATGTATACAGTGCTTTTCAAAGCTTGTACGAAAAAACCACGCTGGAACAAGTATGGCGTCCATAAACGCATCACGTTTTCCCCACACTATATGTATTGGAAGTTTCGTCTCTCGGCCTTCGGCCTTCACGTAGAATAGGCGAATGACGTCACGCTCTCTGGGTGAGTTTTGATGAAAGGTGCCAACACGTGCGCAGGTTAAACAAGAGCGTGTACGTTTGCTTGCAATTTCTTGACCAGTGATTGGATGATTTCATCTACCGTGCGTGGCCCGGATGGCGCCGGTACGACGATTTAAATTTCTGTGTAGGCCCTATGCCAGGTATAATTCACATTGCACGTACGTACTATTTTGCAAACAGTACATTGTGTACGTTGTAAGCATTGAACGATGTTGTATTTTGTTAATGGCTTCAAGCTTTTCCTATTCTTCCTCTCTCCTCTTCCTAGTGTGTAAGGCCTACCGTATGTTAAAAGCCGTTGCGTCGTACAGCAGAAACCCACTTCGAAGTTCGATCAGGATCAGATGGAAATCGAGAAAATGTCTTTTTATTCCCCCGCACACATCTGTTAGTGCAACTAACACATTAATGGAAAATTCCAGCATAATTCTCTTACAAAAAATAATCTTATATAACAACATGCCAACGTATGTAAAGTCTGATTAAGTGTACAGCAGACAACAGTGATTTTGACCGATAAAATGGCAATTTAAATCAAGTCGCGTGACCTCGAAACGTCGGCTGAAACACCCTAATTCACTTGGTTGGAAATGTGACCTGAGGTCATCAGACTGCATAGCAACTGCGCGCACTCACCCCGCATTGCAGTAAAAAAAAGCGATCAGCTGTGTTTATTTACATGCCATACGTACCGCACACAGTAAACGCATACGGACTTGCTCACGTGTATCAAGCAAAGGTTTGTTTTCACTCCAGAAAATGACGTCTTCTTCCGGATGTGACGTGCACCAACCAAGTGAATAGAGCTATTTCACCGATCACGTGACTTTTTTGTTGTTGTGATGGGCAAATTAATCGGATCTTCCAGTGTTCTCTTTATAGTGAATAACATGCTTAAAAAGGCTAGTTAACGCGGACATAAATAGGGAGGGGAGGGGTGGGGGAGGTAGGGGGGACTGGCCCATCTGTCAATGTCCAATGCGTTTCCGCACGAAGCGCCAAAATAGTTTCTTATATGCCTAACAAAGTGTGAAAGCCAAAGGAGCGGCCCTCCGGGGACACATACTCTCTCCCGTTCAGTTCTCCTTGGCGGCCCTTTGGGGCACCTCGACCGATACAATTTCATTACCACAAAACGCCCTGGGCAGAAACATAGAATACAATTGAACATTTTTGAATGGTCTAAATATTTGTTAGGCCTACAGGTGCAGTATTTAGCAGAATTACCAAAGGGGGCTAAGCAATTTTCTATTTAAAATTCGCTATTCAATTTTCCCTACGTATTTCTTTGATATCACCTTTCATTTTTATTTTAACTACCTCTCCCATCAGACTTACAGGTGAAGTATGTAGCAGATTTACCGACGGGGTCCAAGCAATTTTCTATTTGAGATTCGCTATTTAATTTTCCCTACGTATTCCTTTCATATCACCTTTCATTTTCATTATAACTATATTTTCCATCTTTTTCGGATTTTCTTTTTAGATTTTTCGGCATTAGTAAAATAAACTAAGCTTATACTTAGCTGGCACACTCGACCTTAGGTATTGTAATAGCGGAAAATCGAAACACTATAATTGAACTTTTATCAAAATTCAAACCGGGTCAACATGCGGCCACTGCATCACTTTGACATTTGTTTGTTCTGTTGGTTGGTTAAACACACAAAGACACACACAAAACGTGAATTGTAATGGTGAGTCAGTTTATTCGCGGAATTTCCTGCAGTTCTACGTAGGCTAACCGATGATGAAATTTTCATCTGTAATGTAAAGGATTAGTTCAGGGGTCAGGCGTGTTCATCTTATATGAAAGAGGACTTCAAAAGAAACAAAATGGTGACGAAACCATTCAAAAATCTTATTCCGTTAAGGAGATATTCAAATTTAAAGTGTGCTATCATTTCTGTAAAAACGACTGAAATCAGACTAGTTGTATATTTATATGTTTGAATATTTATATATTTATAGAAAGAAAATGTCATTAATACAACGGAACTGAACTAATGCTCAGAGAATCTCTTGAATGCTTATATGAGTAGCCTAATCCCTCTAAGGCTTAATCCCTCGGTGAACGTCATGCAAAGCTGCGTTCAAACTCGTGTATCATAATTTAATGAACTGATGCCGCGTGAGGTTTTATTTTGCATGAATACCAAATAGTTTTGGAAGGAATTCAGGAAGTGAACACATGTGGCTAAACTCTGATACATCTTGCACCTTTATTCCTGCATTTTT
Organism: Chiridota heheva; assembly: GCA_020152595.1. Taxonomy (NCBI): domain Eukaryota; kingdom Metazoa; phylum Echinodermata; class Holothuroidea; order Apodida; family Chiridotidae; genus Chiridota; species Chiridota heheva. Next base: position 292,160 of record JAIGNY010002566.1, on the reverse strand, counting down.
CTGTTGACAGTGCATTGTTTTATTGGTTGATATAAGAAACCTACAGAAACACACACTTTAAAAATTGCTTACACTTTATACTGAAAAACATGACTTGTATGAGGAGTCACTTTACCTGCAGAATTACACGCAGTTCTATGAAACAGATAATAAAACTTTTATTGGGTAATGAACTGATGAAAAGAACTGGAAATAATATGTATAGAACGGAAGTGACGTTATTACAACGGAATTTATATTTCAATTTAAGAACTAATTGTCAGATACCGGGGTCAGATAATTTCTGGGATGGTTATGAGTCGATTCACTGCACTCCGTTCAGGCTTAAAACGGTCTCAGTGCACGCAAAGAGTTCTTTGGTGCACGCAAGGCAAGGCCACCCACAAAATCGTGTGTCATTATTTGATTGAGGGAATTTAGGAAGGAAACACATTTGGGCTATTTTTTTTGGAAAATTGCATAAGTATATAACGCAATTTTACTGCACTCCGTCATTATCCATTTTGATAGTACATTGTTCATTTGGTTTATAAAAACCACTGCAAAACAACACCTTAAAAATGTTTATACTTGATACTGAAAAACATGAGTTGTAATGGGAAGTCGTTTCCTGCAGAATTACATGCAGTTCTACGTAACCTGGCAACCGATAATGAAATTTTCATCGGCAAATCAAATGAATCGAAGATATGTTATTTATAGACAGGAATAACGTTATTACAACGAAATTGAAATAGCGATTTAATGCCTAATTCTAAGAGAATCTCTGAAATGATTATGAGTAAACCCACCCCGTTAAGGCTCAAACTGTCCCGATGCATGCATGGCCGTACAGGATCATCTTACGCAGGGCGGGGAGAGGAGGGGGGGGGGGGGGTTCGGTGACTTTTTACCCGACTCGAAAACCTATTACGAGCGTAAAGTAGCAATTAAACTGTGAATAAACAATTAATTTTGAGCAATGATTTTACCAGAGTTTATGTATTCATTTTCCTCCATAATAATTAGGGAGCTCTTCTTAATTTTCCGGACAATGTTCAGAACATTTTCTTAATTTCCGGGCAATTGTCTTCAATTTTCGGGAAATTTCCTTTATTTGTCGGGCAAGTTTGTCGCATTTTGGGAAATTCTAACCGACTTTGGGCCAATTTTGGGAAACGTTTTTCAATTTTTGGAAACTTAAATTAATTTCCAAGCTATTTTCTTCCATTTTCGGACAATTTTTTTCGATTTTCGGAACATTTTCTTTCATTTCCGGGCAGTTTTTTGATCTTGGGGAAATAACATATATCCGATTCATAAAAGTCGTGCATGATTCTGACAAGTCACTGATTAAAAAAGTACATCTCTGCGCACCGCCTGACTATATAAGATCGGTGCCCAAGTATCATATTGTCCTACTGTGGTGTAGCGGTTATCATACCTGTCTACAGACCACGAGGCCCCGGGTTCAATCCTGGGGTGGGTAGACACGCCAGTGCACCACAACTGGTTATCAAAGGCCGTGGACATTGACTTGGTTGTCGATGTTATGTCTGTCCGTACGTCGTACCTGTGTTCTCGTCCGGGTCGTATTAAGCGTTTCGTGATAGCCTTTGTACTATCATAACCGAATACGCAGGCGACGATCCCGTCATTGTAATTGTGTGTTCAACTCTCTCTCTCTATCATATTGTCATCATCATGCCAAGTCGGGAGGGCATGACTCGGATATCTGCCGAGTCGGGCATGATTCTGCCCGACTCGCCAATTTTATGGCCAATTTCCTCAATATAGGCCTTTGGGAGCTTTACTTAATTTCCGAACAATTTTCGGAACACTTCCTTCATTTTCGAGAAAATTCCTTCATGATTTTTCCCAACTAAAATAAGTATTCGGTCGACAGGAGATGGGGGAGGAGGAGGGAGGGGAATGGGGAGGGGGGGGGGCTGCCGCCCCAGCCCCCGCCTCGCACGACCATGGATGCACATCAAGCAAGGCCGTCCACAAAATCGTGTGTCATTGTTTGAGGTTGCGTTAAGATCTGTTATGCATACCAAACAGTTTTGGAAGGAATTTAGGAAGTGAACACATGTGGCTAAAACACTGATACATCTTATGTACCTTCATTCCTGCATTTTCCTTTTGACAGTACATTATTCTATTGGTTGATAAAAGAAACCCATGACACACACTTCAAAAATGTTTATACTTTATACTGAAAAACATAATTTGCAATTGGGAGTCACTTTACTTGCAGAATTGTGGGCTATTCAATGCAGTGATAAAACATTCATTGGTTAACAAAAGGAACCGGAAATATGTATAGAAAGCGCCACTCTAAGGTTTATACCGTTCCAATGCACTTAATGCCATCCACACAATCGTGTATCATTATTTGATGAACTTGGGCGGGAGAGGTTCGCGTAAACATATATGCTGCATGTATACCAGACAGTTTTGGAAAGAAATAAGCATATTTGAGCAAAAAATGATGTTAAATGTTATTTAGGTTTATCATATTACCAAAATTACCTGACTTCCATTTTAATGGTAAATCATAGTTTCGTTTTTGGAGGAAAGGGAATGCCATGAAAAATTAACCGTAAAAATGTATTACCTTTCAATCTTTAAATTAATCATTATAGAATGAATGCATTTCCAAATCATGGATGCATATAGGCCCTTCCCCAATATAGGGTACCTTAGAAATCCTAGGCCCGTCAAGTTTTCATCTTGAGAGATCTCACCCTAAAGCATTCCACCCCTCCATTTCTAACCTTCACATCCCACCCCTCCATTTCTAAGCTTCCCCGTTCCAAAACATCCCACCCCTCCATTTCTAACCTTCCCCGTTCCAAAACATCCCACCCCTCCATTTCTAACCTTCCCCCGTTCCAAAACATCCCACCCCTCTATTTCTAACCTTCTCCCGTTCCAAAACATCCCATCCCTCCATTTCTAACCTTCCCCGTTCCAAAACATCCCACCCTCCATTTCTAAACTTCCCCCGTTCCAAAACATCCCACCCCTCCATTTCTAACCTTCCCCCGTTCCAAAACATCCCACCCCTCCATTTCTAACCTTCCCCGTTCCAAAACATTCCACCCCTCCATTTCTAACCTTCCCTGTTCCAAAACATCCCATCCCTCCATTTCTAACCTTCTTTCGTTCCAAAACATCCCATCCCTCTATTTCTAACCTTCCCCGTTCCAAAACATCCCACCCCTCTATTTCTAAACTTCCTCCGTTCCAAAACATCCCACTCCTTGATTTCTAACCTTCTCCCGTTCCAAAACAATGCACCCCTCCATTTCTAACCTTCTTTCGTTCCAAAACATCCCACCCCTCGATTTCTAACCTTCCTCCATTCCAAAACATCCCACCCTCGATTTCTAACCTTCACCCGTTTCAAAACATTCCACCCCTCCATTTCTAACCTTTCCATGTGCCAAAACATTCCCACCTTTCATTTCATTTCTAACCTTCTCCCGTTTCAATATGTACCAAACTTTATGATCAATTTTACCTTACGCAGTAACGAAACCACACGCCAAATTGATTCAAAATCCTATCATAAGTTCTTGAAATATATTGATGACAAACAAAAAAACAAGCAATCGCAATGGAAAACATAATCCCCGTCCAACTTCGTTGATGGAGGTAATTATGTTTCACATGCCAGTTGATTTTTGTTTGAATAGGACCATATGATATTAAAGAAATTGAAGCATCAGTTTTTAAATCTACCACCCCTCACATCATATGTAGACTAATGTGAACGTACGGAAAGCTTAGAGATCTTCCTGAGAATAATAAGATGATAAAATTAATGCCATACTTACTATTTTCATGCGAATAAAGAAAGCAATTCTCTAACTTGTTAGTCTGTCGAAATGTGCGATACGAAACAACGCGTTCCAAAACCCAGTGTTTTTCAGATTCTTGTCATACGAAGTAACTTGAAAACCCAAAATCTGTAAAAAGCGATATCAGTTCACTGGTAAGTTAACACCATTTGGAACCGATATTACAAATGAATAGTCACGCATTATTCCTTCAGGCAATGTGTTCAAAAACTACTCGTTATATTGATATATCTCGTAAAATCAGTGTTAACTCAAGTGTGGAAAGTGTAGTTTAACTTTATTGTATTCCCGCTTATAAAAACAATTTCAAGTTTCCAATTGGTTTTCAACCGCTGTGCTAACTCATATAAACAATTAAGATAAAGTTGTCCAAATTGTGTCAATATTTTCGTTTACATTTTAAAATGCTTTGTTCAAAAATGCATCGCAGTTTTGTATATTTGCTTGAATAGGCACACACACACACCCACACACACCCATACGTGTGTAGACTACAACTCGTGACGTAGCCATAATCCTATACAACTGGTGACCACTCACTCATACATGTGTAGACCCTACAACTGATGACGTGGGCGTAATCCTATACAACTGGTGACCGATCAATATACAACACACATATGAGATGGCGGTATTAGGAAATTAGGTTACACTCCTATTTTTAACTTATCCTATCTAAGAGGTGCCATGTTACCGAAATGCAAAAATACTGAAAACTGAAAATAGTGTTCAAGTCATAATAGTTTTGAAAGCAGCCATTTTTAGAGCTAAAAACAACCGAGGACGTCATCGGTTGTGTGCGTGTCATCGCTTTGAAGTTGTGTAAACATACAAATGCCAACAGTTGGTGAGTCTAAACCCACTCACCCATACACACATGCACACAAGCACACACAGACACTCAGACAGTCCGCTTTGCTTACAAGAATGTCGCTTAATATGTCATATCTTTCATTAATATATACTGTATGATTACAAATTCGCGTCAGGGCTTAAAAACTCAAGTTTTGGGCTTAAAATTCTGCGTTAAGGGTAAAAGAAATCAGAGTTTGACCTAACAATGCATGTTAGGGTTTAAAATTTCACAGTTTAGGTCTTATTAGATATCTGCGTTAATATAAAAAATATTAATGTTAGGCTTTAAAATGCGAGTTAGGTTTGAAAAATTTAGTGTTAGCTTACAAACCCACATTAGGCTTTAAAGATTCAAGCTTTAGCTTAACAATTTTGGCCACATTTTAGCCCAAAATCACATTTTTATACTATTTTACTTTAAAACGGATGCGGGGGAGTGGTGTAGAAGAATGAGAGAAAAGTAGGAAGGGGGAGGGGGGGGGGAGCTGCATTAACCCTTAACCTGCCGTATCCTTAAATATTCATGTTTATCACATGAATATTTGAAAAAAAATGCAAGTATCACGTGATCTGTACTTAGTACGGAACAAGCAAAATTTCAAGTTTTTAAAATAGAAAAGGCATTTTTTCTTCATCCAACAGTTTTCACAGTACGATATCATGATATTTTTCGAGATTTTCATAAATATAAATTCTTGCCATAATGTGAATCGCACCAAACTTTTTCGAAAAATTTAAAATATGCAAGCATTTTGCGAAATCTTTAAAAGATGCATAATTATCACGTGACCGCAACAAATAACTACCAGCCATAAAAACAAAAGAAAAAGGAAAAAAAAAAAAAAAAACACTTTTCTATAGTTTTAAAGAGACAATTTCGTCTCAGTTATAATCGTAAAATTGTGATATTCATACCTTTATGTTACATACGGGAGAGAGAGAGTTGAACACACAATTACAATGACGGGGTCGTCGCCTGCGTATTCGGTTATGATAGTACAAATGCTATCACGAAACGCTTAATACGACCCGGACGAGAACACAGGTACGACGTACGGACAGACATAACATCGACAACCAAGTCAATGTCCACGGCCTTTGATAAGCAGTTGTGGTGCACTGGCGTGTCTACCCACCCCAGGATTAAACCCAGGGCCTCGTGGTCTGTAGACAGGTATGATAATCGCTACACCACAGTAGGTAGATATTACATACGGGTGTGGATTGTTTCTATTTAAGTATGTATGCACAGTGTGCATGGTCACTTCCGCGGCAGGTATTGATTGGTTGTCCTTATTTTTGGCAGGACCAATTAGAAACGCTGACTGTCATTGTATATAACTGCCCATAAGAACACAATATCTTGCCTTTAAGATTTTCAAAATGCAAAATATGCAGAAATTACAATCTATGTCTTAAAGAACCAATTTTAAAACTGTGAACAATATCTGCGCAGGAATGACAAATCAATTAATTCACTTTTTGTAAATTTCTTCTGGTACCTATTGAGACTGATTTGTAGCCAAATATAGCTTAATAATCAAAAATGTTTCAAAAACCTTCAAATATGGCCAATTTTCACGTGAAGACAGTTGACCTGCCGAAAATATTTTCTTAAATTCATGATTTACAGAATTCAAAATACAGATGCAACGTGACGGCGACACATGAAGACCTGCAACAAAAGGTCAACAAAATTAATCAATCTATTATTTCTTCGTATTTTCATCATTTAATTTGAGGTGCCTGCTGCTTTGAGCTGGCAAAGACCTATCGCGGGATAATTAGGCATATGAATATTGTGATCAATATGTTTCTTCACATGTCACTCTCCGACCAATTTATACTAGTGGAGTGCGTGGCTACATTTCGCCGTTGTCTCTCATTCGCTAAGCCCACGTTAATCTTTTTCGACAGAAAATTCAACTAATCATTCCCGCATCTTGTGATTTTGGACATGGCGTGATCTCTATAATTTTCAATCCTCTTTCTGCCCAAACTTGATATTTTCTCGCCCAACCCTTTAGTATTAAAAGAAACCAACCACCCCCTCTATATCCCATGGTCTCCGCCCTACAACTTCCAGCAACACACCAATTTCCTGCAATCATGCTCCACGCGGCCAGGCGTGGTTCTCATCCCATTACGTCGCCCCCGCCCCTCCAATGGACGGGTAATAGCAATTCCAATCGCATATCCCCCGTAATGAGGCGCATGCACAACATTTGGTCTGGCGTGAACAAACCCTTATTTCTCACACTTCGCTCTGTGCATTAATATTCACGCAAACAGCACTGTAGTACTATCAGGCCTACACAGACTTACTACAAACAAGCCAAGATGCCTGCCCAACAAGCGAAGCTCAGAATGACACTGAGATACCCACTTTAAAGCCACGAAAAGGGGCCACAACTATCTAATCCAAGCTATGTGATCTTTATCAAACTTTTCATCATCTTAACAATCCTCTGATTAACCCTTTTACCCCCTCATCATGCTTTACCCTCCCCCTCTTACCCCCACCCTCCCTCTCCCTTTTATACCCGTAACGGTGTCACAATTTGGCCTGTTTTATTTTCAACTTTAAAAGTCCGTACAAGGCAATCAAGGTAGCAGGCAATCAAGGTAGCATATAACTAATCATCTGCCCCGTTGAGACTTATGGTACAAGCGACCAGTTTGGGATACTTTTCCAACCAGGTCACGAAAGATTGGGACATTTTGTAACATACAGTATGTTGTGTGACACAAACCCCCTTCCCTTCCACCCCACCCCCTCCCCACACACACACCTATACGCATTTAGACCCTACAACTGGTGACGTAGCCATAATCCTAAATAACTGGTGACCAATCACCCATACATATGTAGACCTACAATTGATGACGTGGCATAATCCTATACAGCTGCTGACCAATCAATGTACAACACACAAAAAGCTGGATACATTTATGTTCAAGTGCTACAGGAGAACTTTCAAGATCAGATGGCCATATGTCATATCTAACGATGAAATACTGACAATCAGTGCTAAACATGACAAAATCAGCACTGAAGAAAAAAGAAGAAGGTGCAGGTGGATTGGTCATTATGCGCATGAGCACTATTAAGCACTGTGTGACAGCTATGACGTGGGAACCAGAGGGCAGAAGGAAAGCTGGTCGTCCTAGAACGACCTGGAGAAGGACAGTTGAGAAGGAGAGGAAAGTGATGGGATATAGCTCGTGGACAGAAGCCAGACAAGTTGTAAATAACAGTCCAGTGGAGAGTACACTGCAGCCTTATGGGCCAGGAGGCCTGAAGAGACTAGATTGAGATTGAGATTGACACACATGGGTAGGCTGGCGGTATTAGGAAATTAGGTTACACACGTATTTTTAACTTATCCTATCTAACAGGTGACATGTACCAAAATGCGAAAATGCTGAAGTAAGAGTAGTGTTTTAGTCATAATAGTTTTGAAAACAGCCATTTTTAGAACTCAAAACAACCGAGGACGTCATCGGCTGTGTGTGTGTCTTATCGCTTTGAAGGTGTGTAGACACACAATGTCATCGGTTGGTGGGCGTAAACAGGTTTACACAAACCCACACCCACCACCACACACACCCCCTCCTGACTCACACACACACACGCACACACACAAAAGTGAGTGCAATACCGTCCTTATCAAGCATATATACTATATGTTGCAAAAATGAACGATAGTTCTTATGTTTGTGGTAGTGACATGCCGCCAGTGGAAAAATCAAAAGCAGCACTCAAGGTGAACCATAATGTTATCTTTCCCATATATATTGCATTTATCGGGTATTGAGCTACAACATCATTGATGTTCTCTTTTATTGCTTATTCGGAAAGCTGCACAACTTACGCGCGACCGTTTCAAAATATACTGTAGTCCATGGTATAGGATATCACTTTGCTACCCAAATTCGTTCATAAGTTTACCCATTTTGCTCATTTTTGTATATCGTCATTTATTTAGAGAAATATTTAGATGCAATTTGCTTCATCGGGAAAAGATGGAAATGAAATGGCAAGGTCGTTCTTTATTTCTTAGCACGAAAATTTCGAAGGCTTTGAGTTTCTTTTGAGAACGATTTGCTGTAGACTTCTAAGCAGCAGGGGTTGACACTATAGTTTTAATGTTGGTAAGTTACCTTCTTGCTGGTCTTACTTAGCTCTTAAAACCGAAATGGTTTCTGAGGCCCGGTCCTGAGGCTAAGAAATGTGCAAATTGCTTCAAAATAAAATACTGGGTATGGATTATATCTGATATCAAGCATAATAAGTGGATCCATCCGGAACTGACAGTAAGTGGCCAGGGTCGCAGGAATCTCTCGAAGTCGGGACTGAGAGGGTACCCATCTCCTGCCCCAAAGTTTCCCGTAAATTAAGTTAGTACTAAAAAACATTGCTGTAACTTGGGAAGTCATGCTCACAAGGACCGTGTAAATTCAAGTTGCCATTAAAGAAACCAACCAATTTAGCGCACAGCAAAATACACTCTTGGTTTGCGTAGCATTATCGCGCGGCGCTTAGAAATACGCCAATTATAGACCTTTTTAAACCGTGTTTTGTCGATCGTGATTCAACCAATCAATTTCTGGGAAAACTTTACTATTTTTTCTAACCAATCAGGTGCAGGTTTAAGCAAAAAATTAAAAGCAGCAATATGCGCGCATAATACTTTAATGTATAACGCACGTCCGTTGCGTGCACTTGAATACATTTTTTCATACGATTGGTTCTATACCTTGCGTAAATTGTGCAGACGGCCAAGATTCCCTGAGTATTTGATTGGTCAATAAGATTCCCCCAGTATACGATTGGTCCCTAATGAACACGTAAACTCGGACATGTGACATCAGTCAAATTAGTTTTTTGGAAATTGCCGATTCAGATTTGAAAAGGTCTATACATCGTGCGAGAAATTTTGTTTGTTTACTCGCAATTCAAAATGGCGGACGGAACTGTGAAAGGGTTTAATACTGTCGTTTGCTCCTATGTTTATCGTGTATTGCGAAAAATTAACCTTGCTTTCTTTCAAATCAGTCGAGTAATTATACTTTAGGTTGATTTTACCAACACTTAGTTATCCTGTATCATTTTAGTGTGTAGAAATGAAAATATATTTTCCCTGCTGCTTTTTTTCATGAAGTCTTTTCCTATACATTTGTGTGATAATTTGCCTTCCAAAACAAAACACTGACGACATCGTGTAATACCTCCATTCTTTTGGTGCTACGTCACTTCCGATAGATGACGTCATTTGCTGAAGTGTAAGCAAAGCTTTGTGCGTTACCACTGGCTGCGGTACGTATGACATAAACAAACACAGCTGATCGCTTTGTGTTCACTCCGTGTGCGCGGTTACTATGCGGTCTGATGACCTCGGGTCACCAAGTACCCAGATATCCAACCAACATAATTCCCTACTCCAGTTCACAGTTCCAGCCTCCTTATGCAAGAAGCCCACGGAAAAATACGCTCTTGGCACACGCGTAGTATTATTGCGCGTAGTTTCATTACGCCCCATCTTCGCTACAAATTTTCCGTCTTTTCACCCGCAAGAACCTCAGTAGTGTAACGTGCATACCTTGCTGATACGGTTTACTCAGCTTTTTTCGTGTATACTCTGCTGTTTTGTAAACGTGTTTAGGTTGCTGTTTTTTTGTGTCGACGTAACGTTCATACCTTGCTGATACGGTTTACTCAGCTTTTTTGTGTATACTTTGCTTGTTTTGTAAACGTGTTTGGCTTGCTGTTTTTTTGTGGAGGGCGTAGCGCCCGACACAAAAAACAGCAACCTAAACACGTTTACAAAACAGCAGAGTATACACAAAAAAAGCTGAGTAAACCCTATCAGCAAGGTATGCACGTTAACTAGAAGCTAAATAGTTTTTTATAAGTTTATTCAATGTATGTACGTTAACTATAAGTTAACTGTAGTTTAATAGATGTTAACACAGTAAATGCATTACCCCCTGGCCACCCCATCCAACCGGGATCATCCTATTTATAGGAAAATAGTTTACAAATTGTGTACATGCAAAAACAGCATATCGCTCACGTATCAAAAGGTCGAACCGGAAAAGCGTTGGATGTATGACGAAGCTGGCATTACATATATTAACATGGCTGAATTAGGACGTGGTAATAAACCATTAATACGAATATTGTATAAACTTTGCCAATTAAGAAATTCGAAGGTTATTCAGTATATAGAAGATTGGCATAGAATGGCTACAGCAATTTGATTAAATTCACATGGAGGTATTACAAAGGGCGTACAACCATGGATATCCGCAATCGGTATGTCCAGCTTGACGGAAGTAGAAACCCTACCACTATTGGTGTCTCTTTGCCTCTGGCTCCTGCAATGTCTTTTTTAGGGAAGCAAATGCAAAAGAAATTACATTAAACCAAATTTGTGACAATCGCAGTATGATAATTCTTCAAATGATCACATCTTAATTTTCATTATGTTCTTGTCTTAGGTGATACTTCTGGAGATTCTTGGATCTTATATAGAAGTGGAAATACGTTTAAACTAAGACGTAATGAAAATTGATTATTTTAATTTCATTAGGTAATTGGTCTGATTCTTGGCATAAAGAAAACGAGAATACTTTGGAATCTTTGGCACATGGTGTGAAAGAGGCCATTTTGGATAAGGATCACGTGGGAGTTGGCAAAGTGCTCAAACATATTGATATGTATTATTGAATAATTACATTGCAGTTCATGCTCGATTTGTAAAATTATGGTCTTCTAAACTATTGACCTTTGTCACTCAGACTCAGTTTGAACGTTTAGTAGCCATAGGTCTTTTTGATAATATGGACAGCAAACATTTATGGATTGTGGTGTTAAAAATGAGATTCCTGACATTTTGATACATGATGATGATAATAATTTTATTGTAGGTACAATACCTATTTACACTTTGAATTCAACAACTAGAGATTATTTTGCTCAGACAAATGTCTTTGTGTCGATATTTAGAAGTAATTATGCAGAATTGTGCCAATTTCTTTAATATTACAGAGCTTATTATAAAGGAGGGGTGGTTGATCGTGTTAAGGGTAGCACCTATGAGTTTAATGCTTTGGATGACCTTTCAGAGACTAAATTAAATGCGATAGATCGTAACTACATCAAACAACTGGAAATTTTCAGGTCTACCACTTTGAATTCTGTAAAATTATTTTCAACAGGGAGGGTGCTCAAATTTAACCTGGAGATAGACATTTTTCCTGAATGGGTTGATGAGTTTTGCGATTTCAATTGGATACAAAATTCTATTGGAGCCTCTAATGACATACGCTGTGCTTATGGTCAAATAGCTATGTTACAAACTCATTTTGCAAAGGTTGGCAGTTTTTTTTAGCACTTAATGATTTACATGTGCAATCTTTGACCTCTTTGCGAATGAGGGTCCTAGGTATTCTCGTCCCCAGAATGGACAGTTTACCAAATCATTTGATGATTACAAAGGAAAACTGTCTACCCATGATATGGCCCCACTGTTCCAAGCTTCAGATTTGCGTCTAGAAACAAAGCTTGATGTCAGACCTAAATTGGTCACAGAAAGCACAATGGCTATGTTGCCTGAAGAAACAACGCATCAGCACGCTATGCGCATTTCAAATCATTTTGTGCAACATTACTTCAAGCAAGGTATTGGGCATGCCAAGGGTAAACGGCTGGGACCGGGAGGGGTGACCAAGGGGCGCAAGACGTTTCATCTTCATGATAATTTCACCATGAAAGATAGTTATGCTGCGACTTCTTATTGTACCTGCCCTGAATGTATCAGATATTACTATCAGGTGGCAAAAAGGACTTTGTGGCGGGATCTTGTGTTAGTTCTGAGTGAGTTAGATAGTCGTACTTGGAGCAAGGTCCACATCACCAGAGGGGGGGAGTGCGTGCACATTTGGACAAATGTGAATTCAATGAAGTTCAGCAGAAAAGAGGCTTTGAAATTGTGTGAAAAAATGAATTCATGTTTATGAGCAGTTAGGTAAGGATTTAGAGAATCAGAAATATTTCTATCTTACCTAAATATAAGTCATTTAGGACTATACAAATGAGTATAGCTCCGAGCGGTATGGCACTTGCATTTTAAGTATGTTTGAAGATATAAAGTAGTGTACTATTCTTCATACAACAGTGACAATTTATGAACATGACTTTCTTATTACAGAGAGTATCAAGTAATAACTTCCTCTTTTTTTTTATTTATGCTTGTATATTGCTGATAATTCATAACGGAAACAATCAAGTAGCTAGTTTCCTTCTTATTCTTTTTTATTCAGTACCATCATTGTAATAAGCTAATTTAAGTCAGAACCATTGTAACAGGGAAGTGAATTTATTGCAAGAAAATGAAATGGATTTGAAACCATTATTCAAATTCTATGTCCTTTTATTTGCTATAAATATGAAATAAATTTGGAAAAAAATAGTTAACGTGCATACCTTGCTGATATGGTTTACTCAGCTTTTTTGTGTATACTCTGCTTGTTTTGTAAACGTGTTTAGGTTGGTGTTTTTTTAAGGAGGGCGTAGCCCGACACAAAAAACAGCAACCTAAACACGTTTACAAAACAGCAGAGTATACACGAAAAAAGCTGAGTAAACCGTATCAGCAACGTTACACTACTAACCTTCATTTCGGCGGATATGACTTTCAGATGATGAAGACTCGAATAAAAGATCTACCGCAAGCGGTACCACAGTTAGGCCATGGGCCTAGATGAGTCGGAAGAACAGAACTTGTCTTAGTCGCGTCACACACAAAACCAGACCCCAAAACATCGGACGCGACAAAGGAACGCAGGACTGGAAAAAGGAGATGGACAAGGTGAAAGGCATGGCGTTGGCGTAATGGACTTGAGCTATGGTCTTGAGCTATACTGCCGGAAGCCAGTAAACAGGCTTTTTACCGGAGTATTGTACGTCATTATGTTGAAAAAGGTCATGGCACTGTGAAGGAAGTTGTAAAACCGGAAGCCAGTAAACAGGCTTTTTACCGGTATACAACTTGGTAATTCTAAAAGAGAAGGGAAGAGAAAAGAGAAAGGGCTTGCCTCGTAAAAGGACTTTACAATGGGGTTAAAATAGAAAAATTACAACTGTTTCACTGTGCTATGAGGCTTGCTGGTGGCCGTTTTCCTGGTGAGACTGCTCGCAGGCTGTAGTCGTGATGTAAACTTGAAATTACGTGAAATCTGCAATGGTCATTTGTTCTAGCGGTGTATTGTTCTTGGCAAAATGGCTGGCGTTAATGTGTTTGATGATGAAGTCGTGAAGGTAATGATCTTGTTGATTGCATTTGGTGAGAAAGTTGCTTTGAAGCTTGATGAGGCGGTCTTTGACTGTCGGGATGTTGGCTATAGCGTTGGTGGTAGTTACAGAAGTTTCATAGTGTAGATGGTGAGCAATTCTGCAAGCCCTTCGTTGGGTCGCTTCGTACTTCTGAAGTTGATGATCAGAAAGGTTGCAAAGAGCTGGTGCTGCATACTCTATGATGGGTCGTATTAGCATTTTATATACTTTCATTGTAGTTTCCGGCGTAGCTTTAGGATTTTCTTGAGTGCCTGCTAGTCTGTGTAAAAGATTGACTCGCTGCTTCATCTTTGAAATAGTTGCGTTGTGTTGACTTTCAGACTCTGCTAGAAGTATTTAAGAAACCCATCACTGATAGTTCAGTGATTTACGCATCAGTAATTACACTCCCAATCATCTATATGTACACAATGGAACTAATTGTGAAGGGCCAGGTATTGTAGATTTGGCTACTATTGGGCCAAGTCATGCGTGTAATGTGGGGCTAAGGATTTATTTTGACTTTTAAAGGGATGTTTTCAACAGTGAGTTATAAACCCTGGTGAGTTTGGATGCATTGAATTGAAAATTTATAGCAAGAGTTATTCATCATGTAGAAATACGCACATTGTACATGGCCTAAGCTTATTAAATCTATATCATAAATTTCACTTTCTGTGCTAGGACGACATGGGGTTTTCCCGATGACTTAATGTTACCTAGAATATTCAAACTTACATAACATTTAAAAAAAAAAAATTGAAGCGACAGAATTTTAGATAAAGTTACTTTAAAAAAAATCTTTTTCTTAATATGTTATGTAACTTTGAATATTATATGTAATATGAAGTAATCGGGACAAACTTATGTCGTCCCAACACAGAAAGTGAAATTTTCGGGCCGATTGTATAACCCTAGGCCATGTACAATGTGCGTATTTCTAAACGATGCGTGATTATACTACGCAAAGCAAGAGCGCATTTGCTGTGCGCTCAAGCTGGTTGGTTTGTTATAAGCAGACTGAAACTGTAAACGTGTGTATGCTCTCCAAGATTTTAAGTTGTGTGCGTAAAAGTGCGTTTTACGTTATGTTGAATATCTCTATATAGGAGAATAGGTAGCTCAGTTGGCAGAGCTCACGGCTGAGACGCTGGAGGTCCCGGGTTCAAGCCTCGATTTTTCCCCAGCTATGCAGACAGATGCGCCAAACATCAAGCCTCGATTTTTTCACAGCTATGCAGACAGGTACGTTGAATATCAAAGCGGAATCATTTCATCAGCTGTTGAGAAAAGTGACAATGATTGAAAACGGCGCACACCGTCCACTGTCAGTCCCGACGGCAGGAGAGTCACCCCTGCCTGGTTCTCTGAGCACTATTCGAGAAGAGAAGCGTGAAAACGCGGTGTTCATTCACTTTTCCTTTCTAAGTATTAATTTCATGTGCGCTCATAGGCAGCCGGAGAACTAGTCTGTTAGTTGTAGAGCGTATTTAAATAGTTCTTTCAACTAGAAATTCGCCATATAAATTGCATATATTATATTATATACGCTCAAGGCAACAACTCGAGAGCCCATGTGCGCTAACGCACACGTCCGCACTGACGTGCTTACTTAGTGTACAATCTCTATGTCGCTGTATCATGCGCGTAATATCTGTAAAATATATCCAACACGCGCACAACTTAGGTAAGTGTCCAATGATGATGCATATGAAAAGGAGGAAACTATCAGTGCGAAGTGAAACGCACACGTTGTTTTCTTTTGCGCATTTGCGCAGTAAAGCCTGGAAATTCAGAGGCTAAGAATATGACAATGTTCTTAGACACAAGTTTGCATCTTTATCTAAAGTCGTTCCACCTGTTAATGATTTACAGTGCCGAAATTTCATTTGGGGGGCGTTAATGCCCCCGCATTTAAGCGCGATACACAAACGCATTCTCCTCCACGCACTGATGAAACTGATACTGATTCGAGCGTTTCGGATGAGGAGAGCAAATCCTACTGTTTTGCATTCTAAAGTGAAATCGAGACTTTTTGCCCGGAAACCGCGGTGGAAGGAAGTACGAATTTTCATACTCCAACACATTCGCTCTAAATGTTTGATTTAGAATATAAACGATTACATACATACAAACTTGACACGCTTAAGTAAAGTCAATGGGCTTCAACGTGTGTTTAAAAAAAAAGTTGCCCGGGATTTTTGGGCAGCTTGATTTTCGGTATGACAACTTCCATATTTTGATATGAAAATTAGCACACAGAAATTTGAATTGGTTTTACATCTTGTATATATCGTAATAACTCAATTGCTTTTCTAAAAGGATACACATTTTCCGTTCCAAAAAAAAGTTTTGGCACATTTTCTGCGAGCGTCTTGACAAAAATGTGATATGCACGTAAGGATTTTTTCCAACCAATAAGAAGATAGGACGCTTGCGTATGGAAATGATTGACAGAATTTGAGTGCGTATTTGCATCGCCTGTGTAACCTTGAGTGTATGAACGCATCGATGTGCGTCCTACGTGTGTTACTTATGTTGGCGCGTACAATTTGTATGTATCAATATTAACAACAGAACAAGGGCGTTGAGGTAGGTAAATTCGCATAATATTAATAATGCGCAACAACGCAATTTTCGCGTCTTGTAACGAACAGGCAGTGTGTTGTATCTGCGCCCGTTTTGGCGCCTCGTTTTTCAAATTATACGCGCGCGTTTGCAACATTGGTGGCAACGCTAACGTCCTGTGCACAAGATTTTCTTTCCTAGAAAATTGACAATTTTTACCCTTTTTCACAAGGAATTCGGAAAATTTACCAGGACGTAAGTTAAAAAAAGTAGTTCAGCTTTATGTCTGTATGGTCTGATGGTTACATTAGGCAAAAGTTAAGGGCGTCGGTGTTAATTTTCATGCTCTTTTGTGACCACTGTACTATAGAAGAGGTTATGTATCAGCAATCGTGTCTACTAGGCCTAGGTGGAAGTGTACTGCAACTGTCTACAAGAAATCGTAGTATTCCTATAACTTTGAAATACAGGTGGGGTGAAATTACACAAAAGAGAAGAAATTCTACCATTTTCAGGAAATTAAATACTATAAAAAAAATTACGATAGGATTTTTTCAGGTTATTTTGAAACATAAAGGCCGCTTTTGTGTGGTATGCACAATGTCTTTCTCGAATACTTCACTCAGTCACGCCCAACTGCGTTCTAACCAGTTGTTTATCTTAGTTCTGTCTCTCATCTTCTGCATTGATAGATAATGACCTTGTTTTTCTCGTGTGTGGGGAGGGGCAGGTAGAAGGGGCAAAAGCTTTAAATTGACGTCACGCCAAAATGCAGGCTTTGATATTTCGCAAGTTTTCATGATTATATTTCAATATGTTTTACAGGGAAAATGGCACCGTTCCAGAGGAATTACCTTGCTTGGAGAGTACACTCTTTTGGCCAATCAGGAAGCTACCACTATCTTGTAATTTGGATTTCTCCATTTATTTTCTGGAGGACTGGAAAATGGACTGGCCTCCTGGATTGTCTGGCGATTTTCTACCTCTCCCAGTGCGTGAGGCGCCATAGGGCGAGATCTGTCGCCGATTGCTCTCTGAAAACTGTAATCGGCGCAAGCTGGGACACCGTTATGGTGACGATGGGTCTCAACATCGATCAGTAGAACGAAATACTCGTCGCAAAAAGAAAAAAGAGGCCAAAGTGAGTTTTAAACGTTTTTTTGTGTGAACAGAGCTATTTAAGACCTATATTTACAAAATAAAACAGTAAAATATAATGGAAATATAAGAGATATAATGTGAAATGTAAGATGATCACAGATTGCACTTCGTGAGAAAGATTCGCTTGGATTGCCAAACCAAGGATCTATTATTTGGGATCCGTGGCCAACTACTATTGATCTTCAGTTGTTGATCACCAAATCGTGTGTTTTAAAATGTTCCTAGTGAATGAAATACCCCCAGTCTTCCTATAAAACACTTCAATGGAAATTGCCCTCAACAGATACTGGTTTAACTTCGGCCAGTCAAACCAAGGTGAAGGAACCCAAAACGGTGACTCCCAGAGAATGTGAGGGAAAGCTATAATACACAGCCTGCAGATAAACCCTGCTCATGAACGTAGGGGGGACCGTGGGAAACATCAGAACAACCCAAGGTGAGTCTAATGGTGAAATATAGCAAATGGATGAGTTTCAAATTGAGAGAGCTCCGTAGTGTTGAAAACCGGTTGGGGGATATGGGGACACCCCATATATATATATATATATATATATATATATATATATATATATATATATATATATATATATATATATATATATATATATATATATATATATATATATATATATATATATATATATATATATATATATATATATATATATATATATATATATATATATATATATATATATATATATATATATATATATATATATATATATATACATGTGCCGCCTGAGCAGTTGGCTTTTTAAAGAATTTTTGTAGTGCAGTTATCAAAAATCTAATCTCTCATACTGCTGGTCTAAAAAAAGTGCATACTTTCATACTGCATGCAGGTATCAAAAATCACTTATTTTTGTACACTAACCGAGAGAACATTAAATTGTGGGTTAATGGTATTTGAATTTCAAAAAAAGCATGTGTAGTTTTCAAGATATAATTAATCGAAGTTTGATAATTTTTCAATTTATTGAAGCAAATGTGATGTATGAAGAGGAAAATCAAATGCATAAATGCCTTCTCCAGCTTGAAATTGGTAGGTGTTGTTTTAAAGATCAAATGCTCTTCATTCGAATTATCTTCGCTTTTTCCTAGAGAAATATCAGGGGGTTAAAAAACAATGAATTTAAATCAGCGAAAAGAGACTATGTCCCATTTCTACATTACAAGAGTAATACAAAAATTTGCATATTTTTACAAAAATCTTCAAAAAGCTCTAAAATGGCGAATTTTTAGCCGATTTTGATGATAATGTTGACCCTACCTGTCCATGTACCTTTAAGTTCCAGATAATATGTATTTCCTTTCTTTATCTTGGTCCCTTCCTGTGCTCTATCATGCATGATAAATATGGCGGACCACTGATCAGAAAAGGCCTTTACTCGTATAACCTGATAGCCAGTAATGTAACAGTGTGGAAAGGGTCAGTAAATCCCACGGGCCCCGAGCGATAACACTGCGATATGTTTGTTAGGGAGAGCCGACTTCTATCTGTCTATAATCCTGCACGGGCCCGCAGAACTCTAGTTGCGCCACTGCAGATAACAGTATGGGTTTATGCAGCAATAACATATCCCTGGTTTAAGTCATTAGGAGACTGAGCATTGTTTAAGTCATTAAGGGACTGCACAATATTGAAAGCTCCTTGCACGTGCGATGATTTTGCCTGAAGACTTTTCAGAGGGGCGTAAATCTTATTTTTCGTGGACTCTTATTATCAGTCTTAAAGTTGTAGTTACTGTTGGTGGTTAAAATGATGAAACTCTGCAAAGCACAACACTGCTAATGATCTTGGTTTTTGCCATGACAAGCCCAAGGTATAAGATACATAGTCATTGTTCTTGTGTCCTTGTTAAAACAAATTCTTAATTCGCTTTTGACATTTTGTTCACATATTGAAAAATACATGAAAATATTGTGCAAAGGTTACGTTGTTTGGTATGTGTGCGCAATTGAGAGACAGAATCAGTGGTTTAAAACATGGCGGACACGTGGACGATAAAGGACTAAAAAGTTTCTTCCGTGTTTTCAAAGGGCTGGAAATTTAAAGATTTTTTCTCCACCACGTTTCATTTGCTTTTGGCACAAACATTTCTTACTGGGGGGCCTTTTTTTTAATGGAATTCTTTATGTTTGTCATTAATAACGATCGCTCTCTCTTTTCAAGCAATTAGGTATAAACAATTTAGCCATAAATGCATGTCCCCACTTTTTCCCGAGTTTATAATGGTGTGCTAATTGTTTTGTATATTAGCGTGATTTTACGAATTTGTCGTCACCCCAATTTTGGTATGTCAATTTCGACTTTAACTGATGCCCCTTTCGGTAGGCATATTCCGCCCCATAGATGCATTGATAAATATAAAACATGACTTGTGGAAGTGGGCTTTTAAAAAAAAGAAATGATACATTTCCTATAGACAAGCAAATTGTTTTCAAGAACTTTAATCTCTACTGAACAAGGCTAGGCTTCAATTGTTAAACATAAATTAGCAATGAACCATTCATTGACCTGCCAGCTGCCTATAACCCATTCTCTATGGTCACGCAACTGTATATGGGCCCGTGGCTTGTTTGGCATTCAGGGCCCAGTAAAAACATATTCTTGCTCGGAGCCCACAAAATTAGGATTTTATCGGGGCCTATACGAGTTAACACACTATACCCACCTACTAAGTTTGGTCTGACCCATTAAGTGCATATGCCATTTCGTAAAATCCATTATCGGTCCGAAAATTACTGGCGATGCTTTTTCCCCTTTTGTTTTGAGAATTGGCAATTTTAGATCAAAATATTTAATTCTGGTACCCGCCCCTGTCAGCCTGTCGGCCGGGTACCGATCTTAGTTGGACAGGGATGTGAACTGTAGGATGTACTCAATGGCGTAACACCGGGGCCTGAGTCTCGGGCAATTTGGGACCGGAGGCCCTCACAGCAAGCAGAGCGTGAGTCAGTTACGCTGGAGGCCCGGGTTCGCCTCCTCCTGGCGCCAACGCGATTTCATAAATTTTAGAAGTGGTAAAATTGGATTTAAGAGAAAATACAGCTGTTTCGAAACCTGGGGTATCAAATATGTGATTTGACTTTTTAGTTTTCAGTTCTGTTGCTTTCAAAGGCTTAACGTAAATGAACGAATGAGAAGCCCCTCCATGTATCAATCCCTCGTCGTCTGTTTAGATTGGGGGTCCGATCAAAGCAAACGACAGGTGGGTCTACTTATATCTATTGCGGGGCCCGACTTCTATATCCCCGTATTTCTGATATCATGTTTGTTTTGCATGCAGGAGCATAACTAGACTTCGAGCGCAGTAGGGGTTGAAAGACAAATTTGTCCGTTGAAACTTTGCACTTGCCCGACATATTTATAAACGATATACATGTGTCTACATCACACAATATAGAACAATTGGGGAACAGACCCCCTACCACTGTCCCACCCCAACCAGACATTTTGGCTTATATAAAACGCGGAACAGCAAAACAGCCTTTACCCACTTAAGGGCCCCTGGCGTACAGGGCCAAACCTTGGTAGGATCTAAGGGGCGGGGCTCCGGAATCTCTTAAAATTTCTACACAATAGCTGCAATCAACACCAAATTCGAAAATTTCATTGATGTGATGAAGAAAGGAGATAATTTAATTCGGGAAATTTTTCCGGAAGAGCTCGGCAATAGAATTGTAAAGAGTGAAGGAATTCTGGGAAGGTTGTACAGGGGGCAGTCAATGAGGACATGATAGACAGTGAGGGCCAGTGACAGTTATTGCAGAGGGGTCGAGGAGCCGGTAAGGAGGTGGGAGTGTGTGACTAGGTAGGTGTGGCCAATCATAAGGTGGGTAATGTGAGCGTTGTTTTTACGAGAAAGATTGTGGATAGTGGGTTTAGCCGGAATGATGGACTGGACGTCGTGGAGTTTGGTATCCCTTTGGGAGTCCTGTGTAGTTTGCCAGCGGACATGAGAAGCTTTAAGGAATCGGCTTTGTCATTAACGGAGATGCCCACATGGCTGGGTATCCGGAAGAAAATAATACCTTTCCTGCAGAGAGGGTGGAGGGGAAGGGGAAGGGGAGGGGGGAGGGGGGGTTACGGAGGATGAGGTGGGCGTGGAGGTATCCCATTTAAGGTTGAGTAAAGAAGTACGTTTTACTAAGGAGAAACATTTCCTAAAATTTGAGAATATAGGGCAAAATTGTTCAGGGGTACATGGGTGAAGTCTTGGTCTAAGGATTTCTTGTTTTGGATGCTCCAATATGGTTTAAAGAATCAACACAAAGTTACCACAATTTGAATGAAAAATCGTGGGGTTCTAGGACAAAGCAAGTGTAGGGTTCCTGGATCGGTGGAAGACCCCCTTGTTAGGATCCAGGCCGAAGCCCCTGAAATCTCTGAAGATTTCTTATCTTTGATGCCCAAAGATGACTGAAAATCAATACAAACTGAAAAGTTCGAACACTTTAGATCATGATAAGAAGACAATTTTAATTTCTCATTCTAAAATTTACTCACATTTGTTATAGTCTTACCATTTCTAGCCAACTAACCAAGCAGAGGATAAATTTTTCCCAAAAATTGAGAAAATCCCGGAAAAATTGTGCAGGCGTTCATAATTGAAGCATTGGTCGGAAGATTTCTTGTTTTATGCATTAATGGTGTAAAATCAACACAAAGTTACAAAATGTAAATGAAAATTCGTGGGATCCTGGGGCAAAGCAAGGATAGCAGGGCCCCGTTGGAAGAGGTCCAGGGGGCGAAGCCCCGGAGGCTCTAAAGATTTCTAGTCTTTAATACCCCCAAATGGCTGAGAATCAATACAAACTGACAAACTTCGGAAAAATTAAGTGTTTATAAGAAAACAATTTAAATTCTCATCTTAAAATCCACTCAAATAAGCATTTTATTATTTACAATTTTTAGGCGGGCAAAGCAGAAACTTCTCTTGAAAAAAACTGGCAAACATTGTGCGGGCGTTCATGGGTGAAGCTTTGAAGATGGCTTTGCTGGTTTTGCCCCAAATTGGCACAAAATCAACACAGAACTCCATAATGCAAATGAAAATTCGTGTATTCCTAGAGCGAAGCAAGGGTAGGGATTCATGACGGCCCCTTGGAAGGGGTCCATGAGCAAAATTCTCTGAAGATTTCTTGTCTTTGATGCCTCAACTGACACTGACTCGGGTGGTAACATCCCTCCCCCTCAAGTTACGCCCCTTTTTGTATATAGGCATAGGGGCCTATTTCGTTTCTTGTCGTCTGTTTACAGTGACTGGGGACCCCAATTAACAAAAGGGGACATATTGTATTAATCAAGGGGCCCCAGGTCAAATAATCGAGAATTTAGAGGATCTCGACTGGATGATAAATAAAGACAGTGAAAAATGTCTACCTCTTTTAAACTATTTTTTAGTTCGTTAGGAAATTAAGTTGTGTTTATATTGTTCTTTACATTTTGTTTCGATTTACTTGGGGTCGGATGCCCTTTGGGGTCGGATGCCATTTGAGGTCGGAGGCCCCTTGGGGTCGGGAGCCCTTTGAGGTTGGAGGCCCCGGGCTAGACCCCGATGTAGCCACACTGCGCTACACTACTGAATATACTGTTTAAATCAGTGATTTATCGGAATCATTCTCTACTGGTCTAGATATTGGGGCAATTCCTCCGGGACTCGACATGATCTGTTGCTGCTAGCAATATGATACTTGAGCACCAATCTTAGTTCGGCAGAAACGTAAAATGCCAGATGTACTTGAAAATCGGTGACTTATTGGAATCATGCCCGACTCTGCTATATATCAGATTTGAGTTCGCCCAACTCATCATGATGCTCATTCCCGGGATGGCCAACAGAAACCTATATGAAAGAAATCCCTCGCACACTTTTCAAATATTAAACCTGGATGACAGGGGCGGACTGGGACTGGTTTTGAAGTTGTTCACAAGGATTCTCATAAATTAAACAGTTAAAGTCGTTGTGTTGCAAGACGATATCAAGGAAGGCAGGCAGGGGTGTCGGAAGGAGCTCGGGGCAAGGGAGGGGGGGGCAGAAAATCAAGTGAGGGCACTTTTTTGACAGTGATTGAGGGGCACTTTTCATTTTCATGAAAGGGGACAGGTTTTGTCAATTTTCGTGGAGAATATGCATGTTCTCTGGTTCTCGGTTCCTACACATACATTGTGTGAGCAAAGGCGGGATTTGCAGGAAGCAAGGGCACTTCCCCACCCACACTTTTTTCCAAGTGTATGCTTTTTGTCTGGTGATTATCTTATACACTAATACAGTTTTTATTGGTTTTACCATTAAATTTGAATCTTTCTTCTTTTCATCATCAATTGAATTTTGAATCGTTGTGAACGTTGTTGATTTTGAGCCATTTTTGGACAAGAAAGGTAAACAAAATTCAAAGCTTTCGGGGCTTCGCCCCTTCTGCCCTTGGCCACTACCATGGTTTTGCCCCTGAGACACACCGAGTGTTTTTAACTTATCTGCAAACTACTTGGGAATTTTAAATAGAAAAAACGCCTAATTTCGATTCTTTAGCAAATTATTACCAAATCCCCTTTAATTCCAAAATTAAAAGGCGTATATTATTTCGATACCCACACGTACACATACTTCCCCTTACTATAATAAACAACTTCATTATGAGATTCCCAGTCCGTTTTTTAATTTTATTTTTATAGTAAAAATAATTATTGAAAGGCTACACAAATCCCCCGATTTTGAAAAAAATCCGTCTAAAACCTCAGTTCAGCAGAGCTCCCGTCTTTCTCCCTTGCTTATTTCTATGGTTTGACGTCCACATGTCCACACACATTGTTTAAGCTGTTGACGCATATGTACCTAACACTCGATCTACGTCTTGCGTAAGCAGGTAAGGCCATGGTTGAGCTTTAGCATTACGCACGACAAATAATGATTATCCAATCACCAGTAAGGGATGAACTGCAAAATATGCGCGCATACTTTGAGCGACAACTTGCACACAAAAGCATCCTTGACACGCAACTACCACCAGGCCATGATCTCCACTTGTGCATATAACACCACGCTCCTCGGTTTGTACGAACGCATCAGGTTCTGCGCATTCTTCTCTTTTTCGATCGTCAAGAGGTCTTTGCGCTCATTTTATGTTTTGTTACATTTTTGTGCGCGTGTTGCGTCTCCTATGAGGTAGGAATATACGTTGCTACAACAGAAAAACAGAACTTTAGTTCATGTGCACACATTCGGACGCATATTTTAGAATACACTCGAAAATTATTTTAAAAGCATATTATTCTTGCGAAATGGCAAAATTCTATTCAAGTAGAGCGAGGAAGAACAAGTCGAATCGCATCAGGTTAGTTTTAGGCCCTACTTGTCATTTATTTTTCTTTACAAGTATAGTAAGTAAATCTAATTTCGTGCACCCCTAATTTTGTGCACTACATAATATGTTCGATTCCATCTAGTTTAGCAACCAATTTCGAAGAGCTAAAACTTACATTCAAAATTGTGAAAATGACGCTTTCTGAGGTAAAGAGACATATTTCTTACCTAAAATGCAAAATAACTCACATCCTAAAAGATATTTTCCTTTCAAAAATTACTGGTCCAGTTGAGCCAATAAAAACAGTAATTTTTCCTTCTCACTTGAACACACACATCCATCTGATATCACTGACGCTGGAATGAAGGACGTTTTATTATGTAATGATGGCCTAAGCTATAGAAAAATAATAATAATACAAATAATATATACAAAAAAATAAAAAAAAAATTAACAAAGGTCACATTGGGCTCAAAACTGATGAATATTTAAGAGCTTAAACTTTAACTTAGGCTATGACGTTACAAAAGTTCATTTCCGTCCCGCGATAGGGTGTGAAAATTATGTATTTTTACACAGTATTCTTATTCAAATAAATAATATGTGAGTCTTAATGCACAAAAAAAGAAGAGATTAAACAGTTAAAGCAACAAATGAAAGGTCTAGGTAGATTCTTTTCACCGAATATCACAAAAATAAGCTATTGAATCAGAACGCGTTTAGTGCGATTGCTTGTTAATATGATGCCCCCATTGTAAAGACTGGGAATAGTGATTTTTAATCTCTGTTGTTGACGTTTCATTATTTTATATACGTTAACTGTTTGAAAACAACATTTTGCATACTTTTTTAAAGGGACTTCAAGTTTTCCTAATTGATAAAAGCAACAGCAATAGTGCGCCTTTAGACAGATGCACGAAATTAGGAGACCCTCAAACTTGAACAAACACGCTCGAGTTTTGTTATCGCTCGACTTTTACATCGAAAAATTTATTTTTTATTAATCACCGTTACAAAGATGAGAAGTTTAGTGACACCTTCAAAGAATTTTTAAAGGTTAGTTCTCATTTTTTGTAAACATTTTGCCATTTTCTTTCTTAAGTGCACGAAATTGTGTTCCCCCATGCTATATTCAAGTGGTAATGACTGACTTTAGGTCTAGGCCTACGTCGTAATCATGTTTTCTATCTTTAAAGCATAGGCCTATGTCAACTAGTTTTTAAAAAGTAAACATTTAGCGGATAGTAAATAAATATTAAACACTTTTTGCCGTTGCTTTTTGAAATTCATCGTCGCCTTCTTGAGAAAATGAACAAAACAGACTGCCCATAATCTATTTTATTTATTTTCTCAAAAAGACGACCGTAATTATCAAAAAGGGAGACAGGTATCTGTCTGTGGCTAAGGTTATCATTTAAATTTTGGACAATGAGAAAATAAGCTTGAGGTCCCATGGGTTTGAGTTAACTAAAGTACGAATTTACCTCTAAGGGTAAATTCTTCCACAGATATGCAGAAACGATACGATACGATACGATACGCTAAAATCAAGCGCAGAGGTTTGTCTTCCGCATCACATTTTTTCCCCCATCCGACATTTAGAAAAGGTGTGCAATGTTTGGGTGGCGATCACCGTCCATCGGATGAGGACGTTAAAATGGTGGTCTTGACGACAGGATTTCTCACCCCATGCCTGGTTGCCTGATCACTTTTCGAAAATATCAATGTTCACCCATGAGCTGTACGGTAATACGCTACAGCGGTCTGTACATATACGGAAGAGGATCTAGGCCATAAATGCATTTTAATAACAATGAATGAATTCATGATAATTTAAAACATTAGCATTGTCAAATATCTGTCAAAGTGAAATTGAAAACTCAAGTGATTTACCTTTAGCAGTTTAATGTTTCTGTAAATAACTAATATACTTCTATTTTTAACCCGTTCGCCACGCGGCTTTTTTTTTTTTTAAATAAGAGTAATGTAGTAGGCTTCGTTGGCGCGAAGCATTCAAACTTAAACTGCTTTTAAAGCTTCAAGTTTGATTATTATATCACAGATTTCAAGGTGTTGAATTATGGTCAGATTGTAGAAATCACAAATCTCAACATTTATGGTCTTGCTGTGTAATCTAAGAGAAAAATGTGAACAAAACGGTTGCAAGACGTTTGGTTACCTACGTGGTTTAAAGGTTCAGAATACTATGTCGATTGTCAATGGTTTTAATGTGTCATAATAGTAGAATAGTCAGATAGATGTTATGCATCAGCAAAAATCACTCTTTTGTTGACTCTTATTGCGACGCTCAAATTGTTATGTCGCTCTTTATTCTCTACTTATAACATTTATAAATACCAGCTCTCGTCCGGCTAGATCTGTAAAGAACTTAGTGAAATATGACATAACGGAAGTAAATTCCTCGTAGCAATTTCAATATTTATCAATTGACGGTCCAGCGACGGGCAGGGGCGTCACTCAGGTCATATGTTTTTTATTCTATTGGTTCATTAATTTGATATTTTAATAATTATTCATGGCTTTGACAAACTTTAGGAGGGCGATAGCTCCCCCTTAGACACGCCACTGCTCTAAGAGGATTTCACTTGCTTAGTTGCATACGTTCTGCCCAGTTGGGAGGTATAATGGGAAATTATTAACATAAAATTGGTAAAAATTAGTAAAAATGAGTCAGTGTTACATGCGACCTTTCACCGTCAAAGCAAAGACATTTCATTAAGCGCCTAAAATTGCGCAATAATATTCATCATACAAAATTAGTGGCGCATTTCCAAAAAATTTCAAGATGATCTCAAGTCCAAAATTAACATTAATTCAGTCGATACGAATAGAAAAATAGCAACATCTCTGTTTTCTATGATTCATTTGATATTTAACTTTATTATATTTATGACTTTGACAGTTTTTTTCTTGGGGGTAAGGGGGAGGGGCTGTGGCATTTTTTTACTGAGGGGGCCTAGCCCTCAATAGCCCTCTTAGACACGCCACTGTTCTTGTTTTAATGTACGTTTAGTTATGGCTGCATAGAAAATACGTTCCAAGAAAGAAATTGTGAATCATATGAATTAGACTAAAACAATTCTACTAATGCAATTTGTCGAAATTAGATCGCTCCAATCATCAGAACAATTGTATTTGATGATCAAGCCCACAATAACTCCCTTAGACACGCCACTGTTCTTGTTCTTATATATATTAGTTTTGGCTGCATAGAAAGTGATCTCTTGTAAAATGCAGACGTTTCATATCAAGAAAATACGTTTCTAGAAACAAAAACAAGTTGTAAATAGCGTAATAAGACAAAACAATTTTTACTAAATGCATTTTGTCGAATTCAGATCACTCTAATCAGATCAAGCCATCAATAGCCCCATTAGATACGTCGCTGTTCTTGTTCTAACATACATTAGTTTTGGCGGAATAAAAGTGATCTAAAAGTAATTGCAGACATCTTCATATCAACAACGTTTCAAGAAACCAAAATAATTTGTGAATGATAGACGGAAACAATTGTACTAATGTACACTTTAGATTACTCTAATCAGATCAAGCCCCAATAGCCCCAAGTTACAATAGCCCCCCATTTGACACGCCAGTTCTATATTTCATGGTCGAATTAAGATCACTCTATTAGAAATCATCTTGAAAGAAGATGCAAATGATATAGACACAAAAATGATGAGAGACAATCCAGCAATGAGGACACACTGCAAACATTTTCCCCCGACAAATTTTTTTGGAAAACAAGTTCCGATTAAACGGAGTTTACAGTAAAAGGACACTGCAAATTCATTCGCTGCAAACCGGGACTCTTCTACAGACATTAAGTATGCCAGCAACCTTACTGGCTCCAAGCGTCTGTACATATCTGGCTGATATGTTGGAAATATCTTTTGCCCACGCGAACTTTCTATCGACTGTGTCAAGTGCAGCTCATCATCATCTGCTAATTCAGTATCTCCAAAGAATATGGCCGACCAAGTAGGCGTCATCTTCCTGTAAATAGTCAGTGCCTTGAACTTGAATGACACAAATGTTCCTCATTTTCTCAGATCTCTGCTTAGGATAGCTTTTACTGTATTAGAACCGTCACTTGATTTGCTATCGCAGTAGAATTACCGAATCACGATAGTACAGTGACATAGAGTGAGTTCCAAAATTTATTACTTACATTTAGGTCATCCTTGAAGACCAAGAAAAGCAATGGTCCTAGTATAAATTCTGAGGTACCGAGACATTTATGGATTGTGGCGCTTGAGGACCGGCATGAACAAAGAGAGGTTGCAGTGGCTCAGTGATTAGGAAGTCTAGCTCGTATTCCAAAGGTACCGTCACGGGTTCGATTCCCGCTGCGAGCCCTGCATTGTGTCGTTGAGCAAGACCACTCAGCTGTTTGTTTGATGAGGGTTTAACGGCACCCGACAACGAGGGTCAAATTGTGTCTGAGAGGTTAGATCATTCTAGAGGTAGGAAGGAAAGAAAACAGGGTTTTTCGAGAGAACTCGAGAACTAAAGTTAGAAAGCTGGGATCGAGAGAGGAGGTGCATGGGTGAAAAACAAAGTAGAGAGAGATGGGATGGGAGTAGAGGACTAAACATGGCTGTAGAGGGAAGCATAATGAAGGAAGGAGATAAGTTTATCCGGAGGGTTTTTCTGGAAGAACTCGGCAATTGAATTGTGGGGAGCGAGGGAAGCTCTGGGAAGGTTGTACAGGGGGCAAGCAAGGATAAAGTGATGGACTGTGAGGGTGCAATGGCAATTGTTGCAGAGGATTAGGGGAGCCAATAAGTAGGTGGAAATGAGTGAGGTGGGTGTGACCTATTCTAAGATGGGCAATATGAACGTTGTCGACACGAGAGAGGTTGTGGATGGTGGGTTTGATCAGAATGGTGGACTGGCTGACGTGGAGTTTGTTATCAATTTGGGAGTCCCATGAGGTTTGCCAGCGGTCACTAACTAGGGAAGCGATAAGCGGTTTGAAGTAAAATGAGTACCAGCATTGCTGGGGAGTTCAGCTGTGATGAACTGGCGTCCCATCCAGGCTGAGTCATGTGCTCCTATCTCTTTGCGTCATGGAAACCGAGGATAAGTACCGGCCGTATGAGCCCAATGGCTCGGATGGATTTTAAAAAGACCATTCTTACACACCTTGTCAAATGCACCTTTGATGCCCACAGTCCAGAGCAATGAAAAACACATTTCATCCGCCTCTCTCGAGATCTTGTTGTGTGACTGCTACTGATATGCAGGTTTCTCAATAAAAGCTCATGATCAACTGGTTTCGCCAGTGTACCACAACTGGTTATCAAAGGCCGTGGACATTGACTTGGTTGTCGATGTTATGTTTGTCCGTACCTGTGTTCTCGTCCGGGTCGTATTAAGCCTTTCGTGATAGCATTTTTACTATCATAACCGAATACGCAGGCGACCCCCCCCCCCCCCTCGTTATTGTAGTTGTGTGTTCACTCGTCGTCGTCGTCGGTTATGCTTAAGGTAATTAACTCTTTTGTAAGTGATTTTTTTAAACCAGCAGTCAATACGTGAACATAGGAAATATCAGTTCAATCGTATTTATTTCAGATGAGTAAAGAAATACAAGAATTAAAGTAAATCTGACAAAATATTTAGTTGAGTTTTGTTTTTATTTAAAAATAATCACCCGATTCACAATCGTAGAATATATAAATTCGATACACAATTTAGGTCTATAAGAGAACAATGACTTTTAAAAATTATTAATCTGGATAAAAATAGGACTTGTATCAATGTTTACAAGCTATTGTTATAAAATGTAAACTATACTGGAAATAACTTGGGATGGAATAATTAAAGAAATACTTTATAACAATATATGCCTTAGTAAGCCAATATATGCTTGACATTAATTAATATTTTAATTTATCTACGTATCGACACACATATATACATATAAAAGACAAAATTAGTCTTACCTATCAACAATGGCTTACATACATTTTAGTAGTTCATATAATGAAAAAAACTAGTTGAAATGATCACTTTCTCAAGTCTTTTTCATAAAATTCATATATTTTTTCTGCTTCGACTATATTGCACCAGAACAAGAAGAATATGTTCTCTTAAGATTCGCGATGTTACTTGACACAAAACGCTCTCTGGTTCATATAAGAAAATGATTATTATGCTTGTTGACATTAAAAACTCCTCTCAATTTTAAACGACATGACTCTGTCAAGTTTTCCATAAGTCTGATGGTATGATAATCCTTTACATTTAAAACATTTGTAATACTTTTTGTAAATATTTCCACCCGGTTGACGATTGTCTGTGAATGACTACGATTAAGTGATGTGTAATTACCTAATTACGTTAGTGGCCCAAAAGTAGTACAATCCAGACGAAGGAAAACCAACAGAAATAATACTTTTTAAGCCTTTCATGAGATTGTTCTAATGAAAGGTTTGAGATTATCTGATAAGACGTTTAACCGGAAATCAAAATATGTACTGTTTCTTAGAATTATGAAAACTGATTTGTAAAAATCCGGCGAATTTGTGAGTCAATGCCCCATTAGGAATTACTTAATGCTACTACATCTTACTTGTTTTATCCAGGAGAGATTAAATGGGCCAAAATATTGATACATTCACGTTAAAATCAATTTCATCCATGTATAAGGAATATTTGGGATTCAGGGTACTTCTTTAGGAAATATAAAGAACACGATCGTTCTGCAGTTCTGATTACTTTTGTTCTTTTAATGTATATACTACTTGTTGTTAGTGTATATATATATATATATATATATATATATATAAATATATATATATATATATATATATATATATATATATATATATATATATATATATATATATATATATATATATATATATATATATATATGTATATATATATATATATATATGTATATATATATGTATATATATATGTATATATATGTATATATATATATATATATATGTATATATATATGTATATATACAGTATATATACAGTATATATATATATATATATATATATATATATATATATATATATATATATATATATATATATATATATGTTATACATTAAGCCCTGCCTACTCATTAATATACATGATATCACCTTCAAAAACTACAGAGCACATCTGCAGACCATGGGCTATCTGTCTACCAAATATGACATGAATCCACTTTACCGTTCTTGAGATATCGCGTTTACGAGCTGGCCGTCACAAACATACATATATACACACATACATACACCCATGCACACATACATACACCATGTTTACAAGCTCTTTTCAGCAAAATAATATTAAGCCCCGCACACAATAAATAATAATGAATTTCAATGTTTTTACATCATGAACAGGTACACACCAGCTAACATAATTATCCCAAATATGAAACAAAACAGACTTGCGGCTGTTAAAATATAAAAGAAGGGGGAGGGGGCGCAAGTGCACCCCATTGTCTCTATTGCGAGCAATATTCTTGAGTAATATCAAGAATATATTATTTGATAATTGACACTGTTTATTTAGGAGGATAAAACAGTTTATGTGGATCAATAAGTTGTTTACTCAAAAAGTGCCATTTCTAAATGGCACTTCCTGGTTTACTCCTTTTGAAGGGCTGCATGCCTTCGGTATTAATAGCTTAATTAATAGCATTTGATTTTAAAAGGACTGCCCGGAATATGCGCATTACCACATTGCACAGACAACTCATAATCTCCCTTCTGTTTAAGACGGTAGCGAACATTATAGATGTCTTCGTGGATATGCCGCACTACGATCTCCTCGAAGTGGATTGCAGTGCCACAGATTCCGACTAAAAGCAGTTTCTTTTCTGTAAAGAAACAAAACATAGCATGGAGTTGAGAAATGTTGGAGTTTATCAAGGTTTCTTACAAAACAATTGCCAAACAGCCAATAGATTAACAAAACAACCGTCAATACCCTTTTCCGCTAGATGAATGCAGACAACACACTAATGGTTCTATTAATGTGCATTTTATTACGTTTAATAACTGTAAAATCTATATCAATAGCTATATTAAAAACTACATTGAATGCCAAGAATTACTTCGTCGGCAAACAGGAATATGGATTTAGCTCAACCTGATGCGAGGACTATATATCAAAACTTAATACTGAGATATCTGTAAAACCTAGCAAAACCTATAAGTTGTTAGTTCAGAAAACGATTGGTGATAATGTTCACTATATGACAGCAAAACAAATCGTCAATGAAAACAAGGAAGTAAACTAACATATCAATATATTAAATCAAACATTTGTATTGCTATTGGAATTGATTGAAATTGAAAACTCGTAAAAAAGTAACGTATGCAAAATCCTTGCCAATCATCTAAAGTATGGCATCATGCTTTAGCATCAGACATCGCAAACGATACAAATCCCCTCGCCGCTAATGACATGCTTTCCACCTATGTCACAATTGCCATCCCGCCCTCTGTTTTGCATGATGTCCCATCCTATATCCCTCCTTACAGCAAATCATACATGAAATTAATACACCATTCCACAACATGACCAATATGCCATCACACCTGCAATCAAGATGGCATCTCACCATATGCCTTGTCACCTGGCCCATATTCCATACAACCCTGTCCCACATTCCATCCCTACCTGTCCCATATACCATGCCACCTTGTCCCACATCCCATCTCTCCTTGTACCATGTGCTATCCTACCCTGTCCCACATGCTATCCTACCACGTACCACCTGTCCGTCATCCCATCCTGTCCTACAGGCCATTCCATCCTATCCCACATGCTATTCCACCCTGGCCCATGTCCCTCCCACCTGAAATTCAGACAAAATGCCAACATGTCACCCATGCCATCCCACCTTGTCCCACATGCCATCCTATAGCCTGTCATAAATGCCATAAGACAATATTGTTTCACATGCCACGCCACCCTGTCCCACATGTTATCCCACCCTGTCCTATATGCCATGACATCCTGTCCCACATTTCATGGTACCCTGTCCCACATACCACCCTGTCCCACATGCCATGCCACCATGTCCCTCACTTCATCCCATCATGTCCTCATGCCATCCTACCTTCATCCTAATTCCTACATCTACCAATCATTCTACCATCTTTCATCCAACATTCTTTCCTCACACTCCCATCCCTCACTTCTATCAAGTCAACATGCCCTATTCCCCTACCATACCCCTTAACCTGCCATCCTCCGTTCATCTACCATCCTCCATTCACCTACCATCCTCTATTCCTCAACATCCCATTCACCTACCATCCCCCATTTACCTAACATCCCTATTCTCATAACATCCCCATTCACCTACCATCATCCATTCACCTACTACCCCAACGCACCCATTTACCATCCACCCATCCACCAAATATACTCTTAACCAACTCATTATTCCAGGTTTTACTCACTCCATTGCACAACAGCGCCCCGCTTTAACTTAAATCTGACACTTTCAATAGAAACATGCTCAACTTTTCCCTTATAAACCAAATAGGGCTCTTTAATCTACCAAATCAGAATAAAAATTAATTACAGATTAAGTTGAGAGTTTATTATAAATCTATTATGTTTCTACTCTATTCTAGCAAAATCCTTATTGTTTTTCCCCTATTTATTTCCAAGACACTTCATCATGAATTCCAATCAGTCGTCAGTTCTAGTATTCGATTTTTAATTCATCCCAGAACAAATCCTTTATTTGCTGCTATTCAAATCTGGAATGCATTTGTTCTCCTTTTATATCAATTTGTTTTCATAAAAATAGTTGGAATTGCTTTCCCAGGAAAACAATTTTTTGTTCCCTCGTGGCTGAACAATGCATGAGGCCGGATGGTCAATAGATGTGGACGGACGGACGGACGGACAAACGGTAAAAATGCTATATCCCCTCTTCACCAACTTCGTTGGCGAGGGTATAATAATACTACCCTGGCAATAGCACTGCAATTGGTTAAAGACGGAAATGCTTTTACCTGCATTTTTGCAGTCAACTTCGAAATAGTTGTCCTCTTTCAGAAAAGCCATCTTTAATCCCATTCCACGTGATATTACACGAGAAATTCCAGATTGACCTGTCAAAGTGTCTGTTGGTTAAAAACGAAATTGTTTGTTACTCTTATATTTACGCGAGAGAATAAGAAGTACTGAATACAAATTCCAAAGCGACTCTGAAATAACCCGCAAAGATAGATAACCACTTGTCCACGTGTTTTCAACTTTCTTTTTTACATCTATTTGGTGTGGAACCAAAGTACGCCGTAAGCCAGTCAACAAAAGTCAAAATTAACAGGTATGAGCAATCGTAAATATGGAAATGTTATTACCTTGAACTACTGAAATCTACAATCTAAAAATAGAGAGAAAATCATATACCATAATTTTTGTCTTTTAACATATTTTACTCATTCATGGAGTACACTGAAAATAAACAGCAGAACAATTCAAATAGAATAATACCATCCACTAAGGGCGTTTTATCCGGCTGCTCCGGCGGCGTTTGCTCTTCTGCGGCGGATGAAGAATTCTTGCGGAGATAAAGGACCTGATAAAATCAATTAATTGCTAAGAGATAAACACTTCCCCAAATTGAATCTATAAAACCACTTAGGATATGAAAATGTCTTCTTGAATAAAGAAAGTAAAAAGTTCAGCATATTTCGTATTTTCGACTTTGTAGTCAAAAACAAGTCAAGTTGTCGAGCATGTCTATCCTTCATGTTACAGTAATAGAAGAGCTAAATCCCATGTGGCTTTAAGAGTGAGACCTGACCTAGATTAAACTTGATATTTAAATTTATTTTGTGACTTGTCATTTTCTTTTTTCATTTTAAAGGAACGAAAATGTTTCAGCTCTTACATTACGGTGAATCAAAAAGTATATCTATAGGAATTTCGAAGAATCTTGAGAACGAAGTGAAGTATTTTGAGTGAGTGAGACCTGACCTAGATTAAATTTGATATTTAAATTTATTTTGTGACTTGTCATTTTCTTTTTTCATTTAAAAGGAACGAAAATGTTTCAGCTCTTACATTACGGTGAAACAAAAAGTATATCTATAGGAAATTTGAAGAATCTTGAGAACGAAGTGAAGTATTTTAAGTGAGTGAGACCTGACCTAGATTAAACTTGATATTTAAATTTATTTTGTGACTTGTCATTTTCTTTTTTCATTTAAAAGAAACGAAAATGTTTTAGCTCTTACATTACGGTGAATCAAAAAGTATATCTATAGGAATTTCGAAGAATCTTGAGAACGAAGTGAAGTATTTTAAGTGAGTGAGACCTGACCTAGGTTAAACTTGATATTTAGATTTATTTTGTGACTTGTCATTTTCTTTTTCCATTTAAAAGGAACGAAAATGTTTCAGCTCTTACATTACGGTGAATCAGAAAGTATATCTAAAGGAAATTTGAAGAATCTTGAGAACGAAGTGAACTATTTTGAGAAAAATTGATTAGTTTAAAATTGGAAAGGATTCTTGCACTTTAACCTGGCTCTCTTATATCCCTATACTCTTGTTGAAGGATTGGTTAAATGTGACCATGACATGATCAACTAAGTACCGACCTAACTATGGAACAAAATTGACCATATTTTGACCATTAGAGTGTATAGGCCTTCAAACGGAAATTACTCCCCTAATGAAAGGATTAATTGCTCATATCTAGAGCGCTTGATTATTCAAACAAAGGATAGAATCGGTTAAAAAATGTATTGAAATCGGAAGATGATTGAAATACGGTTGTGGAGATTTTTCAAATTTCGTGTTGGCCTGTATAGAAAAATTCGTATGAAACGCTTTGCAGAAGATTAGGCATAGTTGTAAAATTATCTGCCCCCATGAAAAGTTTTGGGAACATTGAAATGGAATTAATACATGTAATGATATAAAAAATGACAACTTAACAATTATGAAAAGATCCTTACGTACCTTGCTCGAACTAT
This sequence comes from Chiridota heheva, assembly GCA_020152595.1. Taxonomy (NCBI): domain Eukaryota; kingdom Metazoa; phylum Echinodermata; class Holothuroidea; order Apodida; family Chiridotidae; genus Chiridota; species Chiridota heheva. Next base: position 255,086 of record JAIGNY010002566.1, on the reverse strand, counting down.
CAATTGTTAATGAATCAATGGCAGGTTTATCTGTATATTAAGAAAACAAGTACACACTTTTTAAGAGAGCAAATTTCATTCAAACGCTCATAAATGTCAGATGTAAATGCAAATAATGTTTTCAATTGGTACTTTCATTTGCAAGTTTGCCCATTATGTATTCAATTGGTACTTCATTTGCAAGTTTGCCCATTATTTGCTACACTGACATTTTCTAGCATACACGTTTCAGTCAGTGTTTATTATCATGCTGATTATGCAAAGCGTACAACAGTTAGATGATCTTATCAGACCCAAAAATTGTCTTAAATCAAATTCAATCTGCCAATGAGGCTTTTCTACATATCAAACGCCCAATAGCATTACAGTATGTTTATCTTTAAAGGTTTACATATTGAACGTTGATACAAATCTGAAGTACTTGTTTCTAACTTGTGAGACGATTACCTCTCCTTTGGTTTTGTAAAGGGTGTTTTATGACACGTTGTTTTTTTATAAAAAGGATTTTAATTAAATTTCGAAAAGTTTTTCATGAAGTGAAGCGTAAAGGGCATTCCCATCAAATTTGAAATTCAATTCTTCATTTGAAATGAATAAAAGCGCATACCCCATTATTGTGTTACCAACGCTTAACGTTTTAACAAGGAAGCCAATAAGGATGACATTAGCGGGTCTAAGGTACAGTTGGCTGTTAAACTTGACTTTGCTTATAGCTTCCTGAAGTGGTGACTCTATGCGTCATAAGTGATAACATGTAAATTGATCATCCGTAATTAATTGGCATTCTTATTTAAAAAGATAACAGGAACACTTAGAAGTATCAAACTAGATTTCAGAAAAAATATCTTAAACTGCTTTAGGGACGTAAAATCACCAAATACTTGATTTTTAATTTAAAAGTAACTATTCTTATTTCGAAATTTTTATGGTGAAATTTGGCGGTTTATGTAAGCTGGATTATCAAGTTTGAAATTGTGGCTTTTATCAAAATTTAAAAGAATTCCTTCTTTTCTCAGACACGACTCGAGGACTTATTATATCTTGAATTATTAAAAAAATAATATTTGTTTTAAACTTTCTCCCGGTCATATTCATTCATTTATTTTTACTACAGAGTCCAAGTTACAAAGATCCCCAATAACTTTTTATAAATAACAAGACGTTTGAGAAATGTGAGGGCGTGACAACTACTTTTGATTTAAGTCCTTTTAATTAAAGTAGAAGTAAAACTTATACAATGAACACACATGCATGACCAACACTGTACGAATACAATTAATTAATCATATAAAAGAAACCTACCTGAGCTGCTTTCAGAGTTCACATAAAAATGGAACGGACTTCCTGCAATGCAACAAGAAAATATATATACTTAAGAAAATCATTTACCTCTTGGTAATTAACGCAATGAAACAAGAAACGAGTTTAATATCATGTTCAATATGTACTTACATGTTCAATATGTACATGTTCAATATGTACTTACATGTTCAATATGTACTCATGTTCACATGTTCAATACGTACTCACTGTTTAATATGTACGCATATGCTCAATATGTACTCACATGTTCAATATGTACTCACTCTTATGTTCATTATGTACTCATATACACGTTGTTCAATATGTACTCACTCACATATTCAATATGTACTCACGTGTTCAATATGTACTCACATGTTCAATATGTACTCACATGTTCAATATGTACTCACTGTTTAATATGTACGCACATGCTCAATATGTACTCACATGTTCAATATGTACTCACTCTTATGTTCATTATGTACTCATATACACGTTGTTCAATATGTACTCACTCACATGTTCAATATGTACTCACGTGTTCAATATGTACAAACATGTTCAATATGTACTCACACGATCAATATGTACTCACATGTTCAATATGTTCTCAAATGTTCGATATGTACTCGCACGTTTAATATGTACTAACATGTTCAATATAAAACGTTCAATATGTACTCCCATCTTTAAAATGCACTAACATGTTCAATGTGTACTCACACTATCAATATGTACTAACATGCTCAATATGTACTCACATGTTCAATATGCACTCACACGTTTAATATGCACTCACATTTTCAATATGTACTCACATGTTTAATATGTACTCACACGTTTAATATGTACTCACATGTTTAATATGTACTCAAAAGTTCAATATGTACTCACATGTGCAACATGTACTCACATGTGCAATATATACTCACATATTCAATATATATACCGAATTGAAATAAATGGAATGATACGATGATGTTTGAATACAGTGATATGATGGAAATGGTTATAGATGAAAATGAAGATGTGACGAATACCATAATTATTAAGAAAACAAATTAAGAAAACAAATTAAACAAGTAAACAGACTGGCAGATCTTCGAATGCTTTATTCCATCTGAATTATATAACAAAAGAATTAATTTTGTAACATTGTACTGATTGAAATAATATAAGTTTAGCTAATGTTGAAAACAAAGAAAATAAGATTTTGAATTGAAACCCTTTGTGTACAAAGAAATCCTTTATTAGATAGAATATCAAACAGTATGGTGCATGCTGAGATTTCCTATTAGTTTCCAAATTTCAGATCAGAAGAAGCCCTCAAATCACAAGTGTCTAAATTTGCTCGCCGATCGATACCAACAAAAATAAACTAAAGAACTATCCCGACTATGCAGTATTTGATAAAACGGCTGTACACACGCCGGTAACATTAAGAATTTCTAAAAATGGAGAAAACATTTTATGCTTGAAAGCAACAATGGTACTTTTAATGATGTAAAAGACGAAAGATATTCCACTTATTTGTCATCTCCACTCTTTGTTTCATGACAAAGAAAACGTGAGCTATTGCACGTTTGACTGATAATATGATTAGAATGATATTCGACGAAATTCCTCGTTAACCTCAAAATCTCTTCTCTGTTTGACCATCTCCCATTCCAAACCAGATTAAAACACTTCTTCCATCCCTTCTCTTGACTTCAAACACCGTGCATATTTCAATCATGGTAAAGTCCATAAGAAAAGGAATGTTCCACGCAGGTCCTAGAATATTGTGAAGTCATTCTAAAAGATATAAATGGAATAAAAGGTTATATAGAAAACTAATAGTAAGTCATTTTCATTTAATGGCGTGAAATATCAAACCCATTTAGAAGCAAAGTGCATTTATTATTATTATTATTATTATTCACAACTTCTACAGCGCCAAATCCAAAAAAGGCTCTTGGCGCTTTACAAAAGACAAAACATGAAATACACAATAACAGCTTAAATACAGTAAAACGATATATGGGCCTAAACAGTATAAAACCTTTAAAAAAAAAAAAAAAAAAAAAAAAGGTATATACAAACTATAAAAGCAGTAAAAAGCGAGGTAGAAAGGTATACAACTGGTAATGTACAAAAAGTAGAAAAGTAGTAAAAAACAATCAAAAGAAAACATGAGTGGATAAAAAGTTATTGAATACATATGGTCCTGCTTTAACAGGAAGTTATAATATTGTTATAAATTGTATAATTCTAATGACTGTATATCCTGAAGTTAGAAAAAGTGAATTATTAACAAAATCTGTTAATATACACATGATCGTTGTTTGATGTGCTAAGTTTGGTGTTAGTTTTGATATAAACAATGGTTCAGATATTTTCTGATCAATCTTATAACAATTATTCAAAAAGTGATTTAAATTTGATAAAAACTAACCTTGTAAGTATTTCTTTTCTCCAATTGTTTTAGCAAGGTTGGGGGATCGTTCACATCTATGAAATGTTTCTGTAAAGAATCATTTTCTGTCTTGTTCCAGTTCCTTGTTGGTCTTTGTTCCATTTTGGATAATGTTTTTTTCGAAACTACCATTGTTAGCTTTGTTTAAGAAATAATCGCTGTTAAGTGTTTAGTGACGATCAAATTTCCGGATAACATTTAGTGGATTCTGCTGGCTTTTAACTTTTAATGTATGATTTTAGGTACACTTGTCATTGGTGGGTACCGTAGTTTTAGTCGTATCTTTCGAGACATTCATCTTATGGGTTACATTTGTGGGGTAATGGCGAGTAAGTACAATAATCGATGTGACAGAATTTTTTTGAATAAAATGAATTTTGTGAGGCTTACATTTACATTTTGTGTCTTTTATAAGTGAATAGCTAGACTCATTGTGGTGCTCTTAAGCTTAAGGTCCACATGGACAGATACAATATTATTAGTTACAGCCAATGTAAAATATAATTTTTGCCATTCTAATGAGATGAAACGATAACTACCACTCTCTGTTATTTTGCCCATTTCTTTCAGATGTTACTAGAGAAGTAGCATCTAAAAATTTCATAATCTACTATCTAATGATTTCATGATATTCTTTTTCGTTACAAAGTATTTATTAAACATGCCCTTATATAGCCAAAAATGGTTCTCCCTAAAATGTTATGTTAGCTTAATTTGGTATATTATAGAATGTTAATCATTATCAAATTTTGTGTCTTTTATTTCCTTCTAATTATTTTGTATTGCTATTAACATTGTACATTCTTTGTTATATGATGTACATTGACCAAAAGCCTACGCTACGAAACACATTTTACTTATGAATAGTAGTTAAAAATGAATAGTGATTTAATTTCGATGGTATGTCTATTATGGCAACACTATAACCACAGCCTGTATTTTCGCAGTTCAGAATGTTATCGAAAGATTGATGAAAGTTTGTAATAGACATAGGCTAGAATATGACGAAATAAAACTAAGCGTAACAGCTTATTAAATAGTTGGATAATTTCTTTCGTATTCGTATTGTGGTGTACTCATAAAGTCATAAGTTGACATCATCAAGAACGCAAAAGACAATAGAAACATACATCGAATTTGCAGAGAACTGCTGATCAGTTTTCTTGTGTCTTGTTTGCTAAGCCTTTAATTTACAAATTTACAGGAATCAGGAAGTTGGATTAAAAGTAAACATTACGGGTCGGGTGGAATGACAATCAGAGAGATGAGAGAAGAGCAATATATGGGATACAATTTTATACGGAACTCAGGAGCATAAAGTAATAAACCCGTCACCACTAAGTTTTCTGTTTATTTTGATCTGAATGGTAGATGTAATTTATGTATTTTACATCTTAGCTGTAAAACCTTACTTGTGGCTTAGTATGAATATGACCAAATGCAGTTAGTGAAATGAGAATAACAGTACAAATATGATACACGTACATGAATACGATTGATGAAAATTATTATTAAAAATAATATATTACAGTATAAGCATTTAAAAAAGTGCATATATCTATACACTAGTTAAATCATTAATCTTGTTATATTCCATTTAGGCCTACTTCTGTTTAAGTCATGTTCTGTGTTATGCTTCTCAACTTCAAACGCCATGTTTTCCTATTGGGCCAAAAACACGTTGCTATATATTCTTTGCAATGCCGTAAACTTTGTTTCAAGATCTCCATCCCGTAGTCTTCTGTATTATATCAAAATAACTATGCTTTGTCTTCCGGATATAAATTACACAAAGTTTATCACTTTCGTTTAAGAAAACTCCTAAACTGAGACTATATTGAGAAAAAAAAAAAAAAATCCAAGTAGATCGATTGACAGTCGATTGGGAATGTAACAGCAAGGCAACTAAACAAAATCAAAACCAACGTTCTTGGCAGTAACCACAACCAAACCCAATATTGTGGCGGTAACCACAATTAAAACCAATATTGTTGACAGTAACTAAAACCAAAACAATATTGTTGGCGGTAACCACAACCAAAAGCAATAGTGTTGGCGGTAAGCACAACCAAAAGCAAATTGTTGGCGGTAAACATAACCAAAAACAAAACTAATTCAAACCAAATTTGTTTACGGAAGCACAACCCATCCCAATGTTTGGGGCGGATATAGTAAACATGTATTAAAATATTCCGAACCTGGTACATGAACACTATTAGTCTTGATCTCTAATGTATGAGGGCCTCCCATAGTGGGTACAAATCTAGCGGTATACTGATCGTCTGGAGTTCTGACAATGTCAACGTTTTCATCGTTACCATTCGGGTTAGTCACCTTGGCAGCTACTTCTACAGGAAGAGTACCTACAAGAAAGAAAAAGAGCATTTGTAAAACTTCACATCACTGCTCTATGATATCTTCTTAACTCCATGTGTCAGGCAATGAAGCAACAGATACCATTTCCACAGTCTCCGGTATCACCCCTTCCACGATTGAACCTGTGCTTTCCGGATGAAAGGCGAGACACTGAGACAAACTAGACATCAATGATGTTATAGCTCAACCCATTACAATGCAAGAAGAATTGATTGCTTTCAGTGATTTTATTTTTGTCATATGTACTTTTATGATGTTTTTAAAGTTTGATTTGAGGTGCATTCTATTTGTGGGCAATTATTCATCATGTTAAAAATCCAAGAGTTTCAACTTTCCCGTATGAGTTGTATTCAGTTTTGTTTGTTTGGGTGTAATGGCACCTTTTAACAGTCAGGTCATATGTGCCAAATGAGGTTAGTTGTGAATGACTGCCAGATTGGTTCTCAGTAATGACTTAGTTTTGCAGTGGGTGCAATGAGGTTCATGTTATAGCGATGTCTGAAAAATTATGCTTCTAACAAAAGCTATGTGACATTCAATGCATGGTGCCATCATGTCTCACTTGATTAATGACGTTGGCGAGGTCATAGGTAAATTCCACCACAACATATAGTTAGAAAATACATTTTGCAAACATAACAAAAGTTTAACATTTACACATTAATCTTCATAAATGTTAGATTAATTTAATTTGGCCGGTACTGAAAAAAGATTATTAACCAAGCATGTTTCAAAACGGCCAAATATGTTATAATTAGCCAGTAATCGGCCAAACTAGCAGCTAAGGTTGTGACAGTTAGCATTTTTTCATAAATGTACAGCTGTCACCATTACGGTCCATAACCGTTTAACCGTAAGGCCAGTTGTCATAAGTGGACGCCCTTTTAACGCAGGTATAAAGCGAAATCTTCGCCAGGTTCTTAACAATTATCTACCTACTGTGGTGTAGCGGTTATCATACATGTCTACAGACCACGAGGTCCTGGGTTCAAGCCTGGGTTGGGTAGACACGCCAGTGCACCACAACTGGTTATCAAAGGCCGTGGACATTGACTTGGTTGTTGATGTTATGTCTGTCCGTACGTCGTACCTGTGTTCTCGTCCGGATCGTATTAGGCGTTTCATGATAGCATTGTTACTATCATAAGCGATTACGCAGGTGACAACCCGTCATTGTAATTGTGCGTCTACTCGTCGTCGTCAGTTCTTATTAATAGACCTTCCATAGCAACCCATGCTAATCCACCACTTGAAAGACGCTACCGTTATATTCACTATGTAATGTGCAAACATGCACTTCCTGCTTCTCGTATGAGTGTGTGAAAGTCAAGTTGACATGTACGATCGTTACTTAAATTTTGATATCTGGTGTTTTTATTCTTACATAATTAGTTCTTAAATAAATAAATTATTATCCCGATAAAAAAATCATATATTTCATGTACTTTCTTTGTCAAATACTGTTAAAAAATCTTGTTTAATGAGGAACGAAACATAACATAGAAATCATGCTGCCAAATTTGTTTGTGACTTCAAAGAAACATACATATGAAATATAATGGAATTTCGTTTTAAAGTTATGCCCCTAATTGTGTTTCATTTGACATTTTACCATAATTGATGAAGAAATTACTGTTTTCCCCCTTGAACTTAACAAAGGGTGGAGGGGGAGGGGGAAGGGAAGGGTGGGGGTGGAGGGGGGAGGGTGGAGGGGGGGGTGGAGGGGGAGGGGTGGAGGGGGAGGTGGAGGGGAGGGGGAGGGGAGGGTGGAGGGGGGGGGAGGAGGGGAGGGTGGAGGGTGGAGGGGAGGGGGGAGGGTGGAGGGGAGGGTGGAGGGGAGGGTGGATCGGGAGGGAGGGTGGAGCGGAGGGTGGAGCGGGAGGGTGGAGCGGGAGGGTGGAGGGGGGGGTGGAGGGGAGGGTGGAGGGGAGGGTGGAGGGGAGGTGGGGGGAGGTGGAGGGGAGGGGGGAGGGGAGGGTGGAGGGGAGGTGGAGGGGAGGGTGGAGGGGGGTGGAGGGGGAGGGGAGGGGGAGGGGGGGTGGAGGGGAGGGGAGGAGGAGGGTGGAGGGGAGGGTGGAGGGGGGAGGGTGGAGGGGAGGGTGGAGGGGAGGGTGGAGGGGGAGGGTGGATCGGGAGGGTGGATCGGGAGGGTGGATCGGGAGGGTGGAGGGGGAGGGTGGAGGGTAAGGGTAGGGGGAGGGGAGAAACAGCGTTGGGCAGAGGCGGTTGTGGCTACAGGAAATGGGATGGTAAATTTCGTCCAACGTATCTTTTTTTTATTGGTATTTCTTGTCCCCAGTAGGCAAATAGACTAAAATATTGGATGGGATCAATAGCTAAATACAAGTGTAACTGCCACGGTCATGTGGAGAACGAATTTTGTTTATACAACAGGAGACAAAGAAAATTGTTAAATAGGGTAGAGAGGGGAATACCCCATTGTGGGAGTATTCCCTCATAATGGCGGGGAAACACAGAGGGTAGGCCTATAAATGTTGTATTCATATATCGTTTTGTCAGTTTGTAGTAGTTGCTGCTGTAGGATATTGTGTAACTTCTTTCTGGGACATACAACATAAACTTCAAAATTATCATGCTACGTCGGAGTTCTTACTCACATATGGGGACAGGCTTAACGCACCACACCCTAACACACATCTGAGGCTAACATGTTTTTAAAACACATTTTTATTTCAATATTGGGTATATAGTGGTGCGTGGCCAGGGGGCAGGGAAGACTTTCCAATAATTACGGCCCTTAGTGTTTGATAATGGTAATCCCAGGGTCATACAAGCAAAAATATGTCTCCTTTGATTTAGGTAAACAATTTGAATAGAAGAAAAATCTTTTTGATTCCTATGCCAGACATGACAGTATCTGAAATGCGAGGAACAAGAATTAAAAATTTTTTAAATCGCGCAGAACGAAAAAAAGAAGGTTATTAAAATAAACATAAAGCAAATGAAAAATAAGAAACCACTGTTGCATGCTTAACAGTAAAGAAATAAAATAGATAATACAAGGATAAAATATACTTATCTCACTAAAAAGAAAGAAACCAGAGAAAATACATAATACTTCTTTAAAAAAATAATAACGCACCTGATTTCATGGCCCTCGGTATTCGCGAACTTAGGGCCGGGTATATGAAGCATACTACCTCATTTATTTAAGAAGTGACAATTGAAAAATATGCTTCTAACAAAAGTTGTAAGCCGTTTTGTATTAATTTTAATGTAGGAGTTAATGGAGGTTTCCACTATGTAACGGTCGATTACCGACGTTATCGGAGAGCAAAGGTCACTTTGAGTGCAGCATATTCTGCAACAATACATTTTAAAACAAAATTACGAACATTAGCAACCATCTACATGTATTAAAAAATATGTTAGGCTATGACGTTAACATGTTTGATTTTTTTCTGCATAGGACTTCCAAATTGTTTAATTTTAGTTTCGCTACGGAAAAAGCGTACTGCCGTGATACATATTCCCCTGCTTTTTAAGTATAGGCCTATGGAATTAAAAAAAAATAGTACACAATTGGGGGTGGGGGAAGGGGGTGGGGGATTTTTTTGAGTTTCAATTCGTATCTTGTGACCCCAAGTTTGGATAAGAAGCCAAGCAAGCTCCTTCACGTTGAAGATGTGAATTTACGGCCCTGAAGTGTCAACGATTCATTGTATGAAAATGCTTTTCTGCATCTCATCCACCCCATCTCAGAATTCAATTGTCTTATCAGGGGTGGCGGAGCGTTCAAAATATTGGGGGATTTAATGAGATAAGGTGACATGTGATACGTTCACCTAAAATTATTAGGCTGAAGCCCGCACATCCCCCTTCCCAGCTCCGCCGCCTCTGTCGATTTCAAGTCATCATTGATGATAGGACCTAAATAAAAACCTTGATATGAACGCATAATGTAAGTTTCGCGTAACTAGCATGGCTACTTTAATATGAAATTAAAATTGGTTCTTCCCGTTTTTCTGTTTGTTCAAACTTAAGGAAACACTTGAAATATAATACTTAACATTCATCCTATCCATGTAATAATAATCATCGGGATTACGTAATTCCCTTTTGATGTCGCTACTGCTGCGAGAAAAATCTGGGTCACTGCCAAAATGCGTTTAGAGCAGTGATGCGGTCTAATTTGCTGCACAGTATAATTTAGTGCACTTGGAATAGCTTTTTGAATGATTTAGCCAATGTATTTTCACCCAAATCAGCACTAATGGGGCTGTTATATAGCAATAAATATTCAAGTGTTTGAAGTTTTTTTCCCCCAAACCGAGAATGATTGTTTGTTGTCCGTAAGTACTCATGTTAAGAGACGCTATAGCGACCACGTGTGACTTCCGCAACTGGGGATAACAGATCACACGGCGTGAGAATATTACCGAGTTTTGAGCATGAGCGGGCTATTACCGCATTAATTTATGACAACACGTGCTGATTTTGTGATTCGTAATCCAAGCAACAACTCCCTGGTAATCCGGTCGTAAAAACAATAACAATACCCAGGCAAACATTTAATCCGTCCGTAAATACAATTATTAGTTTTGAAATATTTGTTACTCTTTGAAGTAAATAATAAAAGACACGAATTAATCTGTAATTTTATCACAATTGATGTGAAACGAGAATTTCTTTAATGTTTTCACTGCACATTAGAACTCTTAAAAGCTGGGATACTTTCAACGATAGGCCAAAGGACATCGTTGCGTATGAATTTTGATTTCTTTGCATCGCTACCGTGGTTTGATTCATGACTTGTGTGTTTCTAACCTTTAACGTAAATTCTTCTGGGCCAACTTTAGGAATAGGTTGATTGGAAAAGAATTAAAGTTGTCTCCATATTTCATAGGAAAGAAGGGACGGGCCCAAATTTCCTAGCGTACTGTTTTTACTATGAGGGGGGAACAAATTTACTGGATGGCTACGGCTTAATTGTCTGGGGGCCCACATTTCCTAGGAAATAAGAGCCGGGAGGCCAAAATTAACTGGGGGGGGTAGAATTTACTTTTACACCGATCAGTGGTTGGGTGATGTGTATTGTGATTTGATAATTAAGGGATATAGGCGGAAATTTCTTGTGTGTATTTGACGGGTTATGTTAATGAGTGCTAGCCTGGGCCTAGCGCATTCCTAATGAGCACAAGCTAGCTACATTCCATGCATCCCATCCCAAGTACCGTGGAAATAATTAGTAATATGCATAACGCCCCGGTGAAAAATGTGAAGGCAATGACATAGCGGGTAAAGATTGAAATGATAAGGTTGGTTAGATGGTTTCGTGAATTTATGCGAACTTGAAAAAGCAAACATAAAAATTGAATTAACATTCGTTTACACGTAGCATGATTTCCTAAACTGTTAAACGTCACAACCTTATTAGCAGCCCTGGGATGCCCCATTGAATACTACCGTACCCAGCGATGATTCTTCCACGTGTCCACGAAAACTTATAGGTTTGAAACAAACTTATATTTCTGGCAATCTGCTGCCCATACGGCAAATTACGGTTTACGCAATGCCGCTGCGTTCACAAACCCAACAAAACTTTTTCCTTAACGTTAGTGGATTTAAGTATAACACTCTAGCCCCGCGATGCAATGTAGCACAAAACTTACTAACACTTGAGACTTGCTATACGACAAGCGAAAATGACCAAACAACAACTTCACACGTTATCTTCTAGGCTATGTCATAACCTATCATACAACTCGGTAATCCAATCCGATACAGCGTGACCTAAATAAGATTACGAGAATGTGCATATTCATAGCAGAATGTCCGAATTCTGATTGGAAAATACTGCGATATGATTAAACATATATGTCCATACAAGGAACTAATAAACATGCAGGTATACCAACTGACCAATACCATGGCCCGGAGCGGTACCGGTACGAAACGCGAATAGGATAGAGCTATTTTTAGCGAAATTACCATAAAATCTTATACTTTGTTAAAACCTTTCGAGAGCTCTAATTAAAAAAATACATGGACTTTCTCTTAACGAAATACAATCTTAAATTTGGATACAAAAATCTCGCTTGAGCCAGAATCTCAAGAGCAAAACTGTAAAAACCTAGGAGGAGATGCATTTTTAAGCAAAAGTTAGTACAGGCACATATGAGAGGTCACGTACGATTTGATAATCTCCACTCATACACTCTGTGTATGGGTGGAGCTAAAAATTAAAAAAAACAAAAACATTGTTAGGATTCCTACTTTAAATCAAGTTTCTACACTTAATCTGACAATCTGATGCACTTAAAATAAAGATGAAGCCTGAGTAAAATTGTTAAATTAATGAAGCGTATCTTTTGCGTTTTTGCATAAATGATAATATGAGTACCCTCAGGTAAATGAGGTCATGTTTACCCTTTTCTGGATTCATTTGCATGGTTTTTTGAAGGGATTGGGGATCAAATTCATCTTATTCACTTGGTTGGAAATGTGACCTGAGGTCATCAGACCGCATAGCAGCCACGCGCAATCACCCCGCATTGGAGTGAAAACAAAGCGATCAGCTGTGTTTGTTTACATGCCATACGTACCGCGCACAGTAAACGCATACGGACTTGCCCACGTGTATCGCGCAAAGGTTTGTATTCACTCCAGCAAATGACGTAATCTCCTGGATGTGATATGGCACCAACCAAGTGAATATCTAGTTTATCTTATATAAAAGAGGACTTCAAAAGAAACAACATACTGAAGAAAGCATTAACAAGCTTATTCCGTTAAGGAGAAATTTAATTTTGAAGCTTGGAATCATTTGTGTAGAAACGACTGAAGTCAGACTAGAGTAATTTCTCAAAGTCTTGATGTATTTCATCATATTTTGTCGTGCGATTTTGTTGCCTAAAAACAATTGGATATGTCAGAATAGTAGAAAAACAGAATCTAGTAAGTGTAATTATAATTCAACACCTGGAAATGATTCAAAAGTCAAATATTTTTCTTAATACATTAAAAATAGTTAAGAATGAGATGATGAGGGCGCCAACCGTCCATAGTAGACTTACTACACCAATCATTTCTACACAGATGAGATAGAGATTTAAAAGTTATTATCTCCTTAACGGAGTAAGATGTAGTTTCTTCATATAAGTTTTTTTTGTTCATATAAGATAAACTTGCTTGACTACTAAACTAATCCTTTAACTTGTGTATAATCTGTTCTCATACGCGAGTTGTAACAATTGACATCTCTAATTGGCATCTAACTCCAAAACATCCATGGATTATCGTTAGTAAGAAGAGTGCCATGCTATTTACGTCATAAAAGTAAAGCTCATAGACTCGGTGTCGCCCCTTTCAACTTTCAGAATAAAATATGCTCAATATTTGCTTTTAATTAGTAGAAATTGTTATACTTCAAAGTGAATTAAAATGTAACTTTAATGTGGCATTTGTTGTGAAATAATACTCCCTGTGTCTTTAAATTAATGAGCTATTTTCAAGGAAAAATATTGTACCACTATTGAATAGACTAAAATGTTTCTACCACCACAAACAACCGACTTACTTGGTAAGCCGTTTATTTTCAATTCCACAAAATAATCAATTGTAGAATCTACGTCATCATCTTGTGTCTTTGGTTCTATTTGCAGTTGAAGATCTGTTATAGAAAATTCATGAATGTATATTTGATATGCATAGACACATGTAAATGGATGTATGTGCATTTGTACTACGGATACAAATACAAAACCAAGTTTGAGCAGCTGGGGGAATTTCCACTTTGTTGCCCAACCAACCAGCTGCAGTTGCATGAGGAAAAATTGTACACAACACTGCACGCGCGTCTTACATTTATGTAAAACGCACGCATGTTTGGTTCAAATAAAGGTCTTCACATGACGTCACATGCGCTTTCACGCACGCTAATTTGAAATCTTGAAAGGCAGTTTTTCGCTCCTATATGTTTATCGTATAGTTTTTCCTAGTTTTCTTTACAATCATTCTAATAATTATACTTTGGATTATATTTAACAAAACTTGCAGTTATCCTGTATCATTTTTGTGTGGTGAAATGAAAATAATTTACGCACAATCGAGGTATTCCACTGATTACGTGTCTGGTTGCTGTGGTAAGCAAATTATCAGGCAGATGTATAGGGAAACAAGACTACAATTTCATGTTAAAAATTAACATGCAGCAATTGATTGGTCGATAAGATTATCCCACTATAATTGGTCCATTATGGACACGTGAATTTCGGCCATGTGACAATACTGAAATGAGTCTCTGGAAATTGCGGATTCAGATTGGAAAAGGTCTATTAGTTTATAAGAAATACATATCCATCCATGTTCATATACTTTTCCACCCATTTGATCTTTAAAAAGAAAAGTCTTAAACGTGTTTTGAACTTCAGCTTCAGGATTCAATTCCACCATGATTTTAAACGGGCTTCCTGTGTATGAAGACAAAAACATTCTCATTCTTATCAATTCAAATTTCTTCTTATCAGAAAAGAGAACATCTTGAAGTTGTACACAGTTCAGTGCTGCATATATTTTGTTTACCGGGAATATAATTTTCTATACCAATCCGGTAGCATGCCTATTAATGGGGACATAAATGTTCCTATTAATGGGAACATTTTGCTACATGGAAGCCGCCATTTTGTGATATTTCCCGTGATCCTTTGCCATCCTTACATTAAAGCCTTATGCAATGTTACAATTTTCAAATTTGAAATACGTCTGGGAAAAATATTTTTGCTAGGGGAAACCTAAAACTGATGAAAATACCTTCATTACTGTCATGGCTACAACTTTTCCACTCCCGTTTTATATGTTCACCACGCCGTTTTCGAAATATTAGATGAAATAGACAATAGAGCTACAGTAGGCTTTTAGGCGCGAAACGGCCATTTTGAAAATTAAAATGTTTTTCAACACAATAATTTTTAATATTTCAAGTACATCAATTAGAAACTATGACATTTTATCGCAACATCGGACCAATATGGCTGTATGAATTCAATATTTTCGTGTGTTATAAATGTCCCTATTAATAGGCACGCTTCCGGACTACTAGACGCGCTATCCTAATGACGTTGCTTGAATAGAGCAAAGAGATCAAAAGTGATCGTCCTATAACTTTTTAGGGTTCACCGATCAAAATAAGTCCTTCTACATGAAATAATTTTTTCATTTACAAAATATGTGTGATTTGGGTAAATGAGTGACAGAGCCGAATAAAGGTTCGGGCTTAGGCCTACTGTACGGCGTGAACCAGACAAAATTGTGTATGCATGTAGGTAAGAATGCACCGTAGCTTACTGTAGGACGGACCTTTCTTTGATAGTTGAAAAATATTCAAACAAGGTCTTCGAATAAAATTGTGAAAAAATAGTTCACCCTACAGTAGCATGTTTCTGAATCTCGAGGTACTCTCTATAGGAAGTTTTTGTCCGAAATTTATGGGTCTCAGTCTTGTTTTATGAATCCGTGGGCTTGGTGCTCCAGATTTTATAATCCCTCCCTTAGCATGTAATGTAACACTAAATCAAGATCTATTCATTTGAAATAAAATTATTACTTAATAGGTTTGTAAATGAAAAAGAAAACAAATACATGTTTAGAAATATAAAAGGCAAACCTTCTACACGCACGTCATTGTTAGTAACAGTCATGACGTGCATTCCATGCATGCTAGGTGTAAACCGAACCGTGTAACGATTATCAGGATGTGTTACAATTTCAGACGTTTCTGCTTCCCCTTTCGGGTTTCTTACCTCAGCCTTTAACATTTGGACAGTCGGTTCCTAGTTTGGCAGGAAAATAAATTGATTAATATCATAATATTATGTGTGATATTGCATTTATGCAGACATTCCGGAGTAATTTCAACCTCCAAAACGATTGAAATAAGTTTAAATGATCTTAATGATAATAGTAATTTAAAAGGCGCGTAATGATAAGTTCACAACAATGTAGGACAATATAATGCAGTAATGACATGCAATGAAAGATATACATGTTACGAATTAATATAGATGGTTGCGGAACGAAGGAATTATTCCATGGTAAAAGATGCAGCAAATGTTTGTGCTATGTCAGAGTTCCGCCACATATTTAGTTGATCAAGGGCAAGATAGTGTCCGAAAAGCAACTTGTATATTGACCGAAGGTAATTATAACGCAACAGTAACTAGACCACCATATTCATCAGAAATGAACAAATTAATAAAGCAAACTGAAATCTCTAAAGACAGAGATAAAAAAGATACTGAGTAAGAGGCGTAAAGAAGATTATGTTACCTGTAATCTCGAAGGTGACCTTGTATTCTTTCCGTTTTATTGCTAGTTGTTTCTTTGCTTTAAATTTGAACTTTTGGGTTTCATTTATCACTTCTTTGTGCTCTATGGAGAAGAAAGACGGTGAATTTATTATCGGAAACAGACTTCAGAACGAATTTAAAGAATAGAATCCATAAGAAGTGAAGTAACGTAACTGAATAATTTGTCGGTCTTTTATAATGGATAAAGCTTGTAAGTTGAATAACAAAAGTGTAGATTAAAGCGATTAAAGCATTACTTGTGCCAATAGAGTCTGCCAGGAGGTCGTCCAACAAAACTGGAACAAATTTGAAACAAATTGCTTATTGAATATTCAATAGTTTTAGTAATCAATTTATTTTATAAATGCAAAATCTGTGATGCATTAATGATAAATTAGCTGGAAATCTTTATAAAATTCTTTATAATTTTCCCTTAATATCAGTCTTTAAAATGATGAGAATTATCTGAGATCAGCTCCTGCAATGAATATTTCAGGAGATATGAATTTCAAACAGATATGTAACCCACTCATAGAACATTATAAAATTTGCATCATGTGAAAAGTCAGTAAACTGTCAAATGTTCCCCATTTTAAAACTATTTTGAGGATGATATTTTCTTTTTTTTTTAAAGGGTGAACGGATTTTCAAACAATTTAGCTAACAGCTATCCCAACGGTAATACCTGACGTTTCTCTGCTCTTTAATTGAGGCCCGAGTGGGCCAACCAGGAATGGATACGGACTGCCTGTGAAAGAAAGGCATACAAAAAAAAATGAAATGGTGAAGTCACGAACTTAAATGAGTGAACATTTATGTTAATTTAATTTCTTTATTCCGAGGAGGATAGTATGTAAATGCTGAGTCGAAATATTTATAATTTATTTGTATTCCGACGTAAACATCTATAACAGATCTAAAGTAGAAATCATTATATATTATTTCAATCAATAAAATAGAATTGCGTGCGCTTAATTACAAAGCAGATAATGATTTTTAGCAACTGTATCTCATTAAAAAAATCAAACCGGATCAAAACCGGATCAAACAAATCGGATAGAGGATTTAATCATATCAGGTTGCCAAGGACATTTCAAAAGGTTTTTTGTGTCTCTTTTGCTCTCCTCTACCATTTCATAACCCCAAAGTATAAACTAGAACGGTAAATACCACCATGGTTCGCATGCTCATGTAAATTGTCCCACATGGCATCCCATGTCCCACATGGCATCCCATGTCCCACATGGCATCCCATGTCCCACATGGCATCCCACCACATATCCTACATGACATCCCATCCCATCCCTTGTCCCACATGGCTTTCACCATATGTCCCACATGGCATCCCATTGTATAATCCACATGGCATCACACCCTATGTCCCACATGGATCCAATCCCATGTGCCAAATGACATACCATCCCATGACATCCCATCCCATGCCTTGTCCCACATAGCATTCCATCATATCTCCCACACTGCATTCCACCACATCTCTCCATTGCATTCCACCATACAGTATGCCTCACATTGCATTCCATCATATGTCCCACATGGCATTCCACCATATGTCCCACATGGCATCCCACCATATGACCCACATGACATCCCATCCTATATGTATGTCCCACATTAATCCAACCATATGTACCACATAACATCCCTCCCTATGTCTCACATGACATTCCTCCCTGTGTCCCACATGGCATCTCTCCTTATGTCCCCATGGCATCCCACC
Source organism: Chiridota heheva (assembly GCA_020152595.1). Classification (NCBI taxonomy): domain Eukaryota; kingdom Metazoa; phylum Echinodermata; class Holothuroidea; order Apodida; family Chiridotidae; genus Chiridota; species Chiridota heheva. The sequence goes on along the minus strand of JAIGNY010002566.1, from coordinate 236,905 downwards.
GTATGTCCCGCATCAATGGCTTCCCATTTGATGTCCCACATAGCATCCCACCTTATGTCTCACATTGGATCCCACCATAGCCTATGTTTCACATGGTATCCCTCCCAATGTCCAATGACATCTTACTTTATGTCCCACACGGAATCACATTTCATGGCCTCCCCTATGTCCCATGGCCTCCTATCCTACCCTATGTCCCACTAGCCTCCCCACCCCATCCTACCCACCCCATGTCACACATGGCAACCCCCGAACATCTTCTGGACATTATATCACACTCTGTGTTACTCACTGGTTGCAGACCCCCGGGATTCAGTCCCATAACATGGGGTGAGAGGACATCCACTACACCACGGAGGACATGTCACACATGACATCCTATGTCGAGGCATCCACCATAAGAAGTCTTCATCACAGCTTCCATCACACTGTTCCACATGATTGAGCATCCCCCCATGTATGAAAGATGTTATCAGTTCACACTCCATGATTGAGCATATAATGTATGAAAGTGTCAGTTCATATAACAACTTATATGCAAATGAGTTGTTGAATAAGAAGAAATGGTAGAGTCAAATATGCTTGATATAGCCCTTGTGTATACCGCATGGTATATATTATATCATATGTCCCGCATGGCCACATCCATGTCCCACATGGCCCCAATCCATGTCCCACATGGCTTTCCTCCCTATGCCCATATGCAGTCACATCCTGTCACACTCCCTGACTTGAGCATACTAAATAAATAAATCTACTTAATTCATGTACTGTAGCAACTTTATGCAAATGAGCACAATAATAAAGGCTTTAATAATCATGCAAAATGAGTTTTTAGAGAATTGTAAAGATTTAAATCTCTAGTGCTACGAGAGAGACGCTTGAGGATCTCTGAAAAATATTGAAAAATTATATAATTTTACAGTTATCTTTTAAGGAAATATCAAATGTTTTTAGACTTTTTCAGGAAATTAGTTTTCAATCTGTTTTAAGTGTCTCTGAAAAACTTTAACATATGGTAAGGAAATTCTACCCTTCCATGAAGATATATAAAGAAACTTGGACTTTTTCTGAAGAAGTCTGAAGAAATTTTAACATTTTCCGAGGAATTCTCAAAAACCGTTAATATTTCTGAGGAAATCTCAGGAAAAACTGTGCACGGCCGGACGGACGAAATTGCCATCACATAGGTTCGCATTATGCATCGCAAGCCTACCAAAAATGCTATAGATTAGCACAATCTTAATCAATGGTGTAAATGAACAGATGGGAGTGTTTTGTTCAACTTGATGGTAAGCATAATTAAAATATCGCCAAAATTGGAATAATATCCTATATTTGGGGAAATATATTCTAGGAGAAAAACAAGAAGACATTTATACTAATTGAGGACTTTCTCCTCAAACAGCATCCTTATACCTTGGACATGTTTTCCATTCTTAAGTACTGTAAGGCTGTGTGATCCGTACACTTCCGGAATAAACCGAACCAGATAACGATTAAAACCCTCTTGGTCCAAGTGAACTTCTTTCACATTGCCGCTGGGATTGGTAAGAGTAGCTGTTAGGTCTTGGAGATTACACCCTATGTAAAATGAGGAAATAAGTACACATTACTCAAGAACCAAACGTAATATTATTAGAAAAATTAAACAACCGCCATGGATCTCAAAATTATTTTAAAAATTTTATATTTTCTTAAGCGTTCCAAAAGTTTCCTTATATCTTTAATATTTAGTTTCATAGTAAATTCTGCAATATGGTAGATAAACCACAGTCCAAGGAAAGACCGTTCATGATGTTCACTTTGAACCATTTATGTTGCCAGATTCAGTAAACATAACTTGAGGTTGCTGTCAACCATGAAAATATTGTTCATAGGAAGCAGGGGATTCCTCACTGAACATCCAGCAAGAAAATTTCGATAGAATGGAAAGCATCTCTCCCCCATGATCATGCGTGTTTCAAACATTAACCAATCGGTCGTTCTAAAAGCCAATTTAGACGCAGAGAGTCTTCTCAAACACTGTTTTTTTTACTTTACTTTACTTATTCTATTCACCCACACTTGAGCATAGGCCTACTAGGCTTATGCATATTATACATGGTAGTTTCTACACTTTATTTTCCGCCAATTCAGTTAACATTCAGACCATATTTACAGTGGTAGGTAGATAATATAGGTTTATGTATAGTACAGGAACTAAAGACATGTTGATCAAAAGAACATGTTCAGGAAACTCTACAAAAAGTTTAGAAAATTTGTTAAACATACAGTGATATAATTACATTTTTAAAACGTTGTGTAAACAATAACAATTATGAATAAAAGATTCTCAAATGATAATTAATTCTCAAAATGATAATTACACAATATTTAAGGCAGTTGAAGGTAACATAAATTTACCCCGCTAAGCGTAGCGGGGACTTACGAGAGTTATACTCACCTTCCATGCTATAAATATGCATTCATATATCCTGTATGCGTAATGCACCGACATACGAGGACCTGTCCTCGTGTCTATGATACTGGTGAATTTTTTTGCGGAACTGTGACGTTCAACGCGGAAATCTTACCAAGGTAGCTCACACGGACGTGGAAGTGCGTAGCTAATGGCTACGGTAACAAGGAGAAAATAGCTCTCGTGGCGCTATACTCCTTGTGAAGATTGTTACTTATCACCTGACCATGTAGCCTCATAGCTAAAGGTCTATTATCGGGTGTGACGTACGTTGTACGTTACCCTACTACAGAACTATGGAGCCGTACGGACCCAAACGCCGGAGCCGTATGGAACCAAAAGTTGTTGATTACGAAACTGTACGGGGCTGTCCCATGACCCGTTCGGCGCCGCAGGGCTGTGTCACAAACCCTTACAGGGCCGTGGAAACAAGCCGTGGGGCCGTATGGAACCGATCACTGAGTCGCACGGACCCAAATGGACCCGTGAAAGTAATCCAATGTCTCTACAACGAGCCGTACAAAAGGTTACTAACTTACGTATAACCCCTTAGGGCGCCGCCTCTTGTGGGCCTACCGGTCCCTTCACGGAACCGTGGTCCACAGCGGTGTACACGGGTTTGTTCTTTTCGATCTAAATGAAGCGTAACTTAAGGAAGCGTTTACACGCGACGCATCGCGGGACGTCTAGGGCGCGTAACGCAACGACACTCGGAGACCTGTCCTCCGTGTCCATGATATAGATGAAAAATATTGCGGAAAATCTTACTGAGGCAGTTCGCACGGTCGCGGAACTGCGTAGCTAATGGCTACAGAGATAAGAATAAAGTAGCTCTCGTGATGCTATACTTCTCGTGAAGATTGTCACTTAACATCTGACCACGTAGCTTCGTAGCTAGCGGGTCTATTTCTGGGTTCACCGTACGGTGTACCTTATCCCGTTACACAACTTTGAAGCCGTACGGACCCGTTCAACGGAGCCGTACGGTTTAGAGAAGCGTTTGCATGCTATGCATCGCGGGACAACTTGGGTGCGTAATGTACCGACACTCGGGGCCCTGTCCTCCGTGTCCATGATACTGGTGAGAATAATTGCGGAACTGTAACGTTCAACGTGGACAATCTTATTAATGGCTTTTACACGGCCGTGGAACTGCGTAGCTAATAGCTACGAGACCAAGAAGAAAATAGATCTCATGATGCTATACTTCTTATGAAGATTGTCACTTGTCACCTGACCACGTAGCTTCGTAGCTAGTGGGTGATATTTCCGGGTTAATCGTACTGTGTACATTATTCCGTTACAAAACTATGGAGCCGTACGTATCCGATCACCGGAGCCATATGAAGCCGTGGGCCACGGAGCCGTATGGAACCGTCCGGCCGTCCAACGGACCCGTAAACACAGGACGTGGAGCCCAATGGACCAACGGAGCCGTAAACACGGACCGTGGAGCCGTATGGAAGCGTCCAATGGACCCATACAGAGCCGTGTACACGGGCCGTGGAGCCGTATGTATCCGACAACCGGAGCTGTACGGACCATAAAGGACCCGTGAAAACACTTGTGACTCACGTATAACCTCTTTGGGCGTCGCCTTTACGTGCCCCACCGGTCTCTATCGCGGAACCGTGGACCACAAGGGTTTACTTCACTAAAATAGGCGCGGCTCCCCAACTCAGTATTCTATCGAGGAGGGGGGCGCTTCTTTAAAGTGGTTTAAATTATAAGTGACGTCTTCTTTAGGATGCACTTAGTTTATCAATATATAGACTTAGGTCTGATAGACCGCACCCGTGGCACTACTGACTCAGTAATCTATCGAGTCAGAGGCATCCAGGGCGTTAATCAGGAAAAAGTTAACACAGTAAACTACAAACACAGGCCTTCCGAACTCTTGTAATCTATCGAGAAGGTGGCCCTCGCATAGAAACTCTGAGACTAATTGATTTATATTTTCTGAAAAAGAAAGATATATGAATGCATATTTATAGCATGGAAGGTAAGGTATAACTTAGAGTAAATTAGTTGATAGCCACATCACAAAACTTTCAAATATTTAAAGGGGCGTTACAACATGAAATGGAAATTAACCGCAAACAAAGGATAAGTAAAGGATCAAAAATCAAAATCATAAGAACAAACCTGTAACTATGAATTGAATTTTGTATTCCTTTCGTTTAGATGTAGATTTTTGATTTCGTTATCTGTTAAAATTAGAAGAAAAAATCAATAACATAAGCTAGTATCTTATACGTAGGCACCTATAATGCGTTATTACAATATTCTAAACTGTACAAAGGAAGCAATTCATATGACCTAGTTTTAATTTGCGAAAGCTTAATCTGGTTTTCCGATATTGAAAGAAATGAGTTTTATATTTCAGGAAGATCTTATGAGCACCCCATTTCGACAGATTATAACGCAAGGCCATATGGGTAAGATGAATTCCCCCTCCCTTCAAAGATGTTTTTTTTTTGTAATGAAGAATACAAATATGCTTGAATTATATGTATAATAAAAAGGATGCTTATATTTTGCTTTCCCCCCTCTCCATCATGTTTTGTCCTCACAACTAAAATCTCTTACCGCTGCATATGCGCATAATATCGCATTATGCGTAATGTTGTATGAAATTATAAAACCATTGCATGGTTTCCATGCTTTTTGTGATCATCTTGATGAACGTGTGAGTGATTAAAGTCACTCATATCAACATACATTCTTATGTGAATGTATCATGGTATGATATAATGCGCACTAGTGTTTAAAACAACTAACTCCGTGTTCCACGTATTTCATTACTTGACATACAGTCATAGTGGTTTCATTTATTTCACATGAAACATTTCGTTTGGAAGATGCAATTAAAAAAAAAAAAAAAAAAAGTTTCATATCAAGTTCTTTGCATGATATGCAGTGGCGTAGCAAGGGCCCTACGGTCAGTGGAGGGGGGGGTAGGGGAGGGGGTGCGGCCCTGCGTCCCCTATGGTATATTTGTATATTTTTACCGGCCCCTTATAGGGCACGGGCCGGGGCGGCTTCCTCTGCCCCCCATTAGCTACGCCACTGCTTTTGGACACGGGCGTTATGTGAAATGTATGTACTTGTAATAATGGAGGATTGAGTTGTATCCAGTCGCAAAGGACTCACTATAAAAAAACAGAAAGCAGAAATTTGATGAATTATTATTTAAGTAGAACGGTAAATACCGCTATGGTTCGCATGCCCATGCAAATTGACACTCATATTATATGACCCAGCCAATTATAAAAATGGCATCTCACACTAAGTCCCACATGGCATCCCATGTACCACATGGCATCTCACCCCATGTACCACATGGCATTCCACCATATCTTCCACATGGAATCCCACCCCATGTCCCACATGACATCCCATGTCCCATGTGGCATTCCATTATATGTCCCACAGGGCATCCCATCCTATGACCCACATGGCATTCCACCCTATGTCCCACATCCCATGTCCCAAATGACACCCCACCTCATGTCCCACATGACATTCCATGCCTTGTCCCACGTGGCAATCCACCATATCTCCCACATGGCATTCCACCATACAGTGTCTCACATGGCATTCCACCATATGTCCCACATGGCATTCCACCTTATGTCCCACATGGCATCCCACGCTATGACCCACATGGATCCCATCTTACATGTATGTCCCACATTATTCCAAACATATGTACCACATGACATCCCTACCTATGTTCCACATAGCATCCCACCATATGTTTCACATGGTATCCCTCCAAATGTCCCAATAAGATCCTACTTTATGTCCCACATGGCATCACATCCCATGTCCCCAGCCCATGTCCCCATGGCCTCCTACCCCATGTCCCACATAGCCTCCTACCCTATGTCACACATGACATCCTACCTTATGTCACACATGGCATTCCAACCTATGTCACACATGCATTCCAACCTATGTCACACTCTGTGTTACTCGTAGCATCCCACCATGTCATTTTACCCTGTTCCACATGGCATCCCACCCCATGTCCCACATGGCATCCCACCCCATCCCACATGGCATCCCACCCCATGTCCCACATGGCAACCCACCCCATGTCCCACATGGCATCTCACATGACATCCCACCCCATGTCCCACATGGCATCTCACATGACATCCCACCCCATGTCCCACATGGCATCCCACCCCATGTCCCACATGACATCCCACCCCATGTCCCACATGACATCCCATAGGCTCCATAAAAAGTCTCATCCTAGCTATCACAGTCCCTGATTGAGCATACTAAGTATGAAAGTGTCACGACGACGACGACGACGAGGGAACACACAATTACAATGACGGGGTCGTCACCTGCGTATTCGGTTATGATAGTAACAATGCTATCACGAAACGCTTAATACGACCCGGACGAGAACACAGGTACGACGTACGGACAGACATAACATCGACAACCAAGTCAAATGTCCACGGCCTTTGATAAGCAGTTGTGGTACACTGGCGTGTCTACCCAACCCAGGCTTGAACCCAGGGCCTCGTGGTCTGTAGACAGGTATGATAACCGCTACACAACAGTAGGTAGATCAGTTCATATAATTACTTATATACAAATAACTTGTTGAATAAGAAAAAGAGGTGGAGTCAAATAATTATGCCTGATATAGCCCTTCGTGTATACAACATGGTAATTATTATATCATATGTCCCTCATGGACCCCATCCATGTCCCACATGGCATCCCTCCCTATGTCCATATGCAATCACGTCCTGTCACACTCCCTGACTAAGCATACTAAATAAAAATGTTTGGTCAGGTAATATACTGTAGCAACTTTATGCAAATGAGCACAATAATAAAGGCGGAGTTTAATAATCATGCCTGATACAAGTTTGTGCCTAAATATTTTGATGAATTTAAAGGATTTTAAATCTCAAGTGCTACAAGAGAGACTTAACAATCTCTGAAGAATATAGGAATTTTATATCATTTTACAGTTTTTTTCTAAGAAAATATCAAATGTATTGTAGACTTTTTAAGAAAACTTGTCCTGATCTCTGAAAAACTTAACATTTTATAAGTTATCTACCACCCACTGTGGTGTAGCGTTATTATACGTCTACAGACCACGAGGCCCTGTTCAAGCCTCGGGTAGACACGCCAGTGTACCACAACTGGTTATCAAAGGCCGTGGACATTGACTTGGGTCGATGTTTTATGTGTCCGTACGTCGTACCTAGTTCTCGTCCGGGTCGTATTAAGCGTTTCGTGATAGCATTGTTACTATCATACCCGAATACGCAGGCGACGACCCCGTCATTGTAATTGTGTGTTCACTCGTCGTCGTTGTCGCTTTCATAAGGATATCTGAAGAAACTTTAACTTTTTCTGAGGAACTCTGAAGAAAATTTAACACTTTCTGAGGAATTCTCAAAAAACTTTAACATTTCTGAGGAAATCAGGACAAATCTGTGGACGGCCGGACGGACGTAATCGCCATTACATAGGTTGCATAGTGCCTCGCATGCGAACCAAAAATAAATCAATTACAGCAAGTAGGTCATCATGTAACAAACAAACAATGCCAAAACTTAACAATTAAATAGTACAATTTTTAACAGAAGAGAAGCCTGGTTTTCCGTGTTCATTACTAAACAAACAAAATCTATAGTGATAGAAGGAGGAAAAAAGAAAATTTTTGGTATATACACAAATTTTTATCAAAAACTTCACACGTGACATTGCATTGCATTTTAAGGCATAAAAATAATAAAGATGGAACATCTTACTTGGTTCATGCAATATTGGTTCTTCTATGCAGGAAACGTCATTTCTATCATCATATTCACTTGCACCAATTTCTAATGTAAATGGACTTCCTATATGGTTGAAATATATTGCAAAAATTAATATGAAAAAATCTTTTAACTGAGGCCAGAGATCGAGTTACCATGGAGATGAAAATACAATACAATCCAACGTTTCTGATTGGTTCAAATATCGACACAATCACTGACGAACCAATCAATTACCGCAGCAGAAGTGACGTTATTACATCATAAAGCAATTTTCTTGAGACGAAATTCCCTCTGTAAATGTATTTTATATACCAGAATTGTAAGATGGTATGATTATATTATATAGTTCTATTGTAAGTTTTCCCATCAGTCTTTTCCATCAGTCTTGGCGTTTTTTGACGTTCAAAAAATAAATAGCATTTGTTTTCATTACCTTCCACATCGTATCCGTCGTGTTTGATCTCCAATGTATGTTTTCCTACCATTTTAGGGATGAAACACAGAGTATACTGATTATCTATTCCGGGGCTGATTTCTACTTCCTCTTTGTGACCGACTGGGTTTATCAAGAAAGCTGCAATGGAGGGCGAGTCAAGACCTGAGATTCAAAAAAGAAAATCACGTATTTTCACCATTTCGTTATTGGCATTACTTTTACTAAGCGATAATACATATCGTGACGTGACGTACAGTATATCATGACATATACATGACGTATACATATTTACAAAACTATCCATAAGGAAACGCTGATACATAATACACCGCAATTGAGTGACATTTTAATATCGTTTAATAACTTTATCAAGGACTTTATCAAAAGAAGAAAGATATAACATTATTAAAAGAAATATTTCAGATTCGAAAAGTCACTTCCTTACCGACGATTTTGAAACTGATTCTATAGTCTCGTTTAAATAAAGAAATTTCGCTGAAAGCTAGTAAACTCTCCTCAACTTGTTCTTTTGCGGTTTGAATTGAGCTTTCTTCAATCGTTGTTGTATCTGAAATTCGGAACAAGCGGTAAAAGATTAGTTCAGTGGTCACGTAAGTTCATGCTAAATAAAAGACTAATAGAAAAAAAAATGGTCTACTTTAATATCTTATTCCATTGAGATATATTCCAGTTTAATATATTGTCTTATCTGTGTATAAATGAGTGGTATAAGTCTACTTAAAACTTCTTCAGGTGGTAAAATATAATTACCCTTACTATACTCTTGTTTTACTACTTTCCTGACATATCCAATTGTTTTAAGCCACAAATCTTAGGGGAAAATATGAGAGAATACATACAATTTTTGAGGAATCTGAGGTTGTATCGTCACAACTAGTCGGATTTCAGTCATTTCTGCACAAATGTTACAGATATTTAAAATTAAATTTCTCTTTAACGGAATAAAATCTTTGAATTCTTTCTTCACCATTTTTGTTTTCTTCTTTCGATTATCTCTTTCACATGAGAAGAACCCTGACTTAATTTTTCCCAAGAAATTGTTTATTACTTCTTCCTTCTCGACTTCGTTAATAAGTGACTGAACTTGGTAATTCAACATTGACATGAAGTAAAAGTCGGAGTCATGACACAACAAAAGAAGTGATATTTGAGCAAGCTGGATTGGCATGCATAACATTCTTATAAGAAGATACCATAAGAAGGCAGATAGGGTTTATGTAGAGTTGATTTACCAATTAACTAATCCTTTAACAGATCTCAGTATTTCGTCATCACAGCCATGATTCATCTTATGTAGATATAACCATAATAATAAAATAGGTTATTTTAAAATTATTTATTTGGTAACGTTACCGTGATTATGTTCAACTTCTTGTTGTTTCTTTTTAACGACCGCATCAGACACAATATTGAACTCAAATGGTAGGTGTTCTGTAGAGACAAAACATATATTTAATTTACGATTAAAAGAATCCGTGTAACAACACAACAGAAAGATTTATATTACAAGGTTCATATTAACTTACCAATATCCTTTTTGTCGTGTATACCTGGACCAATTTTAGTCACGAAATCGTCCATTTCCGGTGGACCGACCCTGAAGCGGTACGGACTACCTGTGAGATAAAGAGATCAAATGCGATGGCTTATAGATGACTACTACTTTGTACATGGACGAGCAATTATTCAATTATTTCACGTATTCACTTGGTTGGAAATGTGACCTGAGGTCATTAGACCTCATAGCAACTGCGCGCATTCACCGCGCATTCACACAGCATTGGAGTGAAAACAAAGTGATTAGCTGTGCTTGTTTAGATGCCATACGTACCGCACACAGTAAACGCATACGGACTTTCCCACGTGTATTTTCTCCAAGGTTTGTTTTAACTCCAGAAAATAAGGTCATCTCCTGGAAGTAACCTAGCATCAACCAAGTGAATATCAGTGTCTCTTAGCTTGTTTGCCATTGATAATAAGTTTAATGTTTTTAACAAGTAATGATAAGTTATTGATAATATTTGTTGTTCTTACAGTGTCTCACATCAGTTTGTAATTGTTGTCACGATTTTAAGAAACAGCTGGGGACGAAAATAATCTTCTGTTGATCAAATACTTTCACCTTTTTATATCAAAACAATGTGCAATAATGGAAATAAAACTTTCAAAAAGCGTCATACCCTGTATATGTTGATCGTTACACTTAATGCACAGAATATGGATTCCATTGAAAACAGGTACAAAGCTGATTGAGAAGCTGTTATCATGACCTGGCGTGATTTCTAAATCTTCCACAAACCCGCGTGAATCGATCAACTGAACAAGCACATTCTCAAGTGTACCTCCTGTTATAAAGCATAAGAAAAGGAAGCATGAAAAAGAAAAACTTGATGAATATTTTAAGTGGAAATAGGCGTACTGAAATTTGTTTGTTTATTTCCCCCCACTCTTCATATATAATACATATAATTGAAACTCATGCAATTCAATACACATGAATGCAAGTGGAGGAAGCCTGATGAAGCAAGTGAAAAGCAGGCCACCTTTACAAAATAAATGATAATACAAATTGGGCAAATAGTGATAAGCAACAACAAAGAATACATAACTTACGTTGTAAATACAAATATTAATAGTACAATACGGCTTAGCACAAATCTATAAGACAGGACCGTTGCCAGCCTCCACCAGAGACAACAGAGCAAAACGGTGGAATTCAGCTGCGCAATTGAAAGTTCCTCCCTATTATATAAAAATGACTATGCCAGTGATTGGGTTCCTCCCCTGACAACGGCACTGTAGTAAGATTAAATTACCTCCCTCCCTTTTCCCACCCCACACTAAAGCTGAAATTGGAAATTATGCTAATAACAATACAGAAGTGCTTCACGAAGTAGTGGTTTACGAAGTAGTGGTTTACGAAGTAGTGGTTTACTCCCCTATATCCCACATGGCCTCCCAGTGGTTCCTAAGCAGTGGTTCATGAAGGCATCCTACCTTATGTCACACATGGCATCACAACCTATGTCACGAAGGCATTCTACCCTGTGGTTCATGAAGCTCCAGTGGTTCAGTCACTGATTGAGCATACTATGTGGTTTCATATAATAAGTTATTGCAAATGGTTCATGAAATGGGGTGGGACGCCATGGTTCCCATATCATCCCATGAAGACATTTCCAGTGGTTCCACCACATGTTCTACGTGGCATTCCAGTGGTTCACCCCATGCGAAGTATCCACCCCATGTGGTTCATCATCCCACCCTATGTCTCACATGAAGTGGTTCATGCTAAGTCCCTGATTGGCATACTCTGTATTAAAGTGGTTCATATAATAACTTATATGCAAATGAGTTGTTGAATAAGACAAAAGGTGGAAGTCACATAATTATGCCTGAAGCCCTTGGTGTAGTGGTTCATATGTCCCTCAATCCATGTCAACATGTGGTTCATGAAGTAGTGGTAAATAAAAAGTCTGATCAGGTCATAGCAGTAACTTTATGCAAATGAAGCACAATAGTGGTTTAAAAATCATTAAGATAGTGGTTCCCAAATAGTGGTTTTTTTTAAATCTTAAATGAAGTAGTGGTTTTTTTTACAAATATCTTTTAAGAAGTAGTGGTTTTTAATCCAGTAGTGGTTCACATTTTATAAGTTCTGAGTGGTTCAATTCTAATTAGTGGTTCACAAATTTAGTGATTCATGAAGTAGTGGTTCTCCTGACAGGCACTGAAGTAAGATTAAATTACCTCCTTCCCTTTTCCCACCCCACACTGAGCTAGTGGTTCACGAAGTAGTGGTTCACGAAGTAGTGGTTCACGAAGTAGTGGTTCACGAAGTAGTGGTTCACGAAGTAGTGGTTCACGAAGTAGTGGTTCACGAAGAATAGGCCTACTGAGTTCACGAAGTAGTGGTTCACGAAGAATAGGTCTACTGAGTTCACGAAGTGCTGGTTCAAAAGGAAAAGTGTCTCACCGTCAATGACGAACTTTGTTCTATATTCCTTTTCTTTCGGTTCGATGCTTTGAGCCGGAACATCTCCCCCTGTTTAATCGTCACTGTATCTGCCAACAAACAGTCAAAGTTGGACTTTCACGGTAAAAGTGATTTACAAATTTTCCACAAATAGTTGTAAAGGGAAACATGGAAGATAATATGAAGAGCAAAGTGAGGAAAGTACATCACGGTTATGGCAATATTAGAGACAAAATAAAGACATCGTACGATAATCCAAATATCAATCTGAAGGTTTCCGTAGGTACTAATACGGTTGTGAAAACTTGTTTTAATCAAAGGGTATATCATGTTGATAATGATTACGATTAATATAAAAGGGTGAAAACATGGTGTGATTTAGAAAGGATCACCAAAAGTTCATCGCTTTAAATTTTAAAAGGTGTGCTATGGGACAAACATAAACGTCTCTCCAATAAATCAAAAAGTATTTTAATTCAGGAAGAAAGTTGAAACTATGTAGGATTAAAGCATATTGAAAATGTAAAATACTGTTATTGTATAAAATACTGTTATTGTTATTTTATCTACATTATCATAGTAAGAACATCCTGCATCATTTTCAGAATCTGTAGCCCTAGAAGAAATATGTATTGTTCTTACCTTCAAAGTTAAAGGTAGCTTTGTATTCGTTTAAGCCAGGCACCTTACTTTCCACGGTAACGTTTTCCTCATTTTCGATTGGTTTGCCGGCTGTGTATAGTTGAAAAAACACTAAAATGCATATCCGTCATACTATTTGTAATATTCTTCCCTGTATTTAGCAATAATTTTGCTGGGATTAATTCATCCTGTTTACACAGTTTCATAGTATTGTTAACATTTTCTAAAGAACTACATAATTATGTTACTTTCTATTTAACGTTTTTTCATAACTTTAGTGAGAACCGGGGAACCACCCTCATCTATCGCGATTTGCCGCTAAAATGAGTCACATATTTCATCGTTATACATAACAATGAGATGGTTTTGTACTGAGCTACTTGGAGTGCTCTACAAATATTTGAAAAGATTTAAATGTGAGTTCGAAAAAGGTAGAATAGGGGTTGCCGATTTACACAACCATTCAGTGGCTCCTATTCTCCCCCTACCACCATTGGATGGTTTATGTTGCGGCTGAGATAATCATATATGAGTTTTCTGATAGGGTTTTGTTCAAAATCTGTGTGCACTGGTATCATTATATTGTAATTTGTTACTCACCATCAAAGTTGACGTTGGCCCCGAAATCGTTTTCGTCTTGTACGATGCATAGCTCGGTTTCAGAATGTAATGTAGCTGTAGGAAGATAAACAGGTTGAAAATGTTTAACTCTATTTTTATCCTTTATTTTACTTTCTTTAAATACATGGGACATTTCTGGGCAGCAAATATGGTTAACGTAAACAAAACATCTGATGAAGATTCTTACCATCGACGTTTAAACTACCTGCATAATCATTTTGGTTGGACGGTTCACTATCCACATTTATGCTTTGTTCTCCTCCCACTCGTATTTCGCCTGTGAGGTAAAAGTCCGAATAATTGTGGATTAAAGGATTCCTTTATGTTTGTTCTCTTATGTGATCATTTAATTGATAGTTTTGTTGACTCTAACATAATCCTAATATAATTTAGATCCTAAAATGTGTGTGGATCCTAAAATTTTTCTAAAATCATTCTGGATTG
>JAIGNY010002566.1:130000-220000 GCA_020152595.1 Chiridota heheva | reverse complement strand
GTGAGTAAATCTTTATTTGTTTTTATGCTTCAAGAATGATCTAGAATAATTTATCATAAGTTTCAACAGGGTGTCTCCAGTACAGCCGGGTCCGCCCGCAACTTTCAAAAGGGCCACCTCCTGCCCGGTCCGCCGTCAACTTTCAAAAGGGCACCTCCTGTATGCTCTCCTTATATACTTTAGGGCAAGAGGGCAGTTCCCCACCCCCGACAATGCTGCAAGCGCTAAAATTCCAATGAGCCCCCATGTTTCTCAAGTAAGCCCACACACACTTAAGCAACAACAGCAATTTGATGCAAATATTTATAACATTACTTCTTTTTGAGGGAAATTGAAATCTTAAACAGACATAACAGCAACAACATACAGTACTGCATGTATAAAATCAAGATGGATTTTACATACTTGCAACAAGACGTGTTTTTAACTATCAAATATTTTCCTCACATTGCAAGTATATTAGTCATGTTTTGAGCAAATGATTTATTATTGCAATTAATGAGTCACAATTAATCAATAATAGCATCACACAACACTTCCAAGTGGCAATTATACGAAAATATAACTAAACAGATTCATATAAAATGGACTTACTTGACACTAATCCTTTAAGAAACCTATCACAGATGACCTAGTGATTTTAGGCACTAGTTCTTTAAAACTGTAAAAGAGCTTCTTGTGAAGAACCAAATCGTGTTACTGCAGTACTGGAGCGAGCTGCTCCGTGGGTATTGACACTGGTGATTTTAAAGGCGCCGAAACTTTAAAACCTGAGTTACTCAATCACGCTAATGGATATATAGCCCATTTAGGCTATTTTAGTTTTAAAGCTTTAGTGTTTAAACGCAAGTTATAGCCCAAGCGAACTATCAACTACAAAAGTTATACCCCAATTTGACTCCACATTGGGAGAAATCCCAAACGGGATATAAAGTTCGATTAACATATATATGTGTATTATAACACTCCAGTAAATGAAAACATAGTTTTCTTTCAATCGGAGGTATTTGGTGGTATTTCTCGAGCCAATGTTATTAAATATGCTAAATTCATTCGGACTGCGCCGAGCAAAATCCGATTATTTGAAACAATTTGTATCGATTTTTGGAACGCAAAATTCGTTAAAACTACGCAACAATATGCACTGTTATTGCATCAACATATCGATTTATCTAATGCAAACATAGCAACACAGCAAAACATAAAACAAAAACCGCTTAGGATATAATCGCCAGTGCACCACAACTGGTTATCAAAGGCCGTGGACATCGACTTGGTTGTCGATGTTATGTCTGTCCGTACGTCGTACCTGTGTTCTCGTCCGGGTCGTATTAAGCGTTTCGTGATAGCATTTGTACTATCATAACCGAATACGCAGGCGACGACCTCGTCATTGTAATTGTGTGTTCAACTCTCTCTCAGGATATAATAAACGCTGCAAAAATCCGAACGTATCCGGGCGAGAACCTAGCTCTTAATTTAGTCATCGCTTAAGCTCAAATCCCTAAAAGGGATGTTGAGTTAGAAAAATTAAAAAATACTATAATGAGTTTATAATGAGGGGTGAGGAGCCTGTTTACCAAAATAATATGATGTTAGCTATATTTTAATCTTTTTTGTTAGATAGGCATTGTGTCTGTGTGTATACGGCAACTATTTGTTTTTTGCTATTATTAATTGCGTTTTGACATCACAGTAATGTACATGAAATAAGTTTCTTATCTTTGAAGTAGATGATGGGTCGGTAATCATTTGTTTCTACATTTGCTCACTGACAGTATGTGTCGATAGTAAAGTTGCATTATAAATCAAACAATTCAGAAAACGTGTTTTCTATTACTCATCTAGAAATTGTTAAGCTTAAGTTAGGCTCATGTTTCTTACGTCCCACGTATGGTACGGCTATAAAATATCCATACCATCAAAGTTGAGAGCAGCTTGAAATTTGCTTTCTAAGGGCACCACACTCTCCACGGTTAAGCTTTCTTCCTGTTCGATTGGTACGTCCGCTGTATAGATAAAATAAATACACTATCTTAATAATTATTCAATTCCTCAGAATAAAAACAGTCCTGCATGCTACTATTGTAAATATTATATCTAAAAAGCACACAGGATGATTTTTCTTTCCGTGCCCAAAGAGAAAGATACGTATATGCTACTCTTGCAAATGTTATTGCTATACATGCATGTTTTTTTTATTGTTTTTTTTTATCATCGAGCTTGAAAGAAGCCTGAAATTTATTTTCTTTGGGCACCATACACTTCACAATTTTGTATTCTTCGTTTTTCATAAAGTTATCTACGCTTTCTTAGTTTGTATTCATCCATTTTTCTTGGAGAAAACAGAAATATATGCTATTTTTGCAAATGTTACAGCTAAAAATAGTACATACAATTATTTCTACTATTAAGGTTTAAAAAAGTTTGAAATTTGTCTTTCTTCTGGCGCCCTACTCTCCAGTTACGCTTTTTTTCTTCTTTTTTGATCGGTACTTCAAATGTGTGAATAGAGTATATACACTTTTGTATTATTTGTTCAATTCTTTAGAGCAAAGCAGTTGTGTTTGTTACTTTTCTAAATTTTATACCTAAAAAGCATACAGAAGATTAAAGAAAAACAGACATGTATGCTACTTTTGCAGGTGCTATTGGTATAACAAATACATAGAAGTGTTCTTTTACCATTAAGGTTTAAAGAAGCTTGAAATTCCTTTTTTATTCTGGCGCCATACTCTCTACCGTTATGCTTTCCTCCAATTGATTGGGACTTTAAATGTGTGAACAGAGTATATACACTTTTGTATTACTTTTTCAATTCCTTAGAGCAAAACAGTCATGTTTGTTACTTTTGTAAATTTTATACCTAAAAAGCATACAGATGAATAAAGAAAAACAAACATTGTATGCTACTTTTGCAAGTGCTATTAGTATAACGAATGCATAACGAATTCAAGCTTCTAATTATTAGAAGCTTGAAATTTACTTTCTTCGGGCGCCATACTCTCAACGGCTAACGGTAGAGAGTATGGCGCCAGAATAAAAAGGGAGATTTCAAGCTTCTTTAAATCACAAAAGTGTATATACTCTATTCACACATTTGAAGTACGGATCACCTTTCCGTGCTATAAACATGCAATCTGGTCCCATGACCTGATTCAATCGTTTTTCTAAGTGAACTAAGAATCTACTTACATCCCAGCCCTACCTCCGTTATATTCCCTCTATTTTCCCGCACTTAAAAACAGCTTCTTTTTTCAAAATGGATTTCTATTTTTAAAGTGGACTGGAATAAAGCCTTTAATTTACCATTATATTCTTTTTGGATGCTTAATAAACTCTGTACCAGAATAGCAAACAATCTTTTTTTTTTAGCTATTCTGGTACAGAGTTTATTAAGTACCAAAAAAGAGTATAATGGTAAATGTGAAGGCTTTATTCCAGTCCATTTTGAAATTAGAAATCCATTTTGAAAATAGAAATCCATTTTGAAAATAGAAATCCATTTTGAAAATAGAAATCCATTTTGAAAATAGAAATCCATTTTGAAAATAGAAATCCATTTTGAAAATAGAAGCTGTTTTAAATATTCCACCGAGGACTGAACAAAAGAGGAGGCGGGCGGGATGTATAACTCTCCAAGTATCCCCGCTACTCAAGAGGGGTAAATTTACTTTATACCTTACCTTCCATGCTATCTATTAACATGCACTCAGATTGCAACCGAGGATCGGAAGGGAGTTCAGGTCTGATGCCTTCAACTAACAAGACATGTGGTCAGTTTCTCCTTATGACTTAAAATGAGGGAAAATAGAAGGAGTATAACGGAAGTAGGGCTGGGTAGTAACTACGATTTTAGTTCGGTTAGGAAAGGATTGAATCAGGTCATGGGACCAGATTGTATGTTTATAGCATAGAAGATAAGGTATAACTTAAAGTAAATGTAAAAAAAAAGATTACCATCGAGGTTGAAAGAAGGCTGGAATGTGCTTTCAGTAGGTTCCATGCTCTCTACGGTTATGCTTTCTTCCTGTTTGATAGGAACTTCAGCTGTATAGATAAAGTATACACGTTTTTTGAACAGATTAGTCTTGTATGCTACTTTTGCAAATGATATTGCTATAAAGATTACAACTTGTTACCATTGAGCTTGAAAGAAGCTTGGAATTTGCTTTCTTCGGGGTCCGTACTTGCCACGATTGTGTAGTTTTCCTTTTAGATCGGTAATGCGTGGATGTGTTTGATTTCTTATTCAATTCAAAAGCCTTGCATGCGTCTTTTGCAAATGCTATGGTTATAAAAAAACATATTCTTTACCATCGAGGCTTAAAGAAGGGGTCGCCATACTCTCCACGCTAATGCTTTCTTCATGTTTGAGTGGTACTTCGGCTGTGTAAATAAACAAAATACAATTTGTATTACTTACACAATTACGTTTTATTCTTACAGAAAAATAGTTTGTTATGCTACTGTTTCCTTCTTTTTGATTGGTAATTCACTTGTATAGACAAATTATATACATGTAACTTTGACAGAAAAGCCGCCGTGTATGCTACTTTTGTTAAATGTTTTAGCTATCAAACTATATAGAATGAATGAAGTGTTTTACCATCGAGGTTGAAAAAAGCTTCAAATTTGCTTTCATCCGTGCACTCAATATGTATTTTTTCATTCTTAGACAAAACAGTCTTGTATGTTTCTTTTGTAAATATTTTATCTATGAAAAAAAATATATATAATGTTTTTACCATCTAGGTCTAAAGAAGCTTGAAATTTACTTTCTGTGGGCGCCATACTCTCCACGGTTACGCTATCTTCCATTTTGATTGGTACTTCACCTGTGCAGATAAATCATGTACACTTTTTCATTACATAGAAAATGTATTTTTATTCTCAGAAAAATAGTTTCGTGTTCTACTTTAGCAGAAGTACAGCAATAGAAAAGCAGATGATTTTTCTTCCCATTAAGGTTAAAAGTGACTTTAGACTTTGCTTCTTCAGGCGTTCTACCTTCTACGATTATATTTTGCTCACTTTTGATTGTGGCTTGTTCGCGTTTAACTGGTGCTTCTCCTGTTTAGGTAAAACGGAAAAAAAAATACAAATGTATAATTTTGGAAATTAAATTTTCATTCTAAGCACTTCTGTACAGAAGTTAAGAAAAACGTTTTTAATAAATCCAATTTCTTTTGTTGTCAACGAAACGAATTGATGGAATCGAGAGTACCCCGGTCAGTAATTAAGTTCGGTATGCATTAACATTGCCGTGCTGTAGTAAAAAAAAAAAAAATCAATAAAAACTTCAAATTGTTATTCAATTTTCTTAGCCGTAAAAGGAATATTGTACGTTCCATTTATGCATAAATATTTACCCCAAAAAACATTTGATAAACTTCTTACTAATAAGGTTTAAAAAGCGAGCTATGAATCCATTTTGGTTGGGTGCCTTACTTTCTACGGTTTTTATTTCCTTTTTTCTGATTGGTACCTCGTCTGTGTTAAAAAAGACTTATCATTTTGATAACTGTTTCCATTCTTTCCGAATATATTCGATGAACGTTGAATGGGTACTTTGACATTGTAATAAAACAATGTCAAAGTAATCATATGGATTCATATGCAATACTTCAGCATGCAGGTAACAGGTATAAATACCATGCACCCAACGCGAAGCGACAGTATAGCCAGAAAACATGCGAACCTGTTTCGATTTCCTGGTCATGTACGGTTAAATGCCATTCATCGGGATTAAAATGTGACGGCGTACATTTTATTCCAAAACAAATACTGATTGGCCTATCAGTATAAGTGCATATTGGACCATTGTATTACGACCAATAAAATACACAAATTGAAATCTTTTTACCTCCACGTCACAGATGATAACTGGCCTTTAAGTTTTATATTGATGGTTTCAGGTGATGCTGTTAAATGTCAAAATGTGCGAAGCCATACCAGTCATAAAGAAACTGGCTTTGTGGGGCACGATTTTCTATTTTCAAGCAAATGTGTCGTAATACGCACAAACGCCCATTTACAAAATTGACATATTATTGAATGGCCTTATTATGACGTCACATGTGTTAAAGCAAAAAATCAACATTTTCTTCGGTTGTGTAGATAAACAATACACAAATAAAGAGAACGAATTTTCTTACCATCAAGGTTGAACGTCACTAAGACTTAATTTGTTCGGGCACACTACTCTCCACGGTTATGTTTTCTTCCTTTTTGATTGATAATTCATTTGTATAGACAAATTATATACATGTAACTTTGAAAGAAAAGCCGCCCTTGCTGGCCGTGTATGCTACTTTTGTTGAATGTTTTAGTTATCAAGCCATATAGAATGCATGAAGTATTTTACCATCGAGGTTGAACAAAGCTTGAAAGTTGCTTTCATCCATACACTTAATTATGTATTTTGTTTATTCCTAGACAATAAAAGTCTTGTATGTTTTCTTTGCAAATATTTTATCTATGAAAAATACATATGTTTTTACCATCGAGGTTTAAAGCAGTTTGAAATGTACTTTCTGTGGGTGCCCTACTCTCCACGGTTACGCTATCTTCCATTTTGATTGGTGCTTCATCTGTGTAGATAAATCATGTACACTTTTTCATTACATAAAAATGTGTTTTTTCCTTAGAAAAATAGTTTCGTGTATTACTTTAGCAGAAGTACAGCAATAGAAAAGCAGATGATTTTTCTTACTATCAAGGTTAAAAATGACTTTAGACTTTGCTTGTTGAGGGACTCTATCTTCTACGGCTATATTTTGCTCACTTGTGACTGTGGCTTGTTCGCGTTTAACTGGTGCTTCCCCCGTTTATGTAAAACGAAAAAAATCACAAATGCATAACTTTGGAAGTTAAGTTTTCATTTAAGCACTTCTGTGCAGGAGTTAAAAAATCGTTTTCAATAAATCCAATGTTCTTTTGTTGTCAAAGAAATAAAATGATGGAATCAAGTAAGTATTCCGTAGTGAATAGTCTGCTTGGAAGAATAAACACCGGATAAAGAAACATATTGAAGTCTGTCAGGAACCAAGATAATGCAGCCCTCCTGATACCATAAATATCTAAGCTTGTTTAAAAGAATTGAATGGTCAAGCGTATGAAAAGCCGTGGAAAGATCTAAAATATTCCAGCACCTAAACGCTTATTTGCAAAGGATTTAATAATATAATCTACCAGACTTCGAATAGTCTGAGATGTGTTCCTTTGAGGTCATAATACCAAACTGATAATCATATAATAAAACAATGTTTCATTAAAAAAAACAATTAGAAAGAAAAAAAGTCTCTGAAAAACAAGGTAAGAGGAGGACGATTAATTTCTCCCGGTTTTTTAATTTCAATGAACAAGTGACTCGTAACAACCTTCTTTGAAAACAGTAAGATCATCCCTGTTTTGCTAAGCACAAGCATTATTTAAGTACAAGCATATTTGAACATGATCTTGATAAAAATGAATTGCCAAAAATTTGAAAGAGATTAGTAGGGTATCGTCTTTCATCCAGGTTTCAGACACACCAATACAAGTAAAATTGTTCTGGAGGGAATTTTTTAAAGTATACAAAGTGTCAAATTTTTTACCTAAACTCCTTGAATTAACATGGAGCAGTGAAAAGAATTTCTTTACCAGAAATTGAGTTGAGTTCGTTGACATCATAATTGCTACACGAGTTTGGGGTAGTTAAGGAATTGTAAAAATGATCATCTGGATCAATATTTTCAAGGGTAGAATTATCCTGATTAACAGGATAACCGTCATATCAGGTTCACTTAGAACCTGATTGTTTGGTACTTGTCGGTTGACAAGCACAATCAAACTATTCACTGTGTTGTTCCTCTCGGTTTAATTATTGGACCTCTACTAATACTAATTTATATAAACGATCTCCTAAATGCTACTTCCAAATTTCATTTGATTTTGTACGCAGACGATACCAATCTACTTCACAAAGGCCTAGACATAAATAATTTAGTAATGATATTAACACTGAAATCCCCCAAATTACTTCTTGATTCAGGTTTAATAAACTTCACCTAAATTCTATCAAAACTACCACCATTATTTTTCATCCTAAACAAAAACAAATTATATCTTCCGACCTTGATTATCATTAATAACACGCGTGTCCCCCTCTTTCACTCTACACAATTTCTTGGTGTTACCCTAGACGAAAATCTTACTTGGATTCACATATTCAGAATATCAGTGATACAAATTTCTAAAGCCATTAGTATAATTTATCCCTAAAGAACATCGTTTCCGTTAAAACATTGATAATTCTGTAAACTTTTTATTTTACCTTAAAAAAATCTTATTGTTGTATTGTTTGGGGTTATACTTACTCTACTCATATTAATAACATTACATTCTACAAAAGAAAGTGCTGCGTTCAATATATTTCATTCCCTACAATAGTCATTCTAACCATCTTTTCCATGACAGTAATGTATTTACCATCTTTGAAGTAGTCAAGTACTACACCCTAATCTTTGTATTCAATTACTTTAATGATAATCTGCCATGTAACTTCTCCATTTCCCCCTGCCAAATAGTTCTTTTCATGATTACAATACCCGCCATGCTAAAATGCTTTCCATTCTCCGTTTCTCTAACAAGTAGTTAACATTATGTTAAATACTCTGCTATAACAAATTGAAATTCTCTACCCACTTCATTCAATTCTATTAAAAATGTATCCTCATTCAAACGTAAAATAAAAAATTACCTCCTCTGTGATAGATTCCTGTAAGTTATTTTTTAATGAATAATCGCGCAGTGTCTATGTAATATTTTCTTTTCTATTACTATTTTTTTGGTAACATTTTCTTTTCACACTAGTTTTATGTTTCTGTATCTCTGTACAAATGGGGTACCTCTCTTGCAAGTTCTTTTGAGTTTTTCGAGGATCCCCTCAATCCTTATATATTTGTAAAATGGTTGAAATAAAGTTGTACAAACAATTTAACAAAGAAGTTCGGTATGCATTCACATTGCCGTGATGTATGAAATTTCATTGAAAAATTCAAATTGTTATTCAATTTTCATTATTCGTAAAAGGTATATTGTACATTCCATTTATGCATAAATATTTACCCCAAAAAACAGGTAATAAATTTCTTACCAACAAGGTTGAAAAAGCGAGTTATGAGTCCATTTTGGTCGGGCGCCCTACTTTCTACGGTTATGCTTTCCTCTTTTCTGATTGGTACCTCGTCTGTGTTAAAAAAAGTTATTATTTTGATTTTGTTTCTTCTTTCAATTCTATCCCAATATATTCGATGAACGTGTTATGGGCATTTTGACAATGTATTAAAGCAATGCCAAAGTTATCATATGGATTCATATGCAACACTTCAGCATGCCGGTAACAGGTATAAATACCATGCACCCAACGAAAATCGAAGCGATTGTATGGAAAAAACATGCGAAACTATTTAAATTTTCTGGTTATGTACGGTTAAAGGCCATCTATCGTGATTATAAAATGTGACGGAATACATTTTATTCCAAAACAAATACTGATTGGCCTATCAGTATAAGTGCATATGGGACCAGTGTATTTCGACCAATCAAAATACACGAAGCATATTGGACCAGTTTATTTCGACCAATCAAAATACACGAATTGAAATCTATTTACCTCCACGTTACAGATGATAACTGGCCTTTTAAGTTTTATATTGATGGTTTCAGGTGATGCTGTTAAATTGTCAAGATGTGTGAAGCTATTCCAGTCATAAAGAAATTGGCTTTTGTGGGGTGCAATTTTCTATTTTTAAGCAAATGTGTTGTAATATGCATAAACGCCCATTAACAAAAATGATATATTATTGAAATGCCTTATCATGAAGTCACATGTGCTAAAACAAAAGATCAACATTTTTCTTACCGTCAAGGTTAAATGTCACTGACTTGGTTTTTCGAGACGCCTTACTTTCAAAGCTTAGGTTTTTTTCACTTTTGAGTGGTGTTTCGGCTGCAAATTAACATTGTAAATTATTTGAGTTATTCGTCAGAAGTTTACCATTTTGATATATAGTGCACATTTGCGAGAAGCTTTACCGTGTTACTAAGAACAAGCATTGAAGTCATTACATAAATGTGCATCAATCTCTTTTGAATAAAACGCCTATTTGTTCGACTCAATTAATGTTAAAAGATAGCATTAAGGTAGTTTGTAAATTTATTGATTATTTCTAAAATATGTATATGTCTTGCCATTGAAGCCACACTTAGCTCTGGAAATCTTTCTCTTTATGCTTGAAATTAACCTCTCCAAGTACGGGAATAGGTCACACCCATCATAGCAACGCGATAACTAGGTGGGGCAAACAAACCTGAAATCTGCAACCATGAAAGACCAATGCATTGCCATTTAAATGATCATGTGGCCTGCCATAAGTTTTGATCTACAGTATTAATGGCACTTCTTCGGATCTTTATAATCTTTACCAAAAGGAATAAACAAAATGATGTTTGTTAACTGTTCTGGGTAAAGGGGAATCTGATTTACAAAGCCCGTAGCAAGCCCGTGGGTGCAAATTTTGTAAATTATTTTTGATAAATCCGATGTTCTTTTTGTTGTCAAAGAAGCAAATGATGTAATTCGAGTAAGTATCGCGATCAGTGCTTAAGTTCGGAATGTATTTTCTTTGCCTTGCTGTACGAAATTTCAGTGACGATTTCACTCTGTTAGTTGGATTACGTCACCCGTAAAAGGTGATTGGACTCTATGTTTACATAATTATTTTACCAGCAAGAGCATGTCGCACCACCACCGCAGGTGTGGGATTACGTTCGGGAGAGAGGGACTGGGGAAAGCAGGTCCCTCTCTGATGGGACGAAATGTACCAGGAGGTAAAACTTGAAGTTTCTTATGTGAAACCTGCACTTGGGGACAATGTTTACCAGGCTAGGTATTCCAGGAAAACCAGCCATGCCATCGCCGGTGAGAATGGGCTGAAGCGGAGGAGGTTCGCCCCTGCCTTTACGGCGGCGACCCTTTTCGGGGTTGGAGTGATCAAGCCCTTGGAAAAATCCAGGGTTGCCCCTAAATAAGTCAGTGTCCGATAGGAGACTAGGTCCGACTTCTCGTGGTTGAACAACCAACCCAATCTCTGGGATACAGAGATGACGGTGTCCGTGTGTCTGGCCACTAGCAGTGGGTCGTCTGCGACGATGAGCCAATCGTCCAGACAGGTAAAAATCGTGATCCCCTGCTTGCACAGGTAGGCCGCTACGCCCCTTGTAACCCTGGAAAACACCCGGGATGCGGTTGGGAGACCGAAGGGGAGAGACTTGAACATGTAAAAGATTCCTTCAGACATGATGGTGAGGAACTTTCTGTGGTTGGCATGGACGGGTACATGCAGGTAGGCGTCTGAGAGGTCGACCGAAGTCGCCTACAGGCCTTTGTGTGAAAAGGGGGAGAATGCTGTGCAGTGTCTCCATTTCTAATTTCGTGGGGCGGATGAACTCGTTCAGTGGTTTGGGCGAAAAGGAAAGAGCATTTACCAGAAGTCACTGAGACCTTTCCACACCAGAGTTGTCTTGGGAGGCAGAGGGACTAGGGGGTTTGGAGGCGGCTGCAGCCCGGAAACCTGTGCCCTACCCCGTCTGGGGTTGGGTTGGGAACCCTTTGCTGGTAGCGCCTTTACTATCAGCTTGCGGTTCTTCCGAGAGTTGTCTTTCCGGATCTTCCCGCGCTGCGCGCCGCGGGCAAGGTACCCTCAGACAAGCCCAACATAAGGAGGACATTCTCTATACGTTCCTGCGTAAACCTTGCTGATGCTCTTGCCATCTGATCTGGGATGGCATCAAACAGGTCTGAAAGACATGTCAGTAAGGGTGCGGCTTTCTGATATAAATCAGAGGGGGCAGAACCCAAGACACTATCTAGGTCCTCGATCATCCAGACCGCCAGTGCTTACCACTCCCTGATTGCGCAATCGACATCCCGCAGAGCCTCCTCCCTCTTCTTCGTGGCAGGGTTACGGTAACTTGGTCCTTCCCCTCGGTGTGTACCACCGAGGGTCCCTGCCTGAGGGTGACGAAGGAGGCGCCAGACCTCCTCAGGGATCACTGGAGCCTGGACCAGGTCCGAATAATCGCTGTCGCGGACTCAGATTGACTTGGTCAGATCCTTGGAGTAGACAGTCCAGTCTCGGATGGGCTTTCTACCCAATGACCCAATGCCTTATCCTCTGGATAAGTGAGCAGTCCACTGGAAACTGTTGGATTGGGGGTAGGAGTTGAGGATCTACTAGCCGACAGGCCCCTAGATATGAGCTGATCTTTTGACGCAATCAAAATGAAAATTCAGTACAGATTAAATTGCAGATTATCAAATGTCTGTCTATTATGTGTCCACTTTATTCAAACTAAGCCATTGTTTTTTGTTATTTATACGTAAGACACTTCTTTATAAATTCCATTCAGTCGAGATCTATTATTAAACATTTTTCATCCCAAAACAAATCTTGTAATCGCTGCTATTGAAATCTGGAATGCATTTGTTTTCCTTTATAAAAATTTATTTTCATAAAAATAGTTGGAATTCTTTTCCTAGGACAGCAATCTTTTGTTCCTTAATAGCTGAACAATGCATTAGGCCGGACGGGCAATAAATGTGGACGGACGAACGGACGGACGGATGGACGGACGGACGGACGAACGGACGAACGGACGGACGGACGAACGGACGGACGGACGAACGGACGGACGAACGGACGGACGGACGAACGGACGGACGGACGGACGAACGGACGGACGGACGAACGGACGAACGAAAGAACGGACGGACGAACGTATGGACGAACGGACGGACAAACGAACGGACGAACGGACGGACGGACGGACGGACGGATAAACGGACGGACAGTAAATATGCTATATCCAATCTTCATCAACTTATCAACTTCGTTGACGAGGGAATAAAAATAGCTTTGTACGGCCTTGGAGCCGTGGACGGCCGTTGGAAAAAAATCCTCAAGTTACCTTTAAGTTGGTACGGCCGTGAAACCGTCAACAGCCGTGGAAATTTTCACTCTACGGACGGACGGACGGACCAATGGACGAACGGAAAAACGGACGAACGGACGGACGGATGAACGGACGGACGGATGAACGGACGGACAGTAAAGATGCTATATACCCTCTGCATCAACTTCGTTGGCGAGGGGATAAAAATAGTTCAACTTGCCTTTAACTTTGTACGGCCTTGGAGCCGTGGAAAATCCGCAAGTTACCTTTAACTTGGTAAGGCCGTGGAGCTGCCATCGGATTCGTGTAGGAGCCGATAAAGGTAAAGAAAATACAAGTGAGGCCGTGCACGGAGCCGTAAACTGGTCCGTGAACGGGTATGAAAAGTAAAAGTCCAAATATGGAGCCGTTTGCCGTACGGCCGCAAGCTAAGACTAAAACTAACACAAACAACTCACCCCCACACCGATTATCCACCCACGGAAATAACGATAGTGGTAATGAGAATGGTTAGCAGAGACTGTCAACCAAGACGCCCTCCAAACTGTTCTCAAAGAAATGGATTAAGCCAAATCAATTCTTTCACTATTTCTCTTACTGTGGGAAGTAATCTGAATCCAAAATACAGCCGTGCAAAGACCAGAAAACCAACCCCCTTGGTCGACTCGCAATTTTATGTTACGAGGTGTCACGAGTACCTATGCGACGCGCACGAAGGCACACTAAGTGAGAATGAAAAATGAGGAAGTCCAGAAGGTGGAAATAATTTGGCACAAAAATATTTTCACAAGTTCGAGAAATTGACCAAGCAAAATTTCTTGCCGCGTAACCATTGAAGTAACCTGAGAATTTCTCTTCACAAAAGTTCTGAAAGAGAAGAAAAATACGAAAAATGTGAACGACGGTCGCCTGTTGGGGACATCATAGTAAACATTGGTGAACATAAACAAGTTGTGTTACCAAATGATACTACGGCCCGGAAAAAACTAAATCGAAAAGGCGGCGTTACGTTAAGCTGGTAGCGTAATTACAGAGTAGGGTATCTCTTCAAGGCTCAGGAAAATCCCGGAACAGCTGTTACAGGTCAACCGAGGTCACCCTTGGAAGCACCCGGATGAAGGGCGGAATGACTTAATGAATAGGAGATACACAGTAAACATATCGTAAGGAGGGAAGGCATGGGATAAAATAACCTTAGGCTAAGGCCTCGTTTGTAAGAAAAATACTACAAGAGTAGGACTTGAAAAACTCACTGAGAGGTGTCCCGAAGGCACACCAGGGGATACAAACTCTGTAATATGGCAGACTCGTAATATAATGTAAATAAAGATGACAAAAACGAGTCTGAATCACTGTAACTTTTTTATGTAGGCTACACACTCCAACACCAAGATGGGCGGCCAGAAATATAACTTTATTACCTTTATTTCCTTGGAACAGTTAGAAAGGGGCTCTTAAAACACCTCAAACCTGTGACTAGGTGAGGAGGAAGCGGGAAACTCCTCAGAAAAAGAATTATACCTTTGTGGAAAAAGAACCAGGGATTTAAGCCGTGAAATCCAGAGACCTTTGCGGTCTATAGCTTGCCTAGTAGACGCGCGAAAAGAAAGTGAATACGTGTCGTGATACGTGAGCCACAAAGGTGGAGCTACAGCGGTAGCTTTTTGCTTTGGGTTGTATAGTGCGGTAAATCAGGTCTCTGAGACCAGACTGCATATATTTATGGCATAGAAGGTAAGGTATAATTTGAAGTAAATATTTATGTTTGGCCTATAACAACTTCCAGAGTTCTAATCCCTACACTAAACAAATGCAATCAGAATGCTGCATTATGGATAATCCGCCATTTTGTTCAATGGCGGATTTCATGGTCTTTTTGTCTTTACTAGTAAAGGGTTTTGTGGTCCTTAGAAGTAAGGGATATCCCGAACTGATGAAACAAATGGTAAGCGTACTTACCATCAATAAGTACATTAGCTTTGTAATTTTTCTGTGTGAAACCGTTACTTTGGTAGGTTATACTTTCTTCATTTTGTGTGGATTCGCCAGTTGTCCAAAAACTATTGGCTTTCCATTAAATTGTCTTGTTATTGATAACTATATTTACACTTGAATACTCATAGAACACTCGATAAATATTACATCGACATGCATATAAAATCAATGAGCGCATCCAATTTATAGTTTGGCTTGCCGTTGTAAGGTTACAAGACAATCTGAACATCTGAACATTTAAAAGAGGCCATGCATATACTCTCGTACCAACTCTTGGGGAAAGTCTTGACAACCTAACCAATTCATGTGAACAGTCATGTAACTTAATCAATCTGTATTCGTAGAAATTAATCTTCTCCTTGATCGAATGTACCTCACTCACTTTGAAAATTGCACGTCATAAAATTGATATTTTGGTGAACTTTTCCGACAGTTGCAAGGATTTAAAGAAATAACTAGCAGAGCTTGTTATAACTGTATAACCGTTAAGTTTCATTTAACCAAGTATTAATCATTTTTTATAACGTGATAGGTTTTGATGTGTTTGATATTGGTATGGCTATGTCTGATATTGATATTGCTATGTTTGGTATTAATCTTGCTATGTTTTGTATTGATATTGCTATGTTTAGTATTGATACTTACTGCTTGCTATGTTTAGTATTGATATTCCTATACTTGATAGTGATATTGCTATGTCTTGTATTGATATTGCTATGTTTGGTATTAATCTTGCTATGTTTTGTATTGTATTGATATTGCTATGTTTGGCATTAATCTTGCTATGTTTAGTATTGATATTGCTATGTTTAGTATTGATATTCTATGTTTGGTGATATTGCTGTGTTTGTATTGATATTGCTGTTTGTATTAATCTTGCTATGTTTTGTATTGATATTGCTATGTTTGGTATTAATCTTGCTTTGTTTAGTATTGATATTGCTATGTTTAGTATTGATATTGCTATGTTTAGTATTGATATTGCTATGTTTAGTATTGATATTCCCATGTTTAGTTTGATGTTCCCATACTTGAGTGATATTGCTGTCTTGTATTGATATTGCTATGTTTGGTATTAACATTGCTATGTTTTGTATTGATATTGCTATGTTTGGTATTAATCTTGTTATGTTTAGTATTGATATTGCTATGTTTAGTATTGATATTCCTATACTTGATAGTGATATTGCTGTCTTGTATTGATATTGCTATGTTTGGTATTGATATTTTGTATTGATATACTTGATTGGTGATATTGCTGTGTTTGTATTAATCTTGCTATGTTTAGTATTGATATTCCTATGTTTAGTATTGATTGATTTGCTATGTTTAGTATTAATCTTGCTATGTTTAGTATTGATATTTGGTATAATCTTGCTTTGTTTAGTATTGATATTGGTATTCCTATGATGTTGCTGTCTTGTATTGATCTTGTATTTTGGTATTGCTATGTTTTTGTATTGATATTCTATGTTTGGTATTAATCTTGATAGTGATATTGCTGTGTTGGTATTAATCTTGCTATGTTTAGTATTGATATTGCTATGTTTAGTATTGATATTCTAATACTTGATAGTGATATTGCTGTCTTGTATTGATATTGCTATGTTTGGTATTAACATTGCTATGTTTTGTATTGATATTGCTATGTTTGGCATTAATCTTGCTATGTTTAGTATTGATATTGCTATGTTTTTTATTGATATTCCTTTGTTTAGTATTGATATTGCTTGATAGTGATATTGCTGTCTTGTATTGATATTGCTATGTTTGGTATTAACATTGCTATGTTTTGTATTGATATTGCTATGTTTAATCTTGGTTTATTAATCTTGCTATGTTTAGTATTGATATTGCTATGTTTAGTATTGATATTGCTATGTTTAGTATTGATATTCCTATACTTGATAGTGATATTGCTATGTCTTGTATTGATATTGCTATGTTTGGTATTGATATTGACCTGACAACTCAGAGGCAAGGTTGGCGCATCGCCATATTAACATCTGATGTATCAGATGAAATCAATCTGATGTAGTCAATCTTTGTTAAGTTTCATTGCATTGATAGTGCTTTAGTGGATATCACACTAATAAGTGCCCCATTACTCGTCGTAACTTTTATCAAATGACATTATTTTGTAAGTTTAAGTTTGCAAGTATAACGTTTCCTTAACTTTGGAAACATAATGAAACAAAAATCTTCTTACTTTCAATGCTGACGTTCACTCCAGAGTTATTAACATTCATCTCATCTATCGTTTGAATTTCAGCTGATTTAAGAAAAAAATGGTATAGGCCTACAAAATGTTCCAATAATCATCCTTTTTAAATCACTTTTGTTATACATTCCATTGACTTTTTCCAGATTCAAGAGTTTTATTGATCACAAGTGTACGAATTTGTGCTAAACGGAAAGAGATGTTTCTTCGCAGTTCCTTTACTTTCTTTTTCATTTAAAATTGCGCAACCAAAGTAGGCAGCAGCGATAATATCCTCGTAATGGGATACCATTTCATGTTTTTATTCATTTCTGCCAGTTTTTATTAACATCGTAGACATAATTTACCATGTAATTTTAAAGTATCTGCATTGGTGTACTTACCATCAACTTTGACATTTGCGGAATAACTGTCTTCTCTTACGATCGATTTTTGTTCAGTTATGATTTTCTTACGCTTGTTCTTATTGTTAGCTGTGTGAAAAAAATGATAAAGATGGATTTTCACTTCTTATTTCATGGATTGAGGAATTTAATGACTACAAAAATACTCATTGCTACATCGAATTTGAATAGATTGTGCAATGAAATGAAAAAACGTTTTATATACGAGAAGTCAAAAACCAATCTGAATATTCGTTTATGATTTATCATACCAAAAATATCAGACATGCAGAGAAAATATATATCTTCTAGTAGTAAACACAGTTCTTCATTTCGTCTGTTTTCTTTATTCGAATGGTCATTACTTGTACGGATTAACTTGTAAGAATATTTCTACAGAAGGCGCAAAAACGTTCAGAATACGTTCCAGTGGACTTTCCCTCTTCTCTCTGATATTGTGTTCATTATTTGCGACGTTTTTAGAACGTATACACGTATATGGGTTGCTTTACTTACCGTCAAATCCAATATTTGCGGAATCAGCAATTTTCTCTTTGATCATGATGAGTTGTTCAGTGATGCTTAGCTCTCTTTTATGGTTGTCATTCGCTGTGAGAAGACAGATAATAAAGAAGGCTTTCGTTTTCCGCATTTAGAAAAGACTTTTCGTAAATATTTCGTTAGAACTATACAATATTGATGATGAACTGTGGGTAAAAATATAACCGGAAAGCACTCCAATTAAATAATCAATAGCAATAACGACCTACATCATTAATGAACCTACTTTATCATCTATCATGATTTATGTATTGAAAGTGACATTTCTTCGTCAGATTGATTACGATCTACAAAAATCAAGCCTACTTACTTGTGATGAGTATACAAATTATATTATTCTTACCGGCAGCGTTAGCATTCAATTGTTGACCTTTTTCGTCCACCACTATGCTTTTAAGTAAATCTGTCAGTTCTTCAGCTGTGTAAACGTAAACCACATAGATAAGTGGTTAGATTCGTACTTCGGTGCCCATGTAAAACGTAATATTTTGAAAATACTGACTGAATACTTATGTTCAGAACAAAGCAAGTGTTTTAGTTACTCTTTATATTAGATACATTAGGTGTAAATAGGGGCATTGTAATATGTGCTAAATAAGAAAAGAGAAATAATATTATTGCTATATTATAACGATTAACAAAGCAATTCATCTAGTGGCACTTTTTGAGGCTTAATTTCTATTTTAGATTTGTGTTGTTAAAATAGACCTTTGATTGCAAAAATGAATTAATCACTCATATAAATGAAATAAAAACCATGGATACCAGAACATGTTTTCTATTCGATGGTGATTTGGAAATTGTTTTCATTGTTGAGATCATTTTGAAAAGAGTGTCTGGAGCTTCTAAAGGTAATGACTCATTTGTATATGCTATCTGTCCATCTTCTGTTCTTTTTTGTAACTGCTGCATTTTGAATCTTCAAAGTATTTGACATATATTACAAACAGAAAATGCACTCACTTTCAATAATGATATATTCGCTCTCTATATCATGATCGGCTGTGGTTTCTTCCTTTTTTTCTGTGTAAAAGGCATACGAAATAAAGTTTAATGACGTTCGTTGTAACACAAGTTCCGAAAGAATACTTAATAAATTCAAAAGCTCTTACCATTTTTAGTGGTTTGGTCAACCGATGAGCTGACTCTGAACTGAAATGGACTGCCTAGAATGGATTTAAAGAGATTATACACTCAGTTACTAATATATTATATGGTCTGGCTTGTAAAACAAACTACACTGTACGACGTGTTCTCCAATTTATGATATTTAGCTCAAAACAGCTTCTATTTTCAAAATGGTTTTCTATTTTCATAATGGACTGGAATAAAGCTTTTACATTACCATTATACTCATTTCTGGTACTTAAAACACTCTGTACCAGAATAGCAAACACAAATTGTGTTAGCTATTCTGGTACAGAATTTATTAAGTACCAAAAGAGGAGAATAATGGTAATGTGAAGGCTTTATTCCAGTCTATTTTGAAAATATAAATCCGGAGATATTTACGAGAGTTATACTTACCTTCCATGCTATAAATATGCAATCTGGTCCAGTGACCTTGATTCTAAGGCACTTCTAACCAAACTTAAAAACGTAGTTACAAATCCCGCCCTAACCTCCATTATACCTTAACATCCCTCACTTAACATTCCACCTAGGCCGAACGAGAGGGGAATGTGGAAAAACCGATCTATCTGGCACCAGTCTCGGAACATTTCAAGTCTGGCAGAATACATCCCAAAATGGAGTGTCTCCGACTTTGGGCTGTCACTTGGGCAGCTTCTTCCGAAAGGCCCTGCGACACCAAGGATTCGCGGGTAGAGGCCACGCAGTCAAATGGAGGGCTTTTGGTTGTGATGCAGTTTGCCGGAGCCCGGAATCGAGACTAAGTTGTCCCTGACCAGAAGCTCCCACGGGAAACCTGCGATTAGGTTGAGCAGCTGAGGGAACCACAGTTGGCTGGGCTAATTAGAGGTTACCAGAAGTAACATGTGACACCGATCGAACGTTACCTTGTCTAGTAATTTCGGTACTAGCGTGAACGGCGGAAAGGCGTAGCCCACGAAGTGCGTCCACTTAATCGTGAATGCATCGACTTTCCAAACTCTCGGGTCGGGAGTCAAGAGCGCTAAATGTTGGTAGCTTGCGGCTGTCCACGGACGCGAACATGTGACGTCTGGGAGACCGAAAGTCATCCTGATCGCGTTGGCCACCTGCGATAGGAGGACCATTCTATGGGAGCTCCCTGAAGGCGAGATAACCAATTCGCAATCTTGTTCTCCTTGCCTGGTAGGTGGACCGCCTGAAGGCTGACCTTGTATGTCATGAACCAAAGAACTTGACAAGGATCCAGAGTCTCCTGGATCTCGTGCCTTCCTGTCTGTTGATATTAACCTCTACTGTAGTGTTGTTGGTGCGTATTAGAACAGTCTTGTTCCGTATCTGTAATTACAAATGAACAAGAGCCCAGCGCATTGCCTCTAGTTCCAACATATTGATGTGCTGATTGTATCAAGTGCCCGCCCAAAACATCGCGACTTGGGACCACGCTAAATGCGCTCCCCACCCCGTCAAAGACGCGTCTGTCACCACGGGGAAATCGCTCCCTGTGACAGGTGAGAGTGGACGCAACACCACAATATGTTGGGGACCACTATCTGTGTACAGGAATGGGAACACTGAGGTCCCTCCTGGATGGGACGAAATGATTCAGTAGGTGGAATTGTAGGTCCCGCATGTGAAAGCTACACATTGGGACTACATCTACCATACTAACCAGGTATCCTGGGAATACCAGCCACGTTCTCGCCGGTTCTCGCAGGGTGCCAGAGGAAAACGTTGGCTCCTGCCTTCACGGCCAGGATCCAATCCTCCATCGACCGATCGTATGCGACCTTGTAAAACCCACAATTACTACCAAAAAGTGAGTCTGGAATAGAACTAGACTGGACTTGGCGAGGTTGATAACCCATCCCAAGTCCTGTGCCACTCTTATGACTATGTTTGTGTGTTCTGTGACGGTGGCTGCATCTTCTGATACGATAAGCCAGTCATCCAGATACATACAGATCTTATGCCCTGCTTTCGTAGAAAGGCCGCGAGAACCCTCGTCATCCGGGTGAAGACACTGGGGCGCTCGACAGCTTGAAGGGTAACGCCCTGAAGGTGTACGTGACTCGAATTGGAACGCCAGGAAGCGACTGTGTTCCTCATTCATCGGCACGTGCAGAAACGCGTCTGCAAGGTCGACAGAGATGGCCCACAGGCCCCTCGTCAACTGAGGGAGGATGGAGTGCAGCGTCTCCATCTTGAATTTCAACGGATGAATGAATTTGTTGATTGGTCTTAGGTTGATGATTCGGCGCCATTTTTTCCCCTTCCAGAAAAAACGTGGACATCACGAGGTCCTTGGGTGGATTCGAGATCGGGGTGATAGCGTCCTTCGACAGCAGTTCCCTGATCTCTTGTCCCTAATAACTCAGCGTAACTGCCCAAGCGAGTGGGGTGGGACGAAGACCCCTCCCTGATGGGGGTACTGAACTCTTGTCGGTAGCCCTGCCGAATGGTTCCAAGCATCCACTTGTCTGAGGTGACCTGTTCCCACGCCTCTGCGAATTTCCTCAGATGCCCCGACCTGACGGCACGTCAGCGGGGGCGCCTGGAGTGGGTCAAAGGCGCTGTCCCTTGCATTTTCTTGATCATCGTGAGAAAGATGTACCCGCTCTGCGTACAGAGGGGAACGAGCTTTGAGAGTTCTCTGCCACATTCACTCTGCCGGTCCACAAAGTTGATTCCTGGCAAGTGGAAGAAGCTGTGTCGGGCTTCGCCGCCGCCGCCGCACGAAGATGTGAAGCCTGCCGCTGGGCAGCCGTTCCTCGAATTTCACAGAGGCTGGGGTCCGGCGGTGTGCGTGTGGAGATGATTTCGCCTTTGCCAACAGCTTCTTGGTTCTCATAAGATCGTCCTGTCGGCCGGCCGGCGCGTCAGGACATCTCGGAGCGACCTGCGAAGAGGTTCAGGCCTTCCGTCGGCAACCGCCAAAGGTCCGCCTGTGTGGCTTTAGAGAGGGGGAGAACATTCTCGCGCCTTCCCGTGGCCACCTTTGTGGTAGCTCATGCGAGTTGGTCAACTGTCGCGTCGATCAAATCCCACAGCCCGGTTAGCAAAGATGCGGTAGCTGGGATGACGTCGGCCAGCAGATGTTTCCGCAGGACCGAGTCCAGCCACTGTGTCACACATACGGCGAGAGCTTGAAACTTAAAGCCTCGCCATATGGCCCGGTCAACAGTTTTGAGAAAATCGTCCCTTCGCTGGACCGCAGGGTCCTGGCCGCGGAGCTTGACACCGCTGGGGTACCGCTCGCGGGCTGGCGGAGTTGCCATACTCCGTCTGGTATAGAGGGATGTCTAGGCGGCTGGTTGGACGCGGGTAACCTGTCCAACATCCATGTTATAGAGCGTCCAGTCCTTGGTGGGGGTACTGGCCCAATGCTGCACCCGAGTCACCAAGAAGCATCGATGGAAAACTGCTTAGCCGCTGGTTTAGCGTCCCTTTGGGCCGTAGTGAGCAGTCTACGCTGGAACTGTGCGCATACCTCTGCAGGAGGTGCGTCCAGCTTGATCTTCTGCGCGAGGAATTCCAGTAGTTTCGGGATCCACTCCCATGTAGTAGGGTGTTTACCGGTGGGAGCGGTGGGAAGAGGACCTCGTTCGGTACATTACAGGGTACGGGGATCCTGTCTAATGCGTCTTGCGTCAAAGAGGCGGCACTAGGGGCGACTTGGATAGGGCGGCGGGAGGATTCCCCCTTTTCAGGGGATCGTCCGGTACCCTGGGAGTGTCCAGAGTCTCCGCAGGTGGGTCCAAGTCGTCCATGATGTCGACATCTACTCCAGAATGATAGATGTTCAGGGCATTCTCCTCCGAGTCCGCGTGGTCAGGGGTTGCCTTACCTCGGCAGCTGCATCTAGTGGGCGGTGAAGCGCGGAAGGCGGCAGCCTCTGCTCCACTGCCTGAGAAACTCAGGTTTCAAGCTTTTACCTCCAGGAGGATAGAATTTTCCCCTATGTCTTTTCCTGCGCCTCCGCCTAGGTTTAGGGGAGGGTGAAGTAGAAGAAGAAAGATAAGAAGACACGTAGCGTCGACCCTTACTTCTACGCTTACTACCCCGCTCTCTGTCCCTCGTCCGGGGCCTGCATTGCTCAGGGGAGGACAGTACCAAGCCTCTGCTCAGTAGAATGGGTTTATCATCAGGCGCCCGCTGAGTGTAAGCGGCGGCCTCGCCTCCATGGGCGGCGGTGGTGGAGGGGGAGAAGACAATGACACGTCTATCTGACCCTCTCTTCATCCGCCCTCTCGACCACTCTCTGAAAGTGCCGGTCGCGGTAGAGTCGGTGCTCTAATCTCGCTGCCTGATCCCAGTCACTGCCTTGTACGCGGATTGGACTCGCAGCACAACCTGCAAGCGTAGCACGTGCTATGGATGTCTCCGGAGCATATCTTAATGAACCGCTTGAACGCGACGCATTGCGGGACATCGGGGTGCGTCTAGCATCGGCACTGGGGGACCTGTCCTCAGTGTCCATGATTCTAGCGACAGTTCAGCGAAACGTAAACGTTAAACGCGAAAATTCTCTATGGTTGGTTCTCACGGCGTAATTGGCTATTGGCTACTTAAACAAAAAGAAATTAGCTCTCATGAAGTTACACTTCTTGTGGTGATTGCTTAATTACTGTTTCACCACGTAGCTGTGTAGCTAGTGGGACTACTTCCGGGTTTACCGTGCGCTGTACGATTACCCCATGCAAATTCTATGAAGTCGTACAACCCGTTCACCGGAACCGTCAAACTAAGTAAAGAAGCCGTATGGACCCGTACACCGGAGCCGTATGGGCCGGTAAAACTTAGCTATGGAGCCGTATAACCCGTACAGAGCCGTGCAATGGACCCGTAAGGAGCCGTTTCACGGTTCACGGACCCGTAAACCCGTGCTATGTAGCCGTATGGATCCGTTCATTGGAGCCGTGTGGACCCGTATGGACCCATGAAAGTAATTTTATGGCTCTACAGCGATCCGTGAAACTACTTGTAACTTTCTTAAGATGCCGCCCTTGTGTTCCTACCGATCCCTACACGGAACCGTGGCCCACAGCGGTGTTATGGGAAGTCACCTACCGCTACCCGTGCCCCACCAACTCAGTAGCGTTGAGTCGTGGCGCACTAGTGTTATGTGCCTTATTCTAAGTTACGTCGTTAAGACGCAACTCAGCTCCTTCATTTAGTGAAGCTCTAACTTACACCCGACGGACCTCTACCTGTGACCCCACTTTCGTCGAGCCGTGACGTCCTGGAGTAAGTAGTTGACTTTGAGGATACGCCTCTACGGCGCTAGACTATACAACATATAACTAACATCAACGATTCTTTACAAGGGATGTACGCGGGCGAGACGGCACTGCAGAAAACAACGAACATGGTATGAGGCAAGCCACAGCAATTCAGTACACCAGAAAAATGTATCAGATAGACTTATATCTGAAAAGTTTTGAAACCCGAGAAAAAGCAAGAAATGCAAAAACTTTGAAAACGCAGGGAAAGCGTGGAAAACACAAACCACTTTTATTTGGGTGTCTGTGGGGATAAAATGAAAAGGTGAATTCTCCCAAAAAGGAGAAGGAAAGGAGACCTCCCTAAGGTCCCTCCTGCTCCCCACTAATCGAGCATTTAAATTAAAAACTCAGTCTTAAAATAATGCTAGACCTATAGTGTGACCTAATTCACACTATGTATGGTTGACGTAAAATAAAATATAGGCTCTCTTGTACCAGCTGTAACTCCTTGAAGCTAATCGCAACCGACTCCTCAGCCATCCTTTGGTGACGTTGACCTCTTGCGCATGTGCCGACAGCAGATCGAGAAGTTGGCCTAATGCATATGAGAACCTGTGCTAAAGATATCCTAACATGTAATACATATGCACAGTATAACATTAGGCTATTCTCGTGGTAGGGCGGGGGCCTAGCGTAAAAAATACATCTACCCGAGAAAAAAAAAAAGGTCCTAAAAACTAGCACACCAGGTGCTCTAAGGACTAAAACTTCCTGCCACGAGAGTGGGACTCACTCGTTCTAGCCATCCGTTTGCACGGGCGGACACTCTAGATTTAGTGTAACTTCAAGTTCTGAGTCGGACCGAATATTTCCCGGGCCAGTGGCCACCTCGTCTTACCTCAGATGACTGGAAAAAGTTAAAGAAAAGTGCCAAACAGTGAGGTAGGAGCTGCAAGGAAGAAAATGTTACAAAAAGGTGAAAATTTGTAAAAAACATTTTCGACCAATCTCAGCGATGTTGTGACAGCAACGCGTTGAAAATAAGTGAGGGATGTTAGAGGTATAATGGAATAGAGATGTAACGGACCCAAATTTTTGGATCCGACCTGAACAGGATTTGGCCGATCTTAGATAAAATCCGGCCAAACGGATTTTTCCATTACAAAAATAACCATTGTCAAAATGGAATTTTGGAAAGAGAGATTATCTTAACCTTAGGTGAAGTATACAATTTGTTAGAATGCGTAAAGACCCTGTAAGAGATTAAATACAGTAGGACTTGGAGTGGTGTATAACTACAATTTTGATAAAAATAAGTAAAAACTGCAACATATATTTTTAAATGATTGCTTGCTTGAAACGTATGTGTTTGTTGGACAACTAGTGGACACTTCCTTTGGAGCAAAAACTGAAAGCCACATTTCAAAAAGCTCATATATTGAGAAAAAAGCAAATTATTAGGTTGTAAGGACACTATTTACAATTTAATTAATTATACATAATTTGGTCAAAAATGTTTTGTAATGCAAAATTTTCCTGAAAAAAACCCACCATTGTGTATACCATTCTAGAAATCGTATATTGTGATAATTACTTCTGTGTGTGATACTGGGGATAGGTTTTAAAACTTTGAAATAGTATTCATTGTCAGCTCCAGTTTGTTTTATGTGCATTAATTATAGAAGTTATTCTGAGATTTAAGATAAATCTATTTCACTGTCAAAACCACTTATATGAAATAAAATGGACACCTACCTCACCTTCAGTACATTGAAAATCTCTGTTGATATATCGTATGGATTAATCATATCCAATTTATACATGTATTTTATGTTGCATTAAAAAGTTATGCTGTTCAACGATATAAGAGGGTGGTTATTCACAGATACAAATGATGAAGAGAAGGCAAAAGCTTTAAAGGGGCACAGAGGCAATGAACAATGATCAAATTAACAGTCCGGTAGCATGCCTATTAATGGAACGTAAATGTTCCTATTAATGGGAACATTTTGCTACATGGACAGATGGAAGCCGCCACTTTGTGATATTTCCCGTGATCCTTTGCTTTCCTAACGTTAAAGCCTTATGCAATGTTACATTTTTCAAATTTGAAATACGTCTGGAAAAAATATCTTTGTTAGGTGAAACTTAAGACTTATAAAAATACCTTCATAACTGTCATGGCTACAACTTTTCCACTCCCATTTAATATGTTCAGCACGCCGTTTTCAAAATATTAGATAAAATAGGCAATAGAGCTGGGATTTTAGGCGCGAAACGGCCATTTTAAAAATCCGAACGTTTTTTAACACGATGATTTTTAATATTTCAAGTACATCAATTAGAAACTATGACATTTTATCGCAACATCTGAACAATATGGCTGCAAGACTTCAATATTTTCGTATGTTATACATGTTCCTACTAATAGGCATGCTTTCGGACTGATTAAGGAATATCTATGCTTAAATTTAAATACACAAATTTGATTAAACTTATAAAGGCAGCCAGAACTGTTTCCACTTTGTTTGTTGTTTATACTATAGAAATATTGATAAGCCTTCATTTCATTACAATAGCTGTATCATTTGGGTCGATTTATTCTAATTGTAGCTCAAACCGTTCAGAATATTAAATAGGATCTCATGTTAAAATCTTACCTTTCTTTACTTAAGACACGTTTGATCTATTTTTAAAAAGACGTTAATCTAATTTAAGTTATTACCAACATCTTCTTAAGAGATAAATCATGCCAGATTTTTAGAATAATCTGGCCGGATTTCTTTGCAAATACGGCCGGAACCACAACTGGACTTTTTGTCATTATCAATCTGGTATATCCCTAATAATGGAGGTTAGGGCTGGGTTGGTAACTACGTTTTTATGTTCGGTTAGAAGTGCGTTAGAATCAGGTCATTGGACCAAATTGTATATTTATAGCATGGAAGGTAAGATATAACTTGGAAGTAAATCCTCAAATTTGAACTATTAAATGTTAAAGAGGTATCAAGTCACAAAATGTATAGACAGATAAAAATACCTTCAATTTGTTTTTCACCACTCTTTACGGAAATTGTGTGAACTCCTTCCATTTCAGGAGCAAAACGTAGTGTATACTGGTTGTGATGTCCTGTTTCTACGCCAATGTCAGCTGTTCGACCATCTGGATGTGTTAACTCCGCTTTCAAGTCAAGAATGTCCCACCTATTGACAAATTTAAAAGTATTTGTAAGAACACTCATAATCATTTTTTCTCAATACAGTCACCGGGAAAACTAAAACTAAGTATAGATAGCTTCAAGATGACCAAATAATTGCCCAAGGTCCATAAACTAGTAAATAAGCTATACAATCTGTTGCATGTGTTTGAGGAGAACTATTTTCCCCATATTACCATGTTATCAAAACAAGAACATGAGAAAAAATGCACTGTACAATAACGGAATGACATTATATTTAATCATTAGTTTTACAACCATCCGTATCAACACTTTTACACAATTAGATCAGGGAAGTGATATTAGACTTACCAGATTAAATACATTAATTGGATAAGGTGGATAATGTTTGCTCGTTAGTAACCTTAAGCGATATTGCATCATTTGATTTTACTCCAGGTATCAAGATTTATTGAATATTTTCCAACAAAATGATTTTGCAAGTACGATATAAAACGTTTTGAAAACTGAATAAAAGAATGCATTTGAATGGTTAAGTATGTTTGTATGCACCTGTTATTCTGAAATTAATTGTATATTCTCTCCCCTCTGAAGTCTCCTGTGATACATTTTCTTCTTTCACCTCATCTGTCTTTTCCGTGACGTTCGCATCTGGGGTAGGTATTTCTAAAATGCATGTAAAACGCTTATAACATATCATTTTGCTTGTAAAATATTTGTTGTCATTCAAATTGATTTTGGTCTTGTTTGTTAAGTTTATAAGGATGTATCTTGAATAATGTAACATAAAAAGATTCGTTGAAAAATCTGCCAAAGCAAAAATGAAAATTTTAGTTGATTTTGGTACGATGTCAATATCATATCATGAATTATCATTCTTAAATCACAATTATAAGAATCGAATGGGATTTTTTACTCAGTTCTTATAAAATAAGACTGATTGTATGAGTGCACACTTTAGTATGGAAATTTATGGTTTATTTACATACAATTATTTTACATCAAAGAATGCTTCTCAAAATCCAGCTGAAAATGTAAAGCTATATTATCAAACCCTTTCTTGCTTACAATAAATTTGTTGTTTACATTATGAAGAAAAGTAAAGCATTGTAGCATTAGGTTATTACCATGTTGCATCAAAATATGCAAATAAATGTTTGTCATTCGTAGCCTAAATATATTAATGTTTAATTAATAATTTGATCTTTTATTAATGAACGTTAGGCTAGCAATGTTTCTTTCGTAGAGTTTTATTAAAACATCAAAACAGAAAATTGAAAGATTCACCATCCTAAAAACATGATCCGCTCCATATCCACGCTTTATCGATTACAAACACACCGTTTGGAATAAATACGGTCTAATCTTGAGTCCGCTCTTCTCCGTTTTTCTTCCTCCAGCAGTTCGAAATAATAGTTGAAGATATTATAACTAAGCTTCTGGATATTTACAAAACGAGTCGCGTAGATGAATGATACAGAAGACTTAAATGATACATATTATGATTATAAGAATAATTGATCATTATATATTTATAAAATGAATAATTACATTTATCAAGGGCAACTGAACCACTGAAAAACATTTACAAGGAAAAAATTAATGTTTCAAGGCTTTTCATTTTTTAGGTATTCGTATTTCTAGAATGGTGGATGGTGAACAAATCATTTGGGAAAGATTAAATCGATGATCTGATAACTAATGTATTTATGATAATAAGTTTTTGAAAAGAAATGTTGGACAAGGTGACACGAAGAGAATTATGTTTGTTACCATGCTTGTCATATTTACACGATACG
Organism: Chiridota heheva; assembly: GCA_020152595.1. Lineage (NCBI taxonomy): Eukaryota > Metazoa > Echinodermata > Holothuroidea > Apodida > Chiridotidae > Chiridota > Chiridota heheva. Next base: position 190,528 of record JAIGNY010002566.1, on the reverse strand, counting down.
GTAGTGGGTTGCATTATCCTCCACAACACAACTCGTTTTTAAACGAGATCGATGCGTATTATGACTTTTTTTATAAAATTTGTTTTGAAAATCAAAAATAGAACTAATCTTAATCGTATTTTTTGAAAAAGAAATTCTGTGAATTACTTACGAAGAAATCATGGAATATATGTGTTAAGGCTGTCATGGGTACCATCAGTGCATGAGAAAATTTTCACGACGGACTTAAATGACGTTTTGTGTCGGGGAGGGGAAGGGGTTGTGTGCAATATGCAAGTCTCTGAGTTATTGATTGAAGATAGAAGGAAACCGCTACTGTGATCAAACCATACATATCTTTCCCACATATATCAATGCCCAAATAGTTTTGCAGAGAGTAGGATAGTTGGACATAACGTCAAATTAGCGTCATCCGTGCAGAGATACGATTGAGATATAGGTTGTTGAGATATCATCTGGAAATATATAATTTACTGTTCTAACTGATTAGAAATAACTGAATGAGGTGAGAAACTTTCCAAGTTCGATTTAGAAGAGAAAAAAAACATCGGCCGAAATCGGGTCGCATTAGATCAGCTAGAATGATTATTCGGTTGGACTATTTACATAAGTTTCCCTCTGAAAAAGGACAAGTTATCTCACCTGTATTTTCTGACTCTTCCGTAACAATTTCGCTTCTCAATGTGACAACCTCTCCTTCAACATTCAGAATAAAGGGACTTCCTGATGTAAGAGAATGATTTACTACAGCTAAATGAATATGAAGCACAATGCGAAATTACTATAAACAGTCTACAAAATAGACATGTAATAACAAGACAGTTTGCACGACATCTTTTGCAAATAGCGCGAGTGCATATAAAGAGAACAATAGACTGAGAGTCAAATAATCAAATAAAAAAAAAAAAAAGGATACAATTTGACTAACGTTTGTATATCGTTGCAGGAAAGTAACGTTGTCCTATGTCCAAAAATGCCGTTATGAGATAATAATAATAATAATAATAATAATAAATGTTACTTAAATACGCCATTCACCAAAGTACCATGGCGCTTACAAAGTAAAATAAAACAAAATGAAAAATATCAAAATAAGTAGGTCTTTAAGAGTTTTTTCAATACTGTGGTGGTTATACAGTTATATAAGTTTTTATGTGGGTGGGTAAAGTGTTCCAGGATCTGGATGCAAGTGTTTCAAATCTTTTGTCACCTATGGCAGAATTGGATATGGGTATGTGAAGTCGGGTGGAGTCATTACTTGATCTGAGTTCACGTGTGGATAATTGCATTTTAAGTAAATTCTGCATACATCCAGCACTTAACATTTTCTTTTTCCACAATAGTTTTTTCCTAGAAAATATATCTTAAGTCAGTATAGAAAGTAGCCTACTTTGCCATAGAATATTTTTCAATTTTTCCAAAAATGGGCATAGGACAACTTTACTTTCCTACGACGAATATATTTGACTAAATGCATCTAGAAAAAAAGGTCGAACAGCAGTATGGCCTTTACATCTGGTCGTTATAGAGGCAAACAAGGTGGTAATATGTTAGGATTAAAATAATTCCTGCCCCTTATATGTGAATTATGTATCTTTGACAGACTGAAACTAGCATTGCCAGCTTGGCTCAGAAATCCTGCATCAGCTAGTTATAGAGCATGATTTCACAAAAGAAGGAAATATTACATCCTCCGCCTCCACCATAAGTCGCAAGATTTGTCTTCTTCTTTTTTATGTTTCCTTCTCATCTATTCAATTATTTCCACTTGTTTAGATGAAATACAACGGAAACAAGAACTGCCGAGAGGACAGTATGCTCAACTATTCATAGTAAGAAACAAAAATCGGTATTTTAATGCTCCACTATGCTTACCTTGAACATGTTCTCCATCAATTTTCACGGAAACTTCATACAATCCATTAATCGTTGGTGCAAAACGTAGAGTACATTTGTCATCTTCCCCTCCAGCAATAGTCACGCTCTCAGTTTCACCGTTCGGAAGATTCATCTCGGCTATAATCTTTGATGGGTCAGCACCTTAAATTTGGGGAACACAGCCAAAATAATTCCAATCTTGATTTGAAATACATTTTCCAATTCTCTTTATAAAGCTTAATTTTAGTCTAAATTCTCTTGTCATACTCTCTCCAGTCAATCTCATGATAGAGTCCTCTAATTTCACTTGATAAAAAAAAGGGGAGAAAAGGTACAGCATTTTCGACAAAGGAGGCAAATCTGACCGTAATGTCCTTCTAATCACGATGGCATGAGGGTTTAACCGCTTAACATGTTTTCGTTACACATAATCGTTACTTTCGCAGAAGACAGTAATTTCGTAGTTTCAACTCACCTACTACTTTGAAGTTAATTGTGTATTCTCGCTTAGAAGTGGACACAGTTTCTTCTACATTTTTCTCAGGAGGGCTCATACAATTTTCCGAGACAGCTGTGCTTTCATCTGACGAGAAAAGACATATTGAGGAGATTAGATACTTTTTACACATTTTGTGGAGAAATCTTACCGAATATATACATGATATCAATAGTATTCCGACTAAATCTCATGTTATCTTTATTGTTTTTATGTTACCAAAGATTGCTTGTCAAACTGTTTCTTCTATTATATTTCATAAATGATATTCAAATCTAATGTAAAAGAAAAAATATGCAAAATAAAAAACAAAACCGAGAGAATAAGAAGTTTAAAATTAGCCTTATAAATGAATCTTGACGTATCCCAAACTTAAGTTTCAGCGTCATTTACAGAAGTCTCATTATTCTATTAGCAGCAGTAGGAGCTGGGTATACGAGTTAGGAGGTGAGTGTACTTACATACTGCATCTACATCCATCTCAAGAGGTTCGGTTTGTATTGCGATTTGTTCTGGAAGACCAACCCTGAATTCAAAAGGACTCCCTAAATGAACAAAAGTACAGTGCGTATTAACATAAAGAATAATAAAAGATATTATATTATCTACTAGCAAATTCACAAATTGAAAAATGATATGCAAAACCAAACACAAAATATTTCAACCCAAGGACCATTAACTAAAACGACTTCAATACTTTTCTACTTGAAGAAGTTGTTCTAAAATTGTAGTTCTTTATTTTTTTGTCAAAGATCAATCATTATTCACGTTACATAAACATACGAAAGTTAAAGTGTTATACCATGTATATCATTTCCATCAATTTTCAATGAAAGTGTATGCGGTCCATCCATCTGATGCCAAAATTTAACGGTAACCCATTTTCTTTTCCAGGAAATGTTAGACACCTCTTCGGTTTTTCCATTTGGATGTATGATCACCGCTGCCATGTCCGGAATTGAACCCCCTTTCGTAATTCCTTGGATATATAGAAAAAACAAATGCTGCATATTTACGCATACCGCATATTTATAATGTTTGAGTCATTAAGTGTGATTTGCAGTACCTATCTGAAAGTTGTTTTAGGAACACGTGCTTACTATATCAAAAAAAAAAAAAAAAAAATTGTTTGCGAAAGAACCCTTCATGGTGCGTCTCAATCCTGGTTTATCCCTTGCTACCTTCTCACAAACCATCTTACTCCCGTTTTTGACAGGGCATTTTTCTGGTGGTTTGGACCATTCGGCAACTCCCATGTTTTGACTGGGAGATCGGATGTCCACATGCTTTTGCCTTGGACCTGAAATCAACACTCTTGGGCACACACATAGAAGAACATTGATTCAAGCAGGGAGTTCCATTTTATATGGCAACTTCCTGATTCAAATACTATCTTAAATTTCCACAAATGAGCAGTACAAAAATTGGCTATTTTGGTCACGTGCTTGAAGGAGATTCATGTGAGTTGCGCATTGATACTTGAAGATGGACAGTAAAGATATAGGGGTAGGCTTACAATCTTGGACAAAATTCCTTGAGACACTTAAGATTCAATAGTGTTTTCTGTTAAATCTGTTGTCAAAATTGCTTCTCTTTTCGTATAAAATATATCTATTAGGTTATTGTAGAACAAGGGGAATGTTTATTTATAGGTGACGTTAAGAGCATAATTTTTAATTCATTTTCTCCTCCTTGCCCTCCTCCACACCGCCAAGCAAGCATCCTTTCCCCTCCCCTCCCCAACCCCTTTCATTCAATGTTGGCATATATATATAGCTGACATAAACTAGCGTTAATGGAAAAGAAGGTAATGCAGAACAATTCTGGTCCAACATTGAAAGGGCAAGGAAAAGGGGGGGGAAATATATTTTTGTATTGATTGTATATTATTTAGATATACTTTCATATTTTTTCTTATATTTCTTATTTCTCAAGTTCTTATTCTGAATAGTTACTAAAATTTAAGGAATTTACCAAACAATTGAACTGTTGAAAGCCATAGACAATGTTTGAATAGTTAATTCGAACTTTTTGAGGAGGATTATTAACAAAAGCTATCCATGCCTCTTTAACACTCGGAGTGCCGCCCGAAACAAAATTTGAATTTCTGACGAAATAAAATTCTGATTAAACATGCAAGATGAAGAAATCTATATTTGATACATAGAGAAGAATTTTTAAACATCTAATAAGACACAGGTTCGAAATGCAAAATCAAATCTGTTATGTCTGTAGGTTCCCGCGAAAAAATGATAACAGACTTAATAACTACCACTAGACCATTGATTTGCACGTTAGTATTTTCAGAAAATATGCAGGTATTGTTAGGGTGAAAGGTTAGCAATGGGTAGAGTAGTCTACCACAAAATTTATTTCTGCTCTAAAAGTAATGGGTAAATGGCTGTTCTCATCGCAACAGAAGACTCACAGAAAATAGATAAATTCTACTACTTCCAAATAAGTTTTAAATGACAGTATTTTGTGGAACAGTACATCTATTGTGAACCTAGTAATACAATATTTTTAATATTTTCGTGGAGAAAGTTCTCAGGGAAGCTGTGTAAAGTTGAATAAAATTCTGGCAACAAAATTGGCGTTGATTTCTAATGGCATGCATAGAAAAAAACATAACTTCGTGAGGCCGCATATCAGTAAACAACAGTAATCACACAACGTCAACATTCAGAAACGAGGTTCTAGTAAAACAAAATGCAGCCAAACGATGATAAATGGTCACATATCTAAGTCGACGTTGCAAGACAACATCAAACACTGAACAAAATTTTCTTTTCACGCAATAAGATAATGGAAAGGTCGCTGTTCAATCCCACCATCGTGCAAAAATGAAGTGTATTAAATATCAATTAGAAAGATTATATGTACCTACCAATGACCACAAATTTGATTTTGCATTCACATCTTCTGGACATAAATTCATTGATAGTGTTGTTTATGCTATCAACGTCACTTTTCCCTGTTGCTAATACAGCTTTATCTGGTGGTAGATGTAAAAGAGGAAAATGGAATGACGGATTGGTAATTGTTGTTAGTTCAGAAAATAAAATTGTTCATTCGTCCATGTTTAAAGAAAGAATGACTCCCATGATATCCATATCCGTTTGCTTTGTTCGCTTATTCTTATTAATACATTGTCTGAAAACTGCATTAGCAAAAATTTCAACTCTTTCTGCAATAACAAAAGCTTCATTTATAAATAAATACAATGGCCATTTTTCTTATGTTAAACATTTAGCATTCACATCGTCATTTTTAAACCTCAGCCATAACTTCAGCCATAACTTATTTCATGAATAATTACAAAGCCGTTTTGTATAAGAAACAATTGATTGGATATTATGTTTACTTTAAAAGAGAAGTAGCTTAAAGAAGATTTTAAAGATTGTTTTTCTTTTCTTTTCAATTTCTATGTCAGGTTTTCTTTATACTTACTCCAACGCGACCACTGTTGATCAATGTCTGTTCCATCCTCATCTCCCAGATCTTCCACTTTTATATCCAAGTAACTTTTATAGGTGGTCTCCACCGATGCAACTCTTAACCTTATAGTACCATCTGATAAAATATGTCATAAATATTAGCATTATTAAGTTCTCTGAATCAAAGAAGCTTTTAAAGGACACTACGGAACACAAGTAAGCAGGGCGGACTGGCACATAAAAATCTACCATAGGTGGGTTAACTGGTATCACAGTGCACTCCTATTATCCCGTGCAGAAGTACCCTAGAATACTTTTACACTAGTAGTGTATAATTACCCTAGGAGTATCTTACGCAGTGAGCACAATAAAAAGGGACCCCAAACATGCCTAATAAAATGTGATAAATATTCTAATAATGACCAGGGTTGGCACTACGAATTGAAATTTAAGAGGGAGATATCAGTTGGATCAACTTATCCAAGTCAGATAACAACCTGATTGTGTACTATCAGTATCACCACACGCAATTGATGTACACAGTCAGAAATTATAGTAATATAAGGTGGAAACCACTGTTATTGACTCTGAATAATCGCATTGTCAAATTTTGACATTTTTACGCATGTCTACAAACGGGCAAAACGGGCCTTTCTAGTACCAAGAACATCATACTTATTAAGTTTTAACAGGATTTTGTAAAAAAAATTGCATTGTATTCTACGTATATTAGGCTTTTTGCTTGAAATATTGTTAAAACATCTTGGTATTAATTACTATTACTTTCAGACCTCAAAGTTTGAAACAAAATGCAGCCTATAAGTATAAAATAAACAATATTTCTGGGTCAAGTATTCCTGTCATAAATTTTGGAAACTGTCTTCTGCCCTTTGGTCTACAATGTTTGAGCAATCTTTCAATAATGTTTAGTATAGTAAGCATTCGCGTCTAAGGTACGTCTGCACGAGGATACATCTGCGCTGTGACACCAGCGTCTTCGACTGACCTTAACACGCAGATATGGATAAGCGTCACTACGCTTATTGGTATATTCACACAAACCATGCAAAAATAATTTATAAGTTATATATGTAGTTCATTGCTCGAGCGGCCAAACTCATGTTATGGCGAAAAGTCTATCAGCGTGTTGGGACCGGCGCCTCAGACCCTTGGACCCACCGGCGCACCGGTTTAGGGTCGGTGGGCCAGTTTGCCCCAGCAAGTAAGTTTGTTTAAATTCTCGTATGGGATATTTGTTTACGAACGAATTGAAAGAGAAATGATCGACTAGAAAAGACAATAATCGTCGGACTGTTTTTTATTTTTTTAATGATTAAAGAATACAATTGTATCATATGTTGATGATGCATTGATGTCAACGTGAAACAAATCAGAGGACAATTAAAATTCTTTTAAAACAGAAACCACCTACCAAGTAGTGAAATTTTCAAGTCAGCCTCTTTTTCATCAACAGTCATTTCGGGGATGCTTTCAACAAGATCTGCGGCCAATATTTGGATTTCTGATTCCTGCAGTGGAAACTCTTTTATGTTCGTAAAGAGATAATGAGAATATTAATAAAAGCCCGGAATACATTTCATACAATATACTCGATTACTTTATATGGAAGATACTTCAACCTAAATCTTTAACCAATGAAATTGACCAATTGAAGAACCAATGAATTATTGAACAGGATGCTGATTTAAACATGTTGATATCACAAATGATAATATATGTTACCTACTGTACCTTTGCTAGTGTCTTGGAATCCTGTAGGCACACTTTCAACAAGACCCAAATATGATGCCTGTACTTCTAGTTCTTCTAATGGACTAATCTCTTCTGCATGGAGAGTAGGATAAGTTAATATTATCAAAACTTGTTTAAAATACAACAGATCAGCTGCAGTTAGTTGATGGAGAAAAAGTTGTCAAATCATGTTAGTTGCTTAAGTAATTACCTATATTTCGACAGTGTCATACAATGCAAATTTACACTTTCAACCAAGCAACTTTTGAAAACCCTATTTTTGAATTACGTTAGAATCATCTTTCTTATTTCTTCCAATTAAAAAAATTGGTCAATTTACATTTAATTCATTTTGGCTAGATCCGTTTCTGTATCATATACCAGTAAGTCACATACTATTTTCAGATCGTTTTCATAAACCTTCAACTAAATGAAATACAAATATCTTTATTAACTGTTACCTTCTACTTTGTCTTCGAAATCTTTTGGTACATTCTCAACAAAATCTCTTGAAGTCGATGAAAGCTGCACTTCAAAGGCCCGATAATCTGAATTACCTTCGAGATTTTCATCTTCATCCGTACCTAAATGAAATAACGCAAATCCATAAATAAGCAATAATATTCAGGATTTTGAAGATATTTTGAAGACATTTGAAGATAGAATAATAATGCGATAATTGATATTGTATTGTGATATATAATTGATATATCAGTGGATATGAGTTGGCAGTGGAAAAAATGTAGACCCACAATGTACTGAGATTACCTCATATGACTCTTTGATAAAATATTGCGTAAAAATTGCACAGCAAACGAAGTGATGTACCTTTGTCATAAAAATGTAAGACTTTTTAATATTATACGTGCTTGCTATTTCACTCCTCGATATATGCATTCTTAAAGACAAGAGCTATTTTAAGAATTGTTTGAATATTAATTCAATTAAATTAGTGTATGAATAGCAAAGGATCAAGTTACGTGAAACAACACACAGAAAATTTGCATTACAAACAAAAGTGACAAATATTAATGTTAGTCGACAATTCACGCTAGGATGGACCCCATTGTATACATTTGCAAAGAAAGTAACAATCGTATTGCTTTCATGTCGTTTTTTTTTCTTTCTGTTAGGTATCTATGTGTAATTCATTGTGCAACCTGAGATAACATTGTATAATCTGAATGATGTTATAACAGCTATAACATTAACCTTGGGATTCTAAAAAGGACAACACGCAAAGCGGACAGTACTAAAACGCCCAAACTAATAACATTATCAGGTTCAAGACCTAAGAAACATGAATCACAGACACATAATTGAATCATTTTCTTGTCTTGCCCCTGATACGACAACAGCGACACTGGGCTCTTGTTGTGAAGTTTCTACCTCTCCTAAGAGTGTTAGAGAACAAATCCAAAATGTTGATACACTTGTGGAGCAAATGCTTTGCAAATCATCCTTGTGCTTTTTGTACCCCTTAGATGTTATTTTTGTTCAAACTGACAGACAGTATACAATTATAATATGACCAGCAGTTCACAGAGTCCTTAATTCAAGAGTCGTGCACAATACTACGTTGGAAACAATGATATCAATTATTTTGATAACATATCTGCGTTACAATGAAATTGTCTTATGCATTAAATATTTCTTGCTGTGAATAAATATAGGTTCTCACCAATTATGTGAGAGAAAAGTTCATGATGTAAGAGAAAAAAGAATGGGAAAGAAAGTGAATCAGCATAGAAACGTTTACAGTTTCAGTTGAAACGAAAAACGAAAACTTGACAACTGTTAGTGGAGGGATGACGGTTTTTTAGATAGGTTACAACATGATAAAAACTTATTTTCTTTATGTTATTGATAAAGACACACGATTGTACAAGTTTCTGTGAATAATTATATAGAAGAGGTGTACTTTCGTTACTACTATACAGATAATCGATGTAGAGAATCGTCACGCCGGTCACATGGTGTAGAGGCCGTTAGTGGAAGATAATGGTAAGATGTAGAGTGATTGGGAGGAAGGAAAGTTTCAGTCATTAGCACGTTGATGATTATTTGACTTGATTAGTGAATACATAGTTGTCTCCGTAAAACGTTGCTTTAAAGTTGAAGTATAACATTACCTCCATCTTGCAGAGAAACCTCTCGCAAATTGATTTGTGTTTCTTTAGATACTTCAATGTCTACTTGCATGGGAACTTCCTCTTTATCTTTTTTTAGAGAGATGGGAATTTCTACTTCAGGGGCAATTTCTTCTTGGATAACATCTTTTTGCGGGGAGATATCCGTTTCAATTTGTGGAGGGGCTTCTTCTTGTAGGTCAACTTCTTGTTGCACAATTACTTCTTCCTGAGGGGCTTCTCCTTTCAAAGAAAGTTCCAATTGGGCGGGGGCTTCCAACTCTTCTTGAGATGAAACTTCGCTTGGAAAAAACACCTCTTCCACAGAGAAAATTGCGTAGATACTCCGGTCAATTTGTGGAGGGGTTTCTTTTTGTAGGTCAACTTCTTGTTGCACAATTATTTCTTTCTGAGGGGCTTTTCCTTGCAATGAAAGTTCCAATTTGGCGGGGGCTTCCAACTCTTTCTCTTCAGATGGAGCTTCGTTTGGAGCAAACACCTCGTCCACAGAGAAAATTGCATAAATACTCCGGTTTAGCTGTTTGGTCTTAACTGTAATATCTTGCGCTGTTAAAGCGCTTTGATCTAATTCGAACGTGAGAAAGATAAAGGAGCGTGAATCAAAGTATTGACATATTCTGTGTGGATTTTGTAGAAAAATAACAAAGACAGACCTAAATGATTTAGACAACCAGACATCGCAAACGAAGCAAATTTCCTCTCTGCTAAAAATATGCTTTCCACCCTATGTCACGACTGCCACCCCCTCCCCTCCCCTCTCTGTACTGCATGATGTCCCACACTATATCCCTCCCTACAGGAAATCGTACATGAAATCCACATATACTATTCCACAACATGACCCATATGCCATCACACCTGCAATCAAAATGATATCTCACCATATGCCTTGCCACCCTGTCCCACATACCATGCCACCCTCTCCCACATGCCACCCCTCCCTGTCCCATATACCATGCCTCCTTGTCCCACATCCCATCCCTTCAGCCATTATAGGCCATTCCATCCTATCCAACATGCTACACCATCCTGTTCCATGTACCATCCCACCTAAAATCCAGACGACATGTCATCCTGTCTCACATGTTATTGCACTCTGTCGCTCATGCCATCCCACCTTGTCCCACATGCCATCCCATACTGTCATAAATGCCATGACACTACCTTGCTTGACATGTTACGCCACCCTGTCCCACGTGCTATCCCACCCTGTCTTATATGCCATGGCATCATGTCCCAAATTCCATGGTACCATGCCCCATTGCCACCCTGTCCCACATGCCATTCCACCCTGTCCCACATTTCATCCATGCCATCCCACCTTCATCCTAATTCCTACATATACCAATCATTCTACCATCTTGCACCCAACATTATCTCCTCTAGCTCCCATCCCCTCACTTCTATGAACTCAACATGCTCCATTCACCTACCATCCCTCTTCAACTGCCATCCTCCGTCCATCTACCTTCCCTCATTTACCTACCATCCTCTATTCTTCGACACCCCAACCCACCTTTTGCCATCCACTCATGTACCAAATATACTGTTAACTAAGTCAGCATTCCAACCTTCACTATAACCCCCATTAACTCCATTGCACTACAGTCCCCCCCCCCCCACACACCTGCCAGTGACACTGTTTAATAGAAACATGCTGAACTGTTTTCCCCCTAATGAACCAAATAGGGTTGTTCTATCTACCAAATCATAGTGAAAATTAATTGCACATTAACTTGGAAATTGATCATAAGTCTAATTAGGCTCCCCTCCCTCCCTCCCTTTCTTCCTCCCTCCCTCCCTCCCTCCCTCCCTTCCTTCCTTCCTCCCTTCCTCCTTTCCTCCCTCCTCCTCCCTCCCTCCCTTCCTGCCTCCCCCTTCCTTCCTCCCTTTCTTCCTCCCCCCCTTCCCTCCCCCTCCCCCCTCCCTCCCTCCCTCCTCCCTCCCCCTCCCTCCCTCCCCTCTTCCCCTCCCTCCCTTCCTCACGGTAAAGATGCTATGTCCCCTCCCTCCCTTCCTCACGGTAAAGATGCTATGTCCCCTCTTCACCAGCCTTGTTGGCGAGGGGATAACAAAGGTACATCCTATCAATTTTTGTTCAAAGTAAATACCAGTAAACAAGATCCAAGTCCTAAAACCTGTTAATGAAAGAATTATCAATTAGGGTTAAGTTGAAGTGTAGTCGCCAGGTAAATGGCATGCCATTATACGTTATCAAAATGTTCAAAAATCAAAAAGGGGATTTTACCACTAATTTACATAACATTGTGATACCGTCTGAACTGACGAAGAACGGATAATATATACTTTTATACTTGATCGACGCTCGATAAAAATACTATCAGAAATGGAAACAATTGTTACTAGTTCAAAATAATTTTGTAGCAACTAGTTTCGTTGAATAAAAATTGTCAAATTCGCTGTTTCAGGTTGTCAACTTTCTACAAGTCTGCCAGACAACAACTTCGATTTAAAAAATATAATCTTCGAGAGGATTCCAATTAAAATATCATTATTTTGTCTGTGGCTTGCTTTTCTTATATAAATGAAACTTTTATTACACAAACAATAAAAAAGATTTTTAAAAGCAGAGACATTCATGTTTCATTTCATTATTGCTTTGGATAAAAATCATGTGTAATTATCTACACATATTTGCATTTAAAGTACACACACACATAATCTGTGAAACCTTATCTTTCAACAGGAAAAGAATGCGTTCTTAAATCATCTTTGCAAGTTAAAATCAAAGCTACCTTTTGCAGACGACAAATTTTATAATGATATTTGGGAACATTCTGTACCGAAAACGCCATTGCAATGAGTGCCGATCTGCATTAACATTGCCCTACAATTATGAGAGATCAGAGTTGTTGTCGGATATAACAGCAGTTTCAACATGCATCTTGAAAGTTGGAATGGAAGTGTTGAATGCCTACCTATAGTGTTGAAGTTGACGTCATAACTCAATCCTGAAGGGACGCTTTCTTCTGCGTTTTTCACCACTTGAATTATTTCAGGCTCATTTTCTGACGTTTGAAAGATAGAGAGAAGAAAAACCAACATTTTGATCGGTTGATTTACCAAGATTTATAACGTCCCAACAGAACTCCATTTGAGTATTCACTTCAAGACGCCCACAGACGATTTATTAATCAGTCGTGGAGCACTGGTTGGAGACCCACCCGAAATTAAGCCCAGGACACTAGATTTGAAAACTGAAGCTTTACGCAATGCTACGGAGGTCTTCTGGCGAATCTAACTCTGGAAAATCTAGATCGATCCATCAATACCCTTTTGATCTCACTTAATGTACTGTGATTTAAACAATTTTCCAATTGTCACCGTTCTTTGATGATCTTTATTATACATTTTAACTTCCCTGCTCTTTATTTACACATCGAACTCATGCTAAGATTAACACCCAAAATGAAAATATGAGAAATGTGTCATGAATTATAAGAACTATATGAAGTAGGAACCGACACTGACACAGTCCAAAGATAATTAAAATGAAAAGTAAGCAATAATTAGTTAACTAAATCTTTAACAAGTTCCAAGTTGTGAATATAGTAGGGCGCCTTTCTAGTGCTGCCACTTGATTTCAGAGTGCTTAAATTTTATCAGATTTTGTATCTTCCCCCGTACTTTGTAAGGTAAGCCAACCCTAAGCACAAACATTAACTGTATAGCTTACTTTTTTAAGCATCTTGGTCATTTAAACAACTAACGTTTCTTCATTTCTGGAATTTTGCTTATTTACGGAAAGCATCTCATTTTTTATGCTATCTGTCTTCCAGTTCCACGAATTTTACATCGTGCAAAACGCACACACACTTGACCGTCCGATTTATTTTCCGCATGTGGTCATGCTTGGCTTAACTTCACTTCTGAGTCCGGGAGAAAATCGTTATTATGGCCTTTCTTGGGAATGCTTATAATGATATATAGTAAAACTGAGCTACTCAGCTTTCGATCAAATTGTGAACTCAGAATCAATTTAAGCAAAGACACTTTAAAATGTTTAAAGGAAAATGGTTTACTACGTCATCGTGGAAAGCGTGGAAGTGGTTGTTCAAAGTTTAAGACTGCTGCTTAGGTGACCATTCATTTCAAACTGCTGCTAAAGCGAAACACAACCAGCATATTCTACCTCTAATTTCTAACAGATCTTACAAACGGACTTTAAGAACAGGAATATGCGCGAACAATTTAGTAAAAATTTCCCGTATAAACACACTAAGATAGCTATCAAAATAACTGCAATTTGTTACAGTCAATTCTCGTTTAGTGAGAAATTAATGCGAAAATGTCCTGGACCAAATTATTGAAAACATAATCCATTTGTGTGCTATCACTGAAACTTGGACAAAGAATTTTGACAATGCTGTTAGAGCCAGACTCTCTTTCCATGGATATAAGTTCAAAGACTCTCCTCGTGCATCTGGTAGGAGCGGGGGAGGAACTGGCATTTTATATCGTGAATTTTTTGATGTTCGTATAGTTACTTCCGAAAAAAAAGACTCTTTTGAGTTTTCCGAATGGATACTAAAATGGGACAATCACAACAATAAGACTTTGCGTTCTTAATCGACCTCCAAACTCATCATTTTTAATGTTTTATGAGGAACTCTCTGACAACTTGGAATCAGTGGTACTCTGTGATGCAATGCTATTGCTGACAGGTGACTTCAAGTTTCATTATGAAAATATTGACAATACTGATACCAAGAGATTTGCTGATGTCCTTACTCGATTTAGTCTTAAACAGCATGTTCGTGTGCCCACTCATACCTCAGGGCACACTTTAGACTTAATCATAACTAGATGCTCAGAAAATCTCAACGTCACCAATCCAAATTCGACATACTTCATCTCTGACCACAGTTTCATTGAATGTTCTTTGATGATCTCTACTCCATCTGTCATTGTTTAAGAGATCAGCTCTAGAAACTTGAAATCTATCAGCTTGGATGATTTTATCACTGATTTATCAGCTTCAAATTTGATATGCACAACTTCATGGCAAAATGTTGATGATCTTGTTGTTTGCTACAATTCCACACTGAGAGCTCTCCTAGACAAACATGCACAAATACGCAGATGACACACAGATTTAGCTCTCTTTTCGCCCAGATGACCAACTATGCGAAAATCGTGCCGTAAAATCTATTGAACGATGTATAGACATTTAATCCTGGATGATATCTAAAAACTTTTTATAAATGATAATAAAACGGAATTTCTCATTCTTGGATCAACGGGCCAACTGTCACAAATCACAACTATAAGTTACATGTTGGGCTGTCTAAAATTGAACCTGTAAGAAGTGTAAGGAATCTTGGTGTGCGGTTCGACAACGAATTGTCCATGGATACCCATATTGCAAAAAATTGTCAAAAGCGTTCTTCCAATTGCACAATTTAAATTTAAAGCGTATCCGCAAGTACTTATCAAACGATTTAGACTCAGATTATTGTCCATGCTTTTGTCACTACTTATATTGATTACTGCAATTCTCTTTTATAATGGTCTTCCAATTCATCAAAACAAAAAATTACAGAAAGTTCAAAATGCTGCAGCAAGATTGATTCAAAATTTACTAAAATTTCATCACATCTCCCTACCTTGCTAACTCTTCACTGGCTACCTGTGGAATTTAGAATTCAGTTCAAAATACTTCTGTTTGTCTTTAAATCTCTACACAATATGACACCTAACTACTTGTCAGATTTATATCAGAAAATCTTCAACAAATTAGAGTCAAAGGTCCAATAATGATATATATTTGGTTTGTGACTCGTACTCGCTGCAAGTTCTTTGGTGACAGAGCGTTTGCTAAAGCAGGACTATCTATGTGGAATGTTTGCTTACAAAAATACAAAATGCCAATTCTTTTACCGTTTTCAAAAAACTTCTAAAAACACATCATTTGCTTTTGACATTTGATTTCATTATATTTTATAAGGTTTTAAAGCTCTTTTACTCTACATAAAGTTTTGTATTACCTATATTCTTTTTCGTTTTTATATAATTATCTTTGATATTTTATCGCTAAGTCTATCAGTCTATAACAACCATATGTTCTTTTTAAATCATGATTTTAAAGTACTTATTGAAGTTATTTTACCTTTTAATGTTTGATTGGTATAGATGTATTGTTCTTAAATCCTTTTAAATTTCTCTATTTTGGTTATATTCGACCTCATTATTGTTTTGCTGCATGCTTTAATTAAAGTTCTTATCTTTTAGTTTTTAATATCAGCATGTAATATTTTATTTGTACAGTCTATTACTACCATATGTTCTTTTAAATCATAATTTTAAAGTAATCATAGAAGTTATTTGACCTTTTAATTGTTTTATTGCTGTAGATGTATTGTTCTTAAATCCTTTTAGTTTTTCTCAATTTTTACTTATACTTTAATTTTTACTTATCTTTTTTCTCAACTTTTATCTTATTACTTTATATATATTTTGTTGCTGCATGTTTTAATTACATTCAGTATTTTAGAGCTAGTTTTCTTAACTTTTATCTTTTTTATGTATTCATGTAATATTTTATTTGTACAGAGCCAATGATTATTTAAATAGATTTTGGCGCTATATAAATTGTAATAATAATATGTGCCCAGTTATATGTGAAACGGCAGATAAAAGAGGATATCTGTGAAAGTGACTGGAGGTTGATTTGTAGCTTGAGTAAAAACTTCAAGCTAATGTAAGTTTCAGGACAACATTATAATAGTAACGGAAATAAGGCAAGAATTTGATAAAAGCTAGGTTTCACACAAACAATTCTGAGAGAGAGAAATAAGATTTTAGTAGATGCGTAAAACAAAGATGAAAGTACCTGGAAGCTTTGGGAGGATCACGGCTCCATCACTGTCTCCGGAAACTGTCACTCCGCCAGAACCATCCATTTCATCATCAAACACGTTGTCAATTACTATCCATTCAAAAAATGTAAAAAGTAAAGTTATTACATCTAGAGGAATATTCGTGTTACTTAGAGATGTTTCTGCTATATTATTTTCCTTATTTGATTTCCGTTCCTCACTTCCAATTTTTTTAAATTTTGACCTGCGACATGATTGCAGCGCTTGCAGAATATTTCATGGAGTGAATCTTGATGTGGACATAATCTTATACGATAATAAACCAGATTATATTCGCATATTGATATTATCTGTACTTCAGGCTTTGATAACAGTATTATATTTTTGAAAATACAAGTGAAATCTTTATTGCTTGATCTTTTTTAAAATAAATGCAATTAATGGCAAGTTGGTGTCAACGTATCCTTCCCACTTTTAATACTGAAGAAATAGGCCCAATTACCAAATTATGAAGAAAAATAGAAAATAAGTCGTTTCCTTACATGGAAGGATCTCTTTGATATTAGGTTTGGCGTTACCTGCGTCGCCGATGTCACCTGCAAAAAAACAATCCCAGGATAATTAATTAATTTAAATAATAAAACGAATGCAAAATATTTTTAGGTATGAAAAAAAAGCCAATTCCATCGAGCCATTTAGATCCCATAGACCCGGTGCTTATCCCCAGTTTCCATGGCGCAAGCGGATGAGAGTACACGACTCCCTTGGTCCATCGCAGATTAACTCCCCAGCAGTGCCGGCACTCATTTTCACAACTGAGTGGACTGAAACATGTAGAGTAAAGTGTTTTGCTCGCGACGGGAATCGAACCCAGAACCTTTCAAATACGAGCTTGAACCCTTAACCACTGAGCCACTACACCTCTTTTTTTTTAAGTAAGAAACGTACGACATATTGTTCATTTTCAGTCCGGGAGATATCGGTTTTCATCAAAGCCATGGGGGACACCATTATTTCCCATTATGCAATGCAAGCCTAACACAGATTGTTAATGGTGTATAATTTTTAAAATCATCAATATCGAAAATTATGAGATTTTGTGGATCACGAAAATTTGTCCTAATACAGTCGTTAAAATTATTCTAACAAACATTCCAGACACTTTCTGAAATCTATCAGTCCGAAATATTTACATTAAAGAAAAATTGAAATTATGGTTCTTAATTTGGCGGAAAATATGTTACTTGAAATATAGGCCTAAATATTATCAAATGGGCATTTAAGGTACAACACTCTTCTATTTCTTTAATATCACAGGAAAATAGTAACTGATACTTACAAATAATTACATCATATCTCTAGAATATAATAATTGTTTGTTACAGCTAATGAGTAATTTTGTTACCATAATAAAACAAAACTTTACTAGCCTGCATATATTAAAACAGTTCTTTACTGATTTAATTTATTAAATAGAAACCATTTGATCATATGAGAAAATCATAAGTATATAAATATTAAATTATATCAAATTTATGGTGAACGTACCTTTTACTTCTATTTTCTCATCCAAGGATGGTAAATTTGAAGATATGTTGAGGCTTTTATTATCAGCTTCCAGAGAGCCCACCGTAAACTGAAACGGACTTCCTAAGTTGAAAAAGGATAACCAAAATTTGGTATTGTAACATGTGAATTACACATCATCAGCCATCCATCAAACCGCCTTATTCTGTTAATTGGCTTGTAGATATTCTTTAAATGTTACTTACGCTATTTCCCTATGCGTACACACTATTTGCATCGCTACTATTATCTTTATATTAACTTATAAGAATGTTATGTATATTAATCCGCTTGCTCATACAGTTATATGATCCACATTTTGTGGTATCATGAATCTGGCTTTTACTTCATGTGTATGTTAAATTACCAAGTTCAGTCACTTATTAACGGAGTCGAGAACGAAGAAGTAATACAAGTATCTTGTTCTTAGGTGTGCCTTCTCCTATTTTCCGTATTTGCTCGTTCGTTTAACACCCGAGAAGCCACCTTCCAGCCTTCTCAATGTTATATGAAGAATGTCAGTGTTTTGTTATTGACACAACTTCCGAGACACTAGAATTTATAGTCCCTAATGGGGCGCTTTAATGGTTACTAAACAAATGGCGATTATTGATTAATTATTAATTGATTATTTTCTTTATGCAATAGATCACTTTACCTTGTACATATCTGTCTTGGTTTTTAACCGAAAGAATATGAATTCCTTCCATTTCTGGCTCAAAACGTGTCGTAAATCGTCCATTTTTTCCTAGGGTTAATTCGACGTCAAAAGTCCTTCCTCCTGGATCTGTTACTTGCCCTTTAAGTTGGGGGTCATTTGTTCCTGTTAAAGCACACGCAGAGATATTTTCATTACACATTTGATAACAATTCTTTATGGTTTCTATTTTCTGCCTTTTTACCTTTAATCTACGCCAAAAATTTCGATATAAACAAAATAGCAATATTTTGAAAGATCTAATAGAGCATTTTCAAATGTTATTAAATTTACCCCTGTTCAGGCCTATATGATTTTGGAATAGTCCCGAAATTATTTCTTGAATTTGGTACATAGATTAAAAGTTAATTAGATAATCGATTGATCAAAATAATCCTTAATAGTCTTTCGATCAATCTTTTGACAGTTATGATTTTTGCACCTAATTAGAAACAACGAGTTGTCTATTAAATCATTACTTTTGAACCGAAACTCTTTTCTAATTTGCCCCGCCACACCCCTCCTCACCCTCAGAAGAAAAAAAAAGTTGAAGCAATTGAACGAACATTTTCAAATTTTGACCTAAAATCTTCAAGTTTGGACGGTAAACGTCTTCATACGAAGTATTTTTAGGAGGCTTAAGCCTCCCCCTTCACCCCCTCCCCTTCCCTCAAAGCTAGACACACCCCTTGAATGAACATTGAATATACAGATGCATGAATGTTCAGAAGTGTCGGAAATGTTCAGAGTGATAAATTATGATGACAATAAACTTATCTTCTATTTAAGGTGATAACCTACAAAAGTGTTTTATCACTTTTTATTTAAAATTTGTGATCTATGACTAGGTGGAAAACTGCAAGTATATATAATTCTTAGTCACTGAAAGTTATGGGAAAGTATATTACTGCTAGAATTTTATTGGGGCAATTTGGGAATAGCAAAGAATCAGAAGCTTTTGATCAGAATTTGCCGCACCACTTCAAAGAATTATAATATAGACAAATAAAAAATGAAAAAAGAAAATACTAAGGTATCATCATCATCAGACTCAGACACTCGACCATGTTGTCCATGTATGCTGGGAGGTTTTGCTTCGCCAGTACTTCGCCAATAAAACATCCCAAAATTGCATATAATATTCAAATAGATGTCTGAGATTTTAAAACGCTGTAAAATCGTCAATTTTAAACAATTTTGTATTTTATTTAAATGGTTTTGAAAGCAATTTAGCAAATGTTGCCTTTAAGACGTCCATATACTTTTAACCCGACTAACCTGTGATTCTGAAGCTGATTTTGTGCTGCTTCCGTTTGTTCGGGGAAAGACGGGGTGACAAAGGTCCTGAACTTTCCTCAGTGTTTTCGTAAAAAGATTGAATTCTCCCTACGTTCTTCAAACTGAAATTCGATGGTGCGCCTACGAAAAATATTAATCGTTAAATATGTCACGGGCATTTTCACCCTGTTCATTTCATATTTTTACGTAGATAATGTTCTTTTTTACCTTTAATTTTTATACTCTGAATACTTATCACAGAATTTACATAGAATCTATACTAACCAGATGCAAGGAACTCAAATGTTTACAAGCTAGCGGAATCCATAAGGGATCATATCACTGTTACTGTAAAACATGACACACAAGAGCGTTGATAACAAATTCATTACTACATGTTTGTTACCCGGGGTGTAGAAATGATCACCTCTCAGGTGGGGGCAAAAACCCCAAATATTACCCGGTATCAAGAACAAAAATTATCCTGATATGGTTCCATCAAACGTTACTGATAATCGTGAAATCTTAAATTTATTGGGAAATTTCTTACATTTTCCGAAATGCTGCCAAATTCACCAAAATTTCCATCAATTCTACTTTTAAAACTTTCCAGAAATTGTCCAATATTGTACCCAATTTTGTTTTGTCATTTGACCAATTCTTTCAATTTGAATTGACTGATTTCCCAATATTACGTCCCAACCGGGAGAAAACCACCCAACTGATGGTGAAATCATCTCAGAAGCAAGGTTTCTCACTTCCCTCCACACTCCCACTCCTTCCTGCTACCTACCCTCAGATTTCTAACACAATTGGGACCCGTTTAAAGCCCATTGTCGTTTTGCTTATTCAGCTTTAACAAACCAAACACCGGGCAAAGATTCTTCAGACAAATTAGACAAGTTATCTTTTTAAACAGGAAACAATGGTATATGCATCATTTTAAGTTAAAATCTCAAAAATAAAAGTAACCATCATGACGGTATCGGCCTAAATCGATTATGAACAATGAGATATTCCCGCAATTTTCCTGAAGAACAAGCTTTTGATTACTCAAACATCAGTTCGGGTGAACCCCTGAAAAGAGTCTTTCATGCTAATCCCTGCTTCCACGGTTTGACCATCGCGCAGTTCAGCAACCAGTCGACAGTTCAAACATACGAATCGCACACACATCTCAGCTGCTTACTAACTTCAATTTGGTCTATTTCAAGTATGCATTATGCGATCA
Source organism: Chiridota heheva (assembly GCA_020152595.1). NCBI lineage: Eukaryota > Metazoa > Echinodermata > Holothuroidea > Apodida > Chiridotidae > Chiridota > Chiridota heheva. The sequence goes on along the minus strand of JAIGNY010002566.1, from coordinate 169,204 downwards.
CCTACTGACTGACAGATCGTAAAGGAATAAACAGTGCAATTTGAGATTAACTAAACTAACTGCTTAAGTTTTATTCATGATTTGATTAGGCCCTAACGTCTGAACGCTACTCGCCAGTACAGACAATGGGTGAAAAAGAATAAAACGATTGACAATATATATTACACACAAGCCTGCAATGCAAACAGTCCAACGTACACTCTACGCACATGATGGCTGTAACTTAGCATTAGTTACGGTCAATAGGCCTACGTTAGAATACGTTCACTGTTCAGACAGAACATCACATACGAAAGTCACAAAGGAACTGATAATTCACTGCATTAAAATGATTTAATTGAACGCGTTCTCAAGAGGCTACGTAAATAACAACACAACTTACGCGAAGAACAAATTTAATGTAAGAATGCATATAAAATAACCCTTTTAATTTGTAATTTATTGAACACTGACAATCGCAGTCAAAGAAGAAAAGTCAATGCTTAGTCAACACAACGCAGATGTTAGCACAGTACAGATTATTCGCAACAAACCTAAGCATTTCAAACATGGGTCGTGCCATATATTGGCTCTTTTTTTCAAATTCGGACTGGTGAACATATCAAAAGGTACTGGATAAAAGTTAGCTAACATGTTTCCCCATAATTCCATGTACCTCTCACACTTCAGCAAACGCCGTCGTAGTTCACAAAATGAATTTACTTGGTCACTCTGTACAAAGTGTATGGGCGAAGAAAATTGCATGATGGGTAATGGCTGCCTCCATGGCCTAAAAAAACCCTCCTTCGAAGGGTTTTACCGAGGGCTAAAAGGAGGGGTTCACCCGAACTGAACATGTTCTGTTTGATATGATATTTCTTTTGCTGGGACACAGAGCACATAACGGTATCTTCAATTAGCCTACATTGAAAAATTAATGATACAAATTATGATAATGATTAATTTTGAAAATAGAACTGATCGATGGATTCTTCATGCAAGATGCAACTATAAGTGCAAAACTTCAATACTTAAAACAAATGGGATTTATAAAAATTACCTTCGTCACTTATCCCAGAATTAGGGGTAGACATAACTACGTCGGTATTTGTTGTGGATATTGGCATATCTTCGACCTGTCCACCTACTTTTGCATCAATGTCTGCAATAGGAGACTTCATTGAAAGATCAGTCCCACCCGAAGCAGAGCCCATTTCTGTTGTTTCCAAAAGATTTTTAAAAACAAAGATATTCATGTTTCATTTCAATTACGTTTTGGATACAAATTATGTGCAATTATGTACACATATTTTTTTATATTTAAAAAGTACACATATAATACACATATAGATAGAGCTAAATCTGCGAAACTTTAAATTTACTCAGGAAAAGGAATTCGTTTTAAACCATCTTTCAAAGTAATAAGCAAAGTTCCTTCTGATTAGACGACAAGTTCTATAAACATATATGAAACATTATGTGCACAAGCGCCATTGCAATGAGTGTTGATCTGTATTAACAAAGATCAGAGTTGTTGTCGGATATAACAGCAGTTTTAACATGCATCTTGAAAGTTGGAATGGAAGTGTTGAATGCCTACCTGTAGTGTTGAAGCTAACGTCGTAACTCAATCCTGAAGGGGCGCTCTCTTCCGCCTTTTTCACAACTTGAATTATTTCAGGCTCATTTTCTGACGTTTGAAAGATCGAAAAAGAAAACCAAGATATTGGTTGGTTGGTTTATCAAGTTTTATAACGTCCCAACAAAACTCCATTTGAGTACTTCCGTCAAGACGCCCACAGCCGGTTTATAATTCAGTCGTGGAGCACTGGTTGGAGACCCACCGGGAATTAAGCCCAGGACACTAGATTTGAAAGCTGAAGTTTTACCGCACTGTTACGGAGGTCTTCTAGAGAATCTAATTATAGCGACATTAATCAATACCTTTTTTGATCTTATTTCATGTCAGGGACCGAAGAGCTATTTTTGAAGTGTGTGTGTTTCGGGGAGGGGGTATGGGGGTGGTGGGGGCTGAAGAATATGATTGCGAAAATGAAAGGCGTCGTCACATTCATATTTATATACTACTACTGATTATATTGGTAGGTATGGGAAGTAGGAAGGGTTACCTTTTAGGGAGGAGGGGGAAGGGGGATTAAGTTCCATCATTGATGTTGCTGCTAATCAGAAAATCTTCAATTTGGGGGAAATTTCCTTCTTGTTCGGGCACTTTTCCTAATATTTCGGCGAATTGTTTGTCAATTTAAAAGAAATTCCGTTCATTTATGTGCAATTTTCTTTGATTTTTAGAAAATTTCGGGCAATTTTGTCATATTTCATCCACAATTTCTAGGAAATTTTGTTCATTTTTAAGCATTTTAAATTAATTATCAGATTATTGAAAAAATTATTTCATTTTTAAAAAAATATTTGTCAATTTTCAAATCATTATATCTAAGGGCTGAAAAGTTTTTTAAGATTTCTTTTTCGGGGGCAAGCATATCTCGACGTGGGGTATAAGAGCAAAAGCCCTGATGGGAGACCAGGGGAAACCTATGTGGTTTTAGTGCATTTGAGGCTAAAAAAATTGGCCTGAATTGAACTGAATTGTGCATATTGAAACTCTTACAGAGTGGTTTTTACCTTCCAAGTTGGGAGGTAAAATTGAGAATTTATGAAAGTCAAATTGAAAAAAAATGAAGGGATATTTGGTCAAATTATTGAGAATTTTGGTAAAATTTGGAAACATTTCCCAAAAATTAAAGAAACTTTCCAAAAAGTGACTAAATTTTCCTGAAAATAAGTATTAGGCCCATTAAAATTTGCCTGGAGATATGTCTAATAAAAGAATTTTCCAAAAATCGAAAAAAAATGCTCGTAAATGAAGGAAAATTCCCAGAAAGTGAAAAACATGTTCCAAAAATCGCAGAAAATTTCCCAAAATGAAAAAAATATTCTAAAAATTACCCGATTAACAGCAATTTCAAGTTTAATAGAAACTTTTTTTCCGGCTTGTAACCAGGAAATCAATTTTTTTGGATCTTGTCCGTCACCCCGCACTCCCCCTTGGAGAGGGAACACTTTCTACGCCTTTCCATATCTTAGTTGCTGTACTTCGCAGCTCTTGTGGCGGAATAGTAAGTTGCTGTAATAATCTGCCGGATGGTATTTACCATTTTCAAGATCGTTTTAAGGTCTCTTAGTTGAAGCTTCCATCTCAGCAAGAAATCGATCCAAAGCTTGGACAGATGGAAGTACAGAAGTATTGCTGTCTAAAGTATTCAAGTTCTTCGACAGATTAAACTTGAAGTAAATTGATTTAATTTGAAGGTGATTTGATTTTCTTATTCAAAGAAACATATTGTGTCTAAATGATACATTGTAAGTTCAAAATTGGTCAAACACCCACTTCTGAAAAGTTAGAGGGGCCGTGATCCCCTGCCCCCACCCCATCGCTTCCGCCGCTTATCTTATACCAAAATTTTCTTACATTTACCTTAATTTTCGGAAAATTTTCTTTGATTTTGGAAAAAACTTCGTTTATTTTCGTGCACTTTCCTTAACATTTCGGTGAACTATTTATTTTAGGGAAATTTCGTTTTATTTTTGGCAATTTTCAGGAAGTTTCGTTATTTTTGACAATTTTCCAGAAATTTCGTTTATTTGTAGGCAAATCTTCTGCGAATTTGAGGAAAAGTTTTTCAATTTTCGGGAAATTAAATGTCAGATTTGAGCAAATTTCAAATAAGTTTGCAAATTTTTCTTCAATTTTACCATTTGATTAAATTTTTGTTAACAATTTCCCAATTTTAGCTCCCAAACGGGAAAACCAGGAAGCTGGATTCCTCTCAGGCCATACTATTTTTACCGGGGTATTTTTTTTGGGGCTAGCAAAAAGCTTCCCTCCTTCCCACCCTTCCCCAGCCCTCAGTCTCCGTGGTCCTTGCATGGTCTGTGATGAAACAATTTTCCAATTCAAACGTTGTTTGATGACCTTCACTATAAATTGTCACTTCCCTGCTTTTATTAATATATCGAGCTCTTACGCGTTTTAGAGAAAAGCTTCAATCTTGTCACGTATTTGGAACCTTCTCGAGTTCTTCAAGGATTATTTCTAAAAGTTACTTAAAACAAACAGGTTCCAACTTGTCACGTATTTGGAACCTTCTAGTTTCTATAACCTAAGTGTGTACTAAGATTAAGACCCATTGCCTCAAAATAAAATATGAGAGATGTGTTACGAATTAAAAACTGTACGAACTACGAACCAAAAATGACACATCCAAAGATAATTAAAATGTAATAAAAAAGTAAGCCATCTTCAGCTAGTTTCGAGTTGTGTACATGTGCCCAATTATATGTGAAGCGGCAGATAAAAGAGGATATCTATGAAAGTGACCTAAGATTGATTTGAGTAGCAACTTCAAGCTAATGCAAGTTTTATTTCAGTTTCATTCAGGACAACATTATAATAGTAACGGAAACATGGCAAGAATTTTAACAAAAGCTAGTTTTAACACAAGCAATTCTGAGAAAAAAAAATGAAATATGTAATAGATGCTTAATATAAAGATAATAGCACCTGGAATCTTCGGGAGGACCACGGTTCCATCACCGTCTCCGGAAACTGTCACTCCGCCAAAACCATCAATTTCATCATCAAACATGTCGTCAATTACTATCCGTTCAAAAAAGAAAAATATAAAGTTATCACATTTAGAGGAATATTCGTGTTACTTAAGATGTTTCTGTTTTTTCTTTTCCGTTAATTACTTCAATTGCAAAAAAAGATGTTTGATCTGCGAGATGTTTGCACCACTTGCAAAACATCGTATTAATCATGCAGTGATTCTTAATATGGCCATATTCTTGTAAACAGTAAACTAGGTTATATATATATTATATCAAATTATCTCTACTTCAGACTTTGACATGTTTGATAACAGTAGAACATTTTTGAAAATACAACTGAAAGCATTATTGTTTGACCATCTTCTTTAAAATACATTTATTCAATAGCATATTTTAACAACGTATTCTTCCCATACTTTGAATACTGACAAAGTAGGCCTAATTAAAGACAAATTTAAATAAGACGTTTCCTTACATGGAAGGAGCTCCTTGATATTCAGTCTGGCGTCACCAGCGTCACCTGCGTCACCTGCGAAAAACAATCCCAGGATGATTATTAGTTGATTGAAATAATAAAGTGAAAACAAAATATTTTCCTCTATGAAAAGTACGACATACATGTATTTTTTATTTTTGAAATGAATAGAGACTATTTGATCATATGAAAATGTTTTATAAACCACAACCAAAAAAGGTTTTGAGGTTCCGATGCTTTTTTTTTCATACGCTGATTTATTTGCAGGTTTCGTATTAAATGTCATGTCATTGCATATCACGAAATATTTGTTCCAGGATATTTATTTATAAGCCACGACCACCATACATGTTGCAGATCAATAAAATATACATATCTATTGACAACACTGGAATGTGCACAATAAGTAACAACATTATCATAGGCAAGTATGATGCAAAACCACCTACTCATTAATATGCATGATATCACCACCACCAAAACCAATAAGGCACATCCACAGACCATGGGCTATGTGTGTATCACATATGACTTGAATCCAGTGTATCATTCTTTAGATACCGTGATTACAAGCCTTTTTCAGCAAAATCATATTAAGCCCCGCCCACTATTCATACTAATGAAATTCAACGTTTTTATACCATGAAGATGTACACATTAGTCAAACATCATAACTGTACCAAATATGAAAACATATATATGGTTGTTATAATATGAGTGTTTCAAAAAATGTACATTAAACCTGCCTACTCATTAATATTCATGAAATCACCAACAAAAATAATAGGGCACATCTACGGACCATGGACAATCTGTGTATGACATATGACTTGAAATCCAGTGTATCGTTCTTTAGATCGTGTTTACAAGCTTTTTCAGCAAAATCATATTAAGCCCCGCCCACTATGCATATTAATGAAAATTCAAAGGTTTTATATTATGAACATGTACACACTAGCAAACATTAAAACTGTACCAAATGTGAAACAAAACAAAAATATATACGGTTGTTAAAATATGAGCATTTCAAGATTTTTACATTAAGCCCTACCAACTAATTAATATGTATGATATCGCCACCAAAACAATAGGGCACATGTTCGGACCATGAGCTATCTGTATACCACATATAAATTGAATCCAGTTTACCGTTCTTTACATATCGTGTTTACAAGCTCTTTTCAGCAAAATCATATAAAGCCCCGCCTACTATGCATATTAATGAAATTCAACGTTTTCATACCATGAACATATACACACTATATAGCTAACATCATAACTGTATTAAATAAGAAACGAAACAGAGATGCGGTTGTTAAAATATGAGCATTTTAAGATTTTTACATTTAGCCCCGCCAACTCATTAATATGCAAGACATCACCACTAAAAACAATAGGGCTCATCTACGGACTATATGCTGTATGTATACCACATATGACATGAATCCAATTTACCATTCTTGAGATAACGTGTTTACGAGATGGCCATCACATACATACATACATACATACATACACACACACACACACACGCAATAATGACCGCCTAGATTCCTGATGCTTTTATTAGTTTGTTATTTAATTTTATCACGGAAATTTTCTGGGAGAGCTCGGCAATAGAGTTGTGAGGGGTAAAAGAATTCTGGAGAGGTTGAACGGGGGAAGGCAATGGTGGACTTTCAGGGGGCAATGGCAGTTATTGCAGAGGGGTTGGGAGCCGGTAAGGAGATGGGCGTGGGTGAAGTAGGTGTGACCTATCCTAAGGCGGGTAATGTGCACGTTGTCTTTACGGGAGAGATTGTGGCTGGTGAGTCTGGTCGGAATGGTGGGCTGGATTTTGTAAAGTTTGTTATCGGTTTAGGAGTCCCATGAAATGTGCCAGTGGTCACGAACGAGGGAAGCAATAAGCGGTTAAATGTTAGAATGGCTTTTGGGAAAGGGGGTAGGGGGGAGGTGGAGAGCAAGCTTAGCGGCTGAATCAGTTATGTCATTACCGGAGATGCCAACATAGCTGGGTATACAGAAGAATACTCTTCCTGTAGGGAGGGGGGGGAGAGAAGTTTACAGAGGAAACCGTCAAAGAAGGTAGAAAAATTGAAATACCTAATGAGGTTGTAGGCAGGATTCTAGGTGTTGTTGTCGCTCTAAAAGCCAAGGAAAGGCTACGCTTTCTACACCTTAGCAGAAATAGGCGGAGAGGGGGCTGGCTTTAATGTGAAGGCTGGTGATGTAGGAGATCTTGGAAGCACCCAGACAAATTCTGAAGGCTTCGTTTTGGATGGCCTTGATGTGATTAAGGTACAAATTGTAAGCGGCACAGTAGACACTATTGGCGTAGTCGGTGGCAAAAGTCAGAGAGGGCACAAAAATATGCTACAACACTAGTTCAATGGTGAACAAAAATACTTAGTTGGGGGCACCATGTAGGTCACTGCAGCATTGGGAGTTGAGAGGGGGAACTGTGTCCCCCTCCAGTTCCTACGCCTATGCGAAAGTTGATCAAATATTTACTGAAAGTTGACAAAACACAAAACATTTCCAAATTACAGCAACGTAGAAATACATGCAGTGCAATATTCAGAATGTAACCGGGAAATATTGCATGTTCATTCCCCAACCCTATACCCCGAGAGGCGACCCTCCCAACGCCCCTGATGAAAAGTGTATAATAATCAAAATATATTAATGGTGAACGTACCTTTTACTTCTATTTCCCCATCTAGAGATGGCAATTTTGAAGATATGTCGAGGCTTTTGTTATCAGTTTCCAGAGAACCCACCGTAAACTGAAAGGGACTTCCTACGTTAAAGAAAGGTAACCAAACATTGGTATGAATGTAAAATATTTATTCCCCTTTCAAGAATCGGGTGTTTGGCAACCAACTCGTACAACTAATTTTCTAAGCTCAATCTTAGACCATTAAGATTAAATAGTAAATATTTTTAACCACAGACATCGTCATTCTAATTTAATTGAGATTTCCGCTACGATTTCTTCAAGGACGCTACAATTCCTTCAAGGACTTTGCAAAAGAAGTTGCCATCACCAGAGCAATTAAGGTGGGACCAATCGCAATTGAACCCTCATCTGTCATCTTCCCATAGTACCTACGACGGAAAACGTATTTACAAACTAAAAAGTAAGAAAATACGTAGATAAATTTCCGGCAGATGGTTTTAATCTTTTTTCTACTTTTATCTACAAACTTACTTTGGACTTCCACACGTGTGGATGTTCTTTGCTTTGAAAAGCAATTATTATGAGCCTTCTATTAATTTGTGAATTTGTATAGATTTGTAGAAAATCGTTTGTTTGCAAATTCCGTACACATAATTTGGGTCAAACAGCAATTCCCATTTAAAAAATAAGCACAAAATGTACAAAACGCAACGTTACAGAAATCTTTTCCCCTTTGGGAATTACGATCTTAATTTGTTTACATTGAGACTTTACGGAAGCCTTTACCGGGGACATGTTTCCCTCCATTTTTAACTTCCAGCACATGAAGACCAAATGTTGTTGCGGAAAAGTCATATCTGAAGCGCCCATTGGTATTCTGCTGAATCTTGTCCGATTGATTTCGGCCACCAGGAGCAATCACTTCGACAGTAAGATGATTCTCACCAGGATCTAAATTGAGATCAAAATATATAGAAACCAATAAATAACTGCATTAATTGGAATACGTGGAGATTGGTTAATCACAATTCACTACTGCTATCGAAGTCTCCTAGCACCCATAACATCAAATCAAATGTCAAAAATGTTCAAAATAAATTCCTAAGCATGTTGGTCTTTGCCTTTCAACTATTGTTACGTTTTGTTTCAATTAGCATCAATTCGGTGCTATCATATGTTCAACTGCGTTATTTTTTCTTCTTCATATTTATCAGTTATTTTTGATTTGCTAATCTAATTCTTTGTTATCATGATAATAAATTCAGAACATACGCAAGTTCCGTGGCACAAAATGCTAATGTGTGATGTTAAAATTTAACGTCCTCATGCAGATATGACACACAGAGAGCGAGATACAAACAAGATAATAGGAACATCGGCTGATGGACATCATGACCAAAAGCCGCATGGCGCCCGAACCAATAACATTAAGAAAAGGTTACAGCCGACCATTCTTATACTAGAGACCTTTTCAAACCTGAATCGCCAACTTTTGGAAAACAAATTTAAATAAAGCTACACGGAAGGAAATTCACGTGTCCATTATGGACAAATGGCAAAATGGGGGAGTCTTATCTACCAATCAAATACCCGACCTATCAAATTCTTCATAATACTTTGCATTTACCTTCGATGTCAAATTGTATTGCATATTCTTCTCTTTCTGGTCGCTGTGATGGAGAAAATTTGTTGAAGAACCTTTGGTCGTCGTTTTTGAAGTTGGAGGCCAGCTCTATGGAATTTAAAATTAGAAAATAAATTGTAAATTTAAATCAATTTTTACAGTAATGTTTTATTGATCTATCATTTCTATGCTTACAGAAAATAACAATAGCGTTTTCGCGTAGCTGCAATTTTATCCTAAGGTAAAAATGAGATATAACATATTGACGCAACTATTATTTTATCCTTAGAGAATTATAATTGTTTATTTCGTGGATCTCGTATAATCATTGCATAAATTATAGTTTACTCTGTTCCCATAACATGTCCGTCCGAACCCCTGCAGGGTTTTAGATACAGCAAAAAAAAAAATAAAATTATACAAATATATCAAATTTGAAAACATTTGACCATAGGGCATACTTCCCGATCTTCCATGTTGAAAGAAGTCATGGCGAATATCCATGCTATCCTGCTTAGTGATCATGTGATAGGTAGTATTTGATCTATTCCACTACATTTGTACAAATCACTTTTCTTTATTATTGAATTGAATTGAAATACCAACTTATTTAACCAATCAATAAAATATGCATACAACGTAATACAAACATAAATAAATAACACATTGAAGGGGTACTCGAAGACACGTCATTGAAAGGGTACTCGAAGACACATCACTAAAGGGTACTCGACAACAGGCGTTGTCTGTAGATGAGATACCACCTTTCAGAAAAAAACAATTATAATAAAAGACGAGAGAGAAAAACGCTATATACTTGGAAATAAAGATATAAATGAAAAATATGAATCAAGGAAGTGCCGATGTTATGTCTGTCCGTACGTCGTACCTGTGTTCTCGTCCGGTGTAAATAAATTTGTATTATCATAAAATACGAAGAACGACCCCGTTATTGTAAGTGAATCAAGAAAGTGATATGCAGTTTACATTCCTTAATAGGTTCGATGCTAGAGTTGATTAATGATATATACTTTAGATTGTTTTATTACTATATAAAGCAAATACATTTTACATACCTATTATATTGAATACAAATTTCTGGCTCTTTCTTTGTACGCCTATATCCGGAAACTCGTTTCCAATGTTCATCGTGAACTTCGAGGTGCGCTCTGAAAATGGAAAAATAGAAAAAAGTTGATAAGTTTTATTATTCACTAGAAATGTTGGCCAAACTTTTTGGACAGACCTTTGGTAGACCCGGGTTGTTTGTCTAAAATCAAAAGTCACATTTGTATCCCCCAGACTTGATTAGGTTCTGCAAGTCGTAATATGACGGCATGATTATCCCGTTCAAAATAACACAATTTAGACATTTTACCCATCATTGAAGAATTACGGCCAATTATGAGCAACATTCAGGTCGATTTGACTTGTCTAACTGTCTAAATAAGGTTTATTTTAACCTTCAATTTGCGCCAAAAAATCAATACAACCTCCTTCTTTCCCCCTTCCTTCCCCCCTCCCCCTACCCCCTTCTTATATAAAATAAACAAATTAAAAGAGTATTTTTAAATGATACCAAATCCGTATCCATTATATAATTATGCAAATATGCAAAATTGGGGAAAATCTACAATGTTGAATATTGGAAAACTGAGCATGAACACTTATAAATTAACATAGTTAAAGGGGCACTAGACTGAAAGAAACATGGTTAAAGGGGCACTAGACTGAAAGAAGCATGGTTAAAGGGGCACTAGACTGAAAGAAGCATGGTTAAAGGGGCACTAGACTGAAAGAAACATGGTTAAAGGGGCACTAGACTGAAAGAAGCATGGTTAAAGGGGAACTAGACTGAAAGAAACATGGTTAAAGGGGCACTAGACTGAAAGAAGCATGGTTAAAGGGGCACTAGACTGAAAGAAACATGGTTAAAGGGGCACTAGACTGAAAGAAGCATGGTTAAAGGGGCACTAGACTGAAAGAAGCATGGTTAAAGGGGCACTAGACTGAAAGAAACATGGTTAAAGGGGCACTAGACTGAAAGAAGCATGGTTAAAGGGGCACTAGACTGAAAGAAGCATGGTTAAAGGGGCACTAGACTGAAAGAAACATGGTTAAATGGGCACTAGACTGAAAGAAGCATGGTTAAAGGGGCACTAGACTGAAAGAAACATGGTTAAAGGGGCACTAGACTGAAAGAAGCATGGTTAAAGGGGCACTAGACTGAAAGAAACATGGTTAAAGGGGCACTAGACTGAAAGAAGCATGGTTAAAGGGGAACTAGACTGAAAGAAGCATGGTTAAAGGGACACTGGACTAAAAGAATCATGGTTAAATGGGCACTAGACTGAAAGAAACATGGTTAAAGGGGTACTAGACTGAAAGAAACATGGTTAAAGGGGCACTAGACTGAGAGAAGCATGGTTAAAGGGACACTGGACTAAAAGAATCATGGTTAAATGGGCACTAGACTGAAAGAAACATAGTTAAAGGGGCACTAGACTGAAATAAACATTGTCAAAGGGGCACTAGACTGAAAGAAACATGGTTAAAGGGGAACTTGACTGAAAGAAATATGGTTAATGGGGCACTAGACTGAAAGAAACGTGGTTAAAGGTGAACTAGACTGAAAGAAAATGATTAAAGGGACACTAGACTGAAAGAAACCTGGTTAAAGGGGCGCTAGACTGAAAGAAACCTGGTTAAAGGGGCACTAGATTGAAAGAAACTTGGTTAAAGGGGCACTCGACTGAAAGAAACCTGGTTAAAGGGGCACTAGACAGAAAGAAACCTGGTTAAAGGGGCACTAGATTGGAAAAAACATGGTTAAAGGGGCCCAAGACTGAAAGAAACATGGTTAAATGGGCATTAGATTGAAAGAAACCTGGTTAAAGGGGCACTCGACTGAAAGAAACCTGGTTAAAGGGGCATTAGATTGGAAAAAAGATGGGTAAAGGGGCAGTAGACTGAAAGAAACATGTTTAAATGGGCATTAGACTAAAAGTGAATATGCAATTTTTTAAAGACTCTAAAATATTGAGCAAAGGCAAAGATTTTTGACCCACGTGTGGGTCAAAAAGCACCAAAAACACCAATCATTTATACCAAGTAGCTATCTAAGATTAAGAAAGAATAACATTGTATCCCTTTAGGAGACAAAACCGGTCAAACTAAAATCTAAGCATTCTGTAGAGTGCATACCTTCGCCCGCTTGATAATTTCAACATGTCTATCTGCCTATTGCCTGAAATTTTGTCAAGTTCCCACTAAATGTTATCCACAAATCTCTTCCTCACTTTTAATCAGTATTTGCCATTTGCATTGTATACACTTCAGGGTTATCTACCGTCATTGTTTCCAGTTTTATTCAGGCTAAGCAGTCATTGTATTCACATTCCATCCTTTCCCATTCATGCCAAAAGCAATTGTTTTAATTTTCTTTGATACCCAACCATTAGATTTGATTTTCTTTCGGGTCCAGGAAAAAGATTGTTTGGAAATCTTTTCAGGGCATGAATTCATGTCTTGACAGATCTTATCCAGCAACATACCCACCCCTCCATTTGTGCCATTCCCCTGTTTTATTATATCTCAAATTTTAATCACCTCTTCCTTAAGCAGCAAACACAACACACATTTTTTTCTTCTTTTTATTAATCTAATCATCAGTTTGTGAAATACTTTGATGGCAAACAGACAGACAAACAAACAAAGGCGAAAACATAACCTTCGTCCAACTACGTTGACGGAAGCAATACTATTTGAAACATTCACCAAAATGACCCTCACTATGGGTCTATACACCCGAAGGTAATGTTACATGTCGAAGAATATCAAATAGATATAGGCACATAGCCAGGATTTTCTTTGGGGGAGGGGCGAGTTTCCTCAGTAATATTTCCCAATGTCATCGTGAATTATATGGAGGCATATGATATTTGTGTACCTTGGCTATCGGTGGGGGAGATTTGGATTTACCCGTCGCACCCGCTCCATATGGGCCTGAGATTATTTTGATCGGAATATAGGTTCCAATTATGTGAGATGCCTCCACGATTATCTGACACCTTTGAAAAATCCCCGAAATTAATGCCAAAACATTTAGGTCTAAAAATCGTAGAGGCCTATGTATTAAGCAAAAATATATTAATAAAACGATAAATCGTACTTGTTCGTGGCGTAAGGGAAGATTCGGGTGCGATTCGGAACCTGAATGGACTTCCTGTTGATAAATCAGAGACGAAAGTTATTATTACAATATTAGCTATTCAAAGAGCATCCTTTTGAACAATACTGTTATACGATAAAATGCATGCAAATTCGTTTAAATTACAACAATAATAACAAATCAACATCCTCAGCTCTGTCCAATACCTATTTTTTTTTAAGATAAGAATTTCAAAAAAATAATATATTTTGCCATGACATTGCAAACATTAGCATCAAAGAAATAAAATGTTATTTGAAAATGTTAGTGTTTCGCCATTAAACCAATTTTAACGTCTGAGACATTAAAAATTACAGGACGAGTTAACGCATAATACACAAATTGCGAACAATGATGCTTGCTTATTTTCTCTATGCAATAGATAACTTTACCTTGTACATATCTCTGGTTGTTTTTCACCAAAAGAATATAGATAGCTTTACCTTGTACATATCTCTGGTTGTTTTTTACCGAAAGAATATGAATTCCTTCAAATTCGGGCTCAAAACGTGTCGTAAATCGTCCATTTTTTCCAGGGGTTAATTTGACGTCAAAAGTCTTTCCTTCTGGATCAGTTACTTGCCCTTTAAGTAGAGGGTCCTTTGTTCCTGTAAAAGCACGCGCAGATAAATATTTTTACACATTTAATAACAGTTCTTTATAGTTTCCATTTTCTTTTACAAAAAAATGAAAATTCTGCCTATTACGTTCAATTTACGCCAATCATTTCAATATAAACCAATTGAGCAATATTTTGGAAGATCTGATATAGTATTTTCAAATGATATTAAATTCATCCCTATATGATTTTGGTATGGTCCCAAAATAATTTTGGTACATAGATTAAGGGTTAATTGGATATTGGATAATCAATTGTTCAAAATAATCCGTCCATCAATCGTTTCACTGATACAACTCATGATTTTTATATTGAATTAGAAACTACTTGTATATTGAATTATCATTAATTATGAACCGAAACTTTTCAGGTCGAGCAAACTCGGATATTCGACCATGTTGTCTATGGATGCTGGTAGGTTTTGCTTCTCCAGTCCTGTGTCATTGATCCAATAAAACATCCCAAAATTGCATATAATATTCAAATAGATGTGTGGGATTTTAAAACGCTGTAAAATCGCCAATATTTAACCAATTTTTTTATAGTTTTGAAAGCAATTCAGCAAATGTTGCCTCTAATACGTCCATATACCTTTAAACCGACTAACCTGTGATTCTGAAGCTGATTTTGTGCTGCTTCCGTTTGTTCGGGGCAAGACGCGGTGACAAAGGTGATGAACTTTCTTCAGTCTTTTCGTAAAAAGATTGAATTCTCCCTTCGTTCCTGAAACTGAATTTTGATGGTGGGCCTACGAAAATAATAATCGTTAAATATGTCACGGGCATTTTCACCCTGTTTATTTCAAACTTTTACGAAGATATTGTTCTTTTTTTTACCTTCGATTTTGATACTCTGAATGCTTATCAAATTATTGCATTTACATAGAATCTATACTAACCAGATGATGCAAGAAACTCGAAACTTTTACAAGCTAGCGGAATCCATTAGGATCATATTACTGTTACTGTAAAATATGACACACAAGAGCGTTGATAACAAATTCATTACTGCATGTTTTTTACCCGGGGTGTAGGAAGAAGCACCTCTCAGGTGGGGGCAAGAACCCCAAATGTTACCCGATATGAAGAACAAAAATTATCCTGGTATGGTTCCATCAAACGCTTACTGATAATCGTGAAATTTCCCTCAATTGTTTTAAACTTTCCACAAATTTACCAATATTGTACCATTTCCCCCCTTTAATTTAACCAATTCTTTCAATTTGATTCGAATAAAAGCGAAGTTTCTCACCCCTCCTCACTTCCACCCTTTCCCAATTTCCCAATATTACCTCTAAACTAGAAGGAAAGCACCAAATCAATGGTGAAATCTTCTCAGAAGCGAGGTTTCTCACCCCATCCCCACTTCCACCCTTTCCCCGCTACCTACCCCTCAGATTTCTACCAATGTTGGAAACACGTATGCAGCCCATTGTCCCTCTGTGACAAACCAAATACCTGGCAAAGATCCATTCTGGCCCAGTCAAGCCCAAGTTCTCGGTGCGCCAATTCGTCTGGCTGCAAGAGAACTTATTTTAGATGGCTAATTGGGTCCAGGGCCAGGAGCGTCATGAACAATAACAATATTTCTGCAATTTTCCTGAAGAACAAGCTTTTGATTTATTCCAACATTTTCTGTTTGATGTGATTTTTTTTTGCTGTGGCACAGGTACATAACGGTATATTCAATTGTATTAAAAAATCATGATGAAATTGATAATAATGATTGATCTTGAAAATAGAACTGATCGATGGATTCTTCATGCAAGATGCAACTATATGTGCAAAACTACAATACTTAAATCAAATGGGATTTATAAAACTTACCTTCGTCATTAATTCGAGAATTAGGGGTAGACATAACTACGTCGGTATTCGTTGGGGATATTGGCATTTCTTCGACCTGTCCACCTGATTTTACATAATGAAAATTATAAAAATGATTAGTTTTGAAAATAGAACTGATCGATGGATTCTTTATGCAAGATGCAACTATAAGTGCAAAACTACAATACTTAAAACAAATGGGATTTATAAAACTTACCTTCGTCATTAATCCGAAAATTAGGGGTAGACATAACTACGTCGGTATTCGTTGGGGATATTGGCATTTCTTCGACCTGTCCACCTGATTTTACATAATGAAAATTATAATAATGATTAGTTTTGAAAATAGAAATGATCGATGGATTCTTCATGCAAGATGCAACTATAAGTGCAAAACTACAATACCTAAAACAAATGGGATTTATAAAACTTACCTTCGTCATTAATCCGAAAATTAGGGGTAGACATAACTACGTCGGTATTCGTTGGGGATATTGGCATTTCTTCGACCTGTCCACCTGATTTTACATCAATGTCTGCTTTGGGGGATCTCATTGAAATATCAATCCCACTCGAAAAAGAGCCCATTTCTGTTGTTGTTTCTAAGTTTGATTCCTGAAAATATACAACCAAATATTCAGAGCTTTAAAAATCATATTCGTGATGTATTTTCATTAATTACCCATTTAAAGATTATTTAAATGGTCAGTCAAGTTTATCTTATACGAAAGAGAACTTTAATTCAAAACAATATTGTGAAGAAAGCATTCAAAAATCATAGTCCGTCAAGGAGATATTCAAGTTTAAATCTGTCTCATTTGTGTAAAAATGACTGGTGTAGTGCCATAATCCTTAATTCGTGAAGAAAAATTATTCAACTTTTTCACTATCTGAATTATGTTTTACTACTTCTCTGACATTATGCAATCATCGTTTTAAAGCCATAAATACAAGAAAAAATACGATAGAATGCATAAAAACTTTGGGCAATCTAAGGCTGTGTCGTCTCACCTAGTCTGATTTCAGTCGTTTCTACACAAATGATACTAAATAAGAATTTTGGAATGCTTCCTTCACCATTTTATTTCTATCGAAATCCGCTTTTATATAAGATGGACTTGCTTGCAGTGATCCGTGAACTAATCCATTTATAATTGTGCTGCTTTCATGGTCAGTCGTTAAGTAACTTACAGTACTTCTCGAAGTAAGGATTAACCTCCTAAAGTAAAGAGATTAATTAATTATTACTTAATTAAGTGAAAGAATGCTTCATAAAATCATAAATAATGAACATTAATAACTAGTCTCTTTGCTCAAAGTGAGAGGAATTCTAAAAAAAATGTAGGTCTAATTTGTGATACTGGTGCCGTTAAATTCATAAGAAATAGCGACGATTAATTATAACGTTTGTGGCAGCAAAAGTTTTTAGTGCATGCACGTGCACGTGTGTTCAAATATTCTTGATAATCAAGAAAATACGCCCTTACTTTACGGCCGCCAGATCCTTTAAGTCAATTCTTTACGATCTAATAAAAAAAAACTTACCGGAATATCTGGCAAGGCGGATAAACGGAAGTTGGGTGTAATGAACGTTGTAAATGGACTGCCTGGAATAGAATCGTCATCAAAGCGAATTTCCACCTGATATTCACCTACAAATAGTGAAAAATTAGATCATAATTATGAAAACTAATCAAGCCATAACAAGAACTGTTGCAAGGACAGCATGCTCGACTATCAACAGCTAGTATAGAGAACGAGCTTATTGAGAGAAGTATAAACAGAAATACGTTAGTAAAAGCAGATGATTAAAAATACTTGAGCTTTGAAGGATGCGCTTATCTTTTCATTTGCTTTAGATTTTCACACAACATTTTACTCCAAGCTTTAAAATATTTCGAGTTATCCCAGATATTTTAAGACAAAATACTCAAGGTTACGACCTCACCCAGTAACTTAGAAAGCATGTGAAAGCTAACGCGCTTTACAACTAAAACACCTCTTTTAGTTATATCTATTGAACAACAAAGAAAGGAGAGGGCCTGACTTGCCAATGTTAATGGATGATTAATATATTACAAAGCATCCTTGTGACGTGATGCAATTATTACCTTTTACTTATTTAACTACCAAACTATCCTCTATTCATCTTAAACCTTTCTTGAAAGCGGAAAACAATTTGTCTGTTATTTTTCATTAAATAACACACCTAACCATCTCTCTAACCCACCCTCCCCAACCCCATACATTCCCAGAATTACATCCTGCATTGTAATCCAACTTCTAATATAGGAAAATATGTTTGTGTCAAGCAGCACTAAAAATGTGCAAGTGTGATGCAACATTTAAAGCAAAATTATTATTAAGCAATAACAATAATGTTTAAAAACAAACTAGACATTGCAAACGATAGAGCCTACAAATCCCATCCCGCTAACAATGCACCTTCTAGCCTGTCCCACAAACCTCTGACCAAAATCTAATCTCACACCCTGTGTACTACACGCAATCACACATAAAAACCAGATCTGTCATGCGTGCCCCATATGCCATCACAACTGATATCCAGCTGACACCTCACATGTCCCACCTTCCATTCCACCCTGCCTCATATGCCAATCCATCCTGTCCCATATGTCCAACATTCCAATCCATCCTGATCAACATGCCATCCTCATATTCTGTCTCACATGCCACCCAAGTCTGCCATACATACAATTTCACCCTGATAAAATTTAGGGGCTACGGCATTTTTCATAGGAGGTAAGCCACAAAAAGCCCTCGTTTCCTTTTGACACTCCACTCCATTTGATATTCACTTAATCATATTTATGGCTTTGCCATAATTGAGGAAAAGCCCCCGTTCCCTTTTGACACTCCACTCCATTTAATATTCACTTAATTATATTTCTGGCTTTACCATAAATATGGAGGCTAAGCTACCAAAAGCCCCCGTTCCCTTTTGACACTCCACTCCATTTGATATTCAATTAAATATATTCATGGCTTTGCCATAATTTAGGAGGCTAAGCCCCAATAGAGGAATAGACATTTACCGACAATAATCAGCTCAGGGTAATTGAAATCAAGACGAGCAATAACACAAAAAACATGTAAGATGTATTACTTCTAAAAACATACCTGGTGTTTTGGGGACAAAGGTAATTGTGTAAGTGCCATCATTATTCCTGGCAGAAGTAAGCTCTGGATTGTCAGGTCCAGTTACGCTGACACCTATGTTTCCTAATCCTGCTTCTGATATGTTTATTTTTAATTCCACTGCAATGGAAGAAAATTGTAATAGCAATGTGAAAAAAAGTGTTTTGTTTTCCGTTCAGACTGTTCCATCTTAAACAAAATATCCAGCTTCAGTAAGAGGATTAGGAACGGTCACTGATGGGGGTGGGGTGACACGAGGAATAAACCCATCCATCCCCACCAAGAATAATTTGTACCCCTGTAGATTGGGGACGGAACCCTTAATTTTCCTGTTACAAGTGGAAAATTCGCACGTGGTAAATCAGGTTTCCATCAAACAGTCCAAAATTGTAGCTAGTTGGGAATTTCCTTCACTTTTCAGAAAGTTTGCCATAATGTTAAATAATAATTGTATAACTTTCAGCTATACCATTTTTTCATTTTGATATATTTATTTTTTCCTACGCCTTTGGCTTCAGTTTCAAACTTAAGGCTACGATTAAAAGCTAAAATCACAGCTAGATAGTGCAAGCAAAAATTCTGCAAAACATGTAGATTGATCACTTATATGCAAATTAGACACCGTTTTCAGAAATGACTATATAGAAGTCGCACAAACTCCAATAGATCATACATATCATGACCTACCTGGTTTGTTCACTTCTTGGAGTTCCAGATTTTCTCCCTCTACCCTTACTTTATGTGCTCCGCCACTTTCCAGCGGTCCGACTGTAAACCGGAAAGGGCTTCCTAATACACAGAAATGGAAAAAATAACACTTAGATTTAAATCAGTCGTTCAAAGGGTAATATCAAATTGTTTTATACTTAAAACGGAGATTTATTTTCATTTGGCAAGCATGTGTGATTAGTGCTAATTAAAGATACGTATCATCTATTTGCTTGCAGGCGGCGCATAAACTGGCTACAGGGCCATGTTTCACGACTCTCCCTACAAGGGTGTTGCGGTGGTTAGCCCAAAATGAACTGGCACCAGATCATAAAGCGAGTTTTCAGCGATTGAACAGGAGATGAAGCTACATCAACTGATCAAAATTCTGACTGCTGACCGATCCAACAAGAGAGCGTCGGCTGCCACATCAGATGACGTAGAGCCCCTAAGTCTAAGTAACGCCTTAATTCCATTTATGGAAAAACTTTCTGCTGTAAATTTCAGAAACATTAATTTAGTTTGGTTGCAATGATCTAAATGAATTGCTGAATAAGATATTGCACATTTATGAAAGTCAGCTGGTTGGAACATAATGGCGGGCTCAGCAGGCACGCAACAACTTTTACGGATGTAAATTGTTTTTACCTGATATGGGCTTCCTTTTATTTGTGACGTTCAAAGTATGCTCTCCGGCCATCTTCGGTGCAAATCGGACGATGTAGCTGTTTTTAGATCCACCACTGATGACGGTCGCAATTTGTGACTTTCCGTCTGGGTCGATGATTTTTGCAACCACATTCTTCTTTTTATAGTCTGAAAGATTAAAACATATATGCTATGACACATATATAAATATAACTTCTGTTTGGATCTTATGGTGGAAGATGAAAGGTTTCAAGTCACCCATCAGCGTGGCTAACTTTCAAAGAGACTATAGTGCAGGCGGATGTTGGTGCGATGGGTAAAATGGGGCTGAAGAGATCTTGATAACATTATTAGCGGGTAAGTTCAAGCATTCAAGGAACCTTGATAATGTCATTTCTGAAAGAAAAATAGTTCGGTGGGAGCGACCTCTTGATTCAACACGATTGTTGCCCGGAAAAGTATAGAAAGATATAGGCCTATACATAGATGCAGATGATTTAACTGAACGAATTGAGCACGAAGAATCACACAGTGTTCACCCCAACATACATATCCTTCTCAATTATTGATGGTATTTGGAATCGCAACGATAGATTAGAGTCCTTTTTACATATGTACTGGGATGCCACTTTTGCAAAAATCATGGTATTAGTTGGTCAACTTGCGTAGATTACACGAGGCCGTAACGAGCAAGATGAAAAGTAAATAATTTAATTTAGCAATTTGTATATGATTTGGAGGGCAATTAATATTCGTTTAAAGGGTACTTTAATTCAATTTGTTTGTAATCATTTGTTATTCAAATAAAGAAAAAGTACAGGACTGGTCTCTCCCAGATCCCCCCCCCCCCCTTCCGCCCTTTCCCTTCCCCTTCCCTTCATTCCAATCTGGTGGTGTCGCTTCTGCAATAAGGAATCACTGTATTTCGATGCCATTTTAGTCAACAATTGGCCCACCAGTGAAAAGTGAAGTAACAATTCACGATATGCGCAGAGACTGAGCCCAGGGCCTAATTTTCCGAAACATTTGATAAGGGTCACCGGAGTTCTTCCAGTAGACCATTGGTTTGTCAAACGGTTATATTCATGTGTATTTATACAAGAGACATTTTAAGCAACAACAGAAATCAGGCCGTAGCACTGGAGTTCTTAGTGGTGCGGAGATGGTCTTGAAAGTGGTGCGGCGGGCTTCAAGGAGTAGAGGGTGAAGCCCCCTGAAGTCCTCGCATTTTCATTATTTCGGCGCAAAAGTGGTGCCATAGGGATTTTATGATATTATGATACCTTGTATTTCATACTACTGCCAGATTGGACTCAAAGACTATATTGAATTTAAAATGTTTACCTGGTATAGTGAGCCTCAGTTTATACACACTGCCCAGAGGAGCGATCCGGGGGCTAAGAGAAGAGTGTCCATTGGTCGTTTGCTTTGTTCCCCCGAAACTCCCATTAAACTGAATGGACCCAGAGATTAAACCTGCAACAAAGTGAGAAAAGTAAAATAACATTATGATCTCAAAACAAGAGTATGTTACATAATGATTTGAACTACCGTCCCATTGGCGGGAGTCCTTAGCAGATTACCATGATCAATTAATTGTCGAAAAAGAAAACACGACGTTATATAGGACGTAAAATTAAGGACCCAAATAAATATTAGCTTAACACCCTAACCTAGTTGGAAACGCGATGCGGGCACGCGTTTTTTGTTTGTTTTGTTCTCGTTTTTTTTCAACGATTTGCAACGTTCCGGATTAAGTCAACCACATACTAACATTAAAGCGTAAGGCGAAATATTTATTAAAAACTACGCTCGAATTTCGGTAGAAAGTAGAAAGAAACTTGAACGGACGTTGAATGGCTGGTACGAGAGAAAAATTAAAATATATATTTTTTTTTCTCGAAAAAAATTATTATTCTGGGAGTTTCTCAAAACTGCCGCGCGTGAGAGTGATAAGCTAATAACCAGATAACAGAATTTTATATTATGGAGCCTAACTTGGAAGAGCTATTTTACGGAACCGTACCTTATTGGAACAAATATGGGTTGGTCTATCGGTGTGCTATCAGTAACTACATAGGCAGACCTGCCAACTAGTACGATTTTGCAGTATTTAATACAGGAAATTGTTGGGAAAACAATTGTACTTTTTTTGGTAACAGAATACCTTTTTTTTTAATTTAATTTTTTTATTTATTTGTTTATTCATTTATTCATTTATTTATCTATTTATCTATTTATTCATTTATTATTATTTTTTAAATTCATTTTACTTTTTACGCTGATTCAGAATACGATTTATAACCAATTTTAACACTTGACAAGTTTCCGTGGGTACCTTTCTTAAAAGTCCCCGCATACGGCGAAGCCCTTGCCATTTTTTGTTTATATATTTTTTGTTCTTTTGTTGGTTAAATACATTTTAACCACTACATAATCTGACATTAAATAGCCACAGTAAACCTTTGTTTTGTACATTTTGGTTGAAGAGTACATTTTTTTTTTTTTAAATACAACTTTTGTAGTTCCAGAATACAGTTTGGTGATCCTAAAGGTTGGCAGGTCTGCATAGGTGTACTGAAAATATGAAAGCTTGTTAACTTTTGTTCTGTGAAAGACTAATCTAGGGCGCTAGTGTCAATATTATCTACCGTTACGGTTCGTGACCAGGTAATTCTTACAAATTGAACGTACACAATGCCGCGTCAGTTAAAAGCACTTTTTCCCAAGTCAAATTCATATACAAAGTTGAGAATTGACTTACCGAAGCATTGCAAGCGCCTTTATTCAATACTAACAATTTGAATTGTCAAAAATGTAAAAATGCGATGTTTCACCGAAACAGCAAACATGTTTCTGATAGATCACTTTATATCTTATATGGCGACAAAATTGTGCGGCAAACAAGACATGTACACAAAATTTGAACTAGAAACACGGTCAGAGGGTGGCGCAACACCATCCGAACCGTAAATTCCTCCACGGACCCTACGCAGAGGCGAAGGAAGCGACGCAGAGGCGAAGGAAGCACGGATAGGGGAAGTAGAGAAACTACCTCCCGGCGGGGGAAGATTTCCTCTTCTCTGTTGCATGCTCTCTTCAGTAGCGCAACTAGGCCGGTGCAGCCGCACTGGGTCCGGTGACAAGTACCATCAAAAAATATCAAAACCAGAAAACTAAAGTGTTTGAAATATTGTATAATACATGTTATTGCACAATGAGCTTAAACTAAGAATGACAACTAAATAACTCACAGTTCTCACAAAAATGGAATTTTACAATAAGTTAAATTCAATCGTTTTTATCCCATTAACATGCATACACTTGCTAACAACATAATACTTTATGCCTTGTCTACTAATTGATATGCATGACATTGCCGCCAAAAAAAATAATAGGGCACATCTGCAGTCCATGGGCAATCTGTGTACCACTTATGACATGAATTCCACGTATCGTTCATGAGATACTGTGTTTACAAGCTCTTTTTAACAAACTAATGTTAAGTCCCACCATTCCAATGAATTTTTTTAACAGATGTCTCGATAAATCTTACCCTAAAAATATCCCCACTTCTCCATTTCTACTCTCCCCTTGTGTTCCAAGAAGTCCCAAATTTTAATTCCTTCTTCCTTGAGCGGTAATAAAACCACACACCAAATTCAATCAAAATCCAAGTATTAGTTATTGAGATATCTTGATGATAGGCAAAATATTCCAACCACTCCAATTGTATCCTTCCCCTGTTCTAATATGTCTCAAACTTCAATCACTTCTTCCTTACGCAATAAAAAAACCACACACTAAATTGAATCTAAATCTAACCACCAGTTCTTGAGATATCTTGATGACAGACAAACAAACAGAGGCAAAAACATATCCCCACCCCCATTTTCACACTTTCCCTGTTCCAATATGTCTCAAATTTTAATCACTTCTTCCTTAATGTCCTGAAGCAGCAACAAAACCACACACCAAATTTGAGCCAAATCCAATTATCAGTTCTTGAGATATCTTGATGACAGACAAAAGACAAATTCACTTTAAAATGACCACACACCTTCATTTTTACCCTTCCCCTGTCCCAGTATGTCACAAATTTGTCACACTTCGTCCTTCGAAACCACACACCAATTTTAATCAGAATCCAATATCAGTTCTTCAGATATCTTGATGACAAACAAACAAACAAATTTACAGAGGCGAAAACATAACCTCCGTCCAACTTCGTTGGCGGAGGTAAGTAGTTATCACTCCGCCAGTCAAAAATGGGAAAGGGCGACCGGTAATAAAACAATATTTTCGAAGAATGCTTAGAAGTTGAAAGGGGTATGATCTGTTTTATAAAACGTTAATGAAGATCCATGCAAAAATTTGAGTTATTCGATGAGGGTGTACAACACATTTTCACTTCTACCTAAGGACCAAAACCTCCGGTGAACTTCCTCTATTGCAATAACTCGAATCTCATCCGAAAAATATTACTTAATGCTTTGCAGAAAACACCGCAAAATGTTTCAAATCGTTCACGTTCTGGTACGGTTGAAAAAAAACTTCATGCTTTTACCATATATAAATATATAGATTTCAATTTCAAATTGGCAATTATAGGCCTAAGTAGTTCCGAGCTACCAATAATGGCCCCTTTTCCTTATAAGAAATCTGCACTTTTGAGGATCTAATTACTCGACTTGTGTTTGTTTCCCTGGACTTACATGATCAGACGACTTAAAAGTAAAATACATACTACTCTTAGAAGTAGGCTTACTTATCAAGATTAATTTAAGTTTTGTGTATTTCTCTTTTTGGTGGTTTTTAGTGGCTATCCACGACCCAGATTAACAAAAAGACATTACCTTTCACCAGTTCACACTTTAATTCACATAAAGTCATTTATTTAGCTTAATACTTTTTGTAAAGATAGTTTGCATTGTGTTGTCCGTTTTATGTTGCCAGTCTTTTGCGCTTTAACTTTTACCAAGATTTTTACATTTTTAGTTATCTCGAAGCTTCCTGTTTTCCGTCTTCCTTTCCACCGGCTGAGTTCCCCAAGGATACCGTTAAGTCCATCAGGTGGTTGTGCCCTCATTGTATTTAAGCACTATACTGGATAAAGATTTTGATTTAAAATGTTTCTTTGACTTGTTCCAAAAGAAGAAAAACCTCCTTTCGTTTTAACAAAGAAAAATTCGGATTTGCTTGACCAAAAAGCTGAATTTACCTCGAATATATTGTTTATAAATATCCCTTTCACTGCTTTACAATTGGTTGTATAGGGAAACCGACTATCTTGAACAAACTGAATCAATTAAGAATTTGAATCACGTAATCCGATTGTTAGAGCAGGGATACTGTTGAAAATAGTATACTATATAAGCAAGACTTACGAAAGAAGATGGGACAACTCCTTGAAGATTCCATTATGATACAAACGTGGCATGTAATCCGCCCACTAATATGTGATCTTTTAAAAGTGGAACTTCTTATCCCCTTTCAGCTCTTCCGATTTGCAAGTTTTTGGTGTTGTAGGCCTGCCGGTAGATATAGCTTCTTTATATTCCATTTGCCATGTTTGCACAAGAGGAGGTCTCACTACCGAAATGTATGGTGGGAGGCATTAAATTATCCATATGCAGCTATGTGCCGAATGTTGAAGTCTCGGAGGGGGTAGGGGTGGGGCCCAGTAGCTATGTTAAGGGACTTATCTCCTTCCCTCAAACGGTGGTATAGTCTTCCAAATGAGTAGTGAGGCATTTTGAGGAGGTTTAACCATAGGAAGGGAAGGGAGCGGAAGGGGTGTAGTTGAAAATTTCAAACTTAAATTTCTGGTTATCGCCGTCTTGTTCCCCAACAGAAAAAAAAAATGAATCTATATATTGTTGAAAGAGGTTTTTGTTGAAGTAGGTTTTTGTTGAAAGTTTTTGATTGTATGGCTGTTCTTTCATGGCATGATCATTGTTCTGCACATTCCAATGGAAAGTTTTAAGTAAGTCTTGATAAATTTTGCCCGAAAAATATCCCCACTCCTCCATTTCTACTCTCCCCTTGTGTTCCAATAAGTCTCAAATTTTAATCACTTCTTTCTTGAGCGGTAATAAAACCACACACCAAATTCAATCAAAATACAAGTATCAGTTATTGAGATATCTTGATGATAGGCAAAATATTCCAACCACTCCAATTGTACCCTTCCCCCTGTTCTAATATGTCTCAAATTTCAATCACTTCTCCCTTACGCAGTAACAAAACCATACACTAAATTGAATCCAAATCCAATTATCAGTTCTTGAGATATCTTGACGACAGACAAATAAATAAACAGAGGCAAAAACATATCCCCACCCCCATTTTCATTCTTTCCCTGTTCCAATTAGTCTCAAATTTTAATCACTTCTTCCTTAATGTCCTAAAGCATTAACAAAACCACACACCAAATTTGAGCCAAATCCAATTATCAGTTCTTGAGATATCTTGATAACAGACAAAAGACAAATTCACCTTAAAATGACCACACACCTCCATTTTTACCCTTCCCCTGTCCCAGTATGTCACAAATTTGTCACACTTCGTCCTTCAAAACCACACACCAATTTTGATCAGAATCCAATATCAGTCCTTCAGATGTCTTGATGACAAACAAACAAACAAATTTACAGAGGCGAAAACATAACCTCCGTCCAACTTCGTTGGCCGGAGGTAAGTAGTTTTAACTTCGCCGGTCAAAAATGAGAAAGGGCGACCGGTAATAAAACAATATTTTCGGAGAATGCTTAGAAGTTGGAAGGGATATGATCTGTTTTATAAAACGTTAATAAAGATCCATGCAAAAATTGAGTTATTTGATGAGGGTGTACAACACATTTTCACTTCTACCTAAAAAGGACCAAAACCTTAGGTGAACTTCCTCTTTTGCAATTACTCGAGTCTCATCCGAAAAATATTACTTAATGCTTTGCAGAAAACAACGCAAAATATTTCAAATCGTTCACGTTTTGGTACGGTTGAAAAAAAAAATTCATGCTTTTACCATATATAAATATATAGATTTCAATTTCAAATTGGCAAGTATAGGCCTAAGTAGTTCCGAGCTATCAATAATGGCCCCTTTTTCTTATAAGAAATCCGCACTTTTGAGGATCTAATTACTCGACTTGTGTTTGTTTCCCTGGACTTACATGATCAGACGACTTAGGAATACAATATATACTACTCTAAGAAGTAGGCTTACTTATTTAAATTGATTTAAGTTTTGTGTATTTCTCTTTTTGGTGGTTTTTAGTGGCTATCCACGACCCAGATTAACAAAAAGATATTACCTTTCACACTTTAATTTACATAAAGTCATTTATTTAGCTTAATACTTTTTGTAAAGATAGTTTGCATTGTGTTGTCCGTTTTATGTTGCCAGTCTTTTGCGCTTTGACTTTTACCAAGATTTTTACATTTTAGTTATCTCGCAGCTTCCTGTTTTCCGTCTTCCTTTCCACCGGCTGAGTTCGCCAAGGATACCGTTTAGTCCATCAGGTGGTTGGGCCCTCATTGCATTTAAGCACTATACTGGATACAGATTTTGATTTAAAATGTTTCTTTGACTTGTTCCAAAAGAAGAAAAACCTCCTTTCGTTTTAACAAAGAAAATTCGGATTTGCTTGACCAAAAAGCTGAATTTACCTCGAATATATTGTTTATAAATATCCCTTTCACTGCTTTACAATTGGTTGTATAGGGAAACCGACTATCTTGAACAAACTGAATCAACTAAGAATTTGAACCACGTAATCCGATTGCTAGAGCAGGAATACTGTTGAAAATAGTATACTATATAAGCAAGACTTACGAAAGAAGATGGGATAACTCCTTGAAGATTCCATTATGATACAAACGTGGCATGTAATCCGCCCACTTAATATGTGATTTTTTAAAAGTGGAATTTCTTATCCCCTTTTAGCTCTTCCGATTTGCAAGTTTTTGGTGTTGTAGGCCTGCCGGTAGATATAGCTTCTTTATATTCCATTTGCCATGTTTGTACAAAAGGAGGTCTCACTACCGAAATGTATGGTGGGAGGCATTAAATTATCCATATGCAGCTATATGCCGACTGTTGAAGTCTCGGAGGGGGTAGGGGTGGGGCCCAGTAGCTATGTTAAGGGACTTATCTCCTTCCCTCAAACAGTGGCGTAGTTTTCAAATGAGTAGTGAGGCATTTTGAGGAGGTTTAACCATAGGAAGGGAAGGGAGCGGGAGGGGTGTGGTTGAAAATTCCAAACTTAAATTTCTGGTTATCGCCGTCTTGTTCCCCAACAGAAAAAAAATATGAATCTATATATTGTTGAAAGAGGTTTTTGTTAAAGTAGGTTTTTGTTGAAAGTTTTTTTTTAAGGAACTCTGAAAAAAATATTATTTTGTAGTTAGAATGCGTAACCTGTTAACTGGGATCATTTTTTTTTACAGGCACCATGTATATATGCATTCAGGAGAATGGTCTGGGCAAGAAATCATTCAGCTGTTGCCTGACTGTAATTACAATGACTATAACATTGGGACAGACCCAATATTTGCGCACGTACACTGAGTGTACCTTTCAATAGTTCAAACGGAATTTCAGAGAAAAAATGATTTTACAGACCACGTAATCTGTAAATAGTATTAAAAGTAAAACAAATTATATTGACAAACTTGGGGTGGGTGGGGGCTGACAAACACTTCATCACCCCGTTTTTGTGGCTGGTGGTCGTCGTCCCATTTTTGTGGCTGGGGGATACACCCCTAGCCCTACGTTTCCAACGCCTACGGGTAGGTAGATATGGAGGAGGTTAACGTTTTAACTTGCCTGGGTCTAGATTTAAGGGGCTCCCATCCTTACAAAACCCCTCTGGAGGACTTGCTCACCTCCTCATGATTCTATTTCGAATATCAACTTATTAATCCTATTCCATGATATCATCGCACCCCTGACTTCATCGATCACGTCCAGGTCGATACCATCACACCGTAATCCTGTCAAACCCTAGATCCAATCACTTCCTTGATCTCATCACATCTGCGATTCCGCATCATTCCCCGAAATCCGACATTACGTCCTTAACTGATCACACCACAACCACGATACCATCACATCATGGAGCTGTTACGATCACATCACTGATCCCGCCAAGTCCTTGATCCCATCACACCCTGATCTCATACCCGGGAGCTGTTACTTTGTCAAAGCATGGAGTTAGAACTCTTTCAGTTCCACTGCCCTGCCAGTCATAAAGATTCATACCTTTTAAAAATATCTGAAATCTGATCTGCTTTTTACCGAGCAACTTTTGAAAAATTGTTTTACATTGGGCTTTGGGTTCACCATCACCTACACGCATCATCACATTACATGAGCAGATAAATACGGTGTGTGTGTAAGGGGAGGGGGAGTGTTGCATGGTGGGATGCGAACTAGTTTGGGAAGGAACCGTATGTCGAGGCAGAAAAGAAGTCTGGATCAGAAATATGCAAGGAGGAGGGGGGGGGGGGAATGGGGAATTTTAAAGAAGTGTTTGATTTCAACTGAGAAATCTATAATCTAACTGGTAAAATTCAAGTATAGCGGTAGATTTTCTATATAAGGATTGTTGTTTTTTCTTTTTTAATTTTGGTTTTATTCTGTTGTATTGATGTATTTTAACTATTTTCCTTTCCTCTTTAGATTTTTAATTTTAATTTTAATTTTGGATTTTTTCATCTAACTTAGCTGCACGAAAACAACATTGGGATGTGGTGCACGTCCGATGTCACACAGGCAAGAGACATCCGTGACAGTGGAGTGAAGCTTCAGCTTTCTAATCTAGCGTCCCGGGTTCGATTCCCGGTAGGTCTCCAATCAGTGCTCCACGACTGGTTAATAAAACGGCCGTGGGCGTCTTGACGTAAATACTCCAATTAAGGGCTGTTGGGACATTCTAAACCTTTGTAAACCAACCAACCAACCAATAGTGTAAGCGGTGGTTAAAAGACACAAACGGAATTGAAATACAACTACAAGTGAGTTATTCCAAACTTTCCAGAGATAAGAAAACTTACCGTTATTGCTCATCGTTGATCAGCCTGGTGAAATATGCTGTGCTTGAAACATATGTTGGGTATTCCAGAAAATTAATGGCGAACCATTGTCACATCATCTGGCTATCCGAGACAAAGCCTTTATCCTGATATCAGATTATATAAACATGGATATATTTAGTTCAGATATGCGATTAACGTTTGCTTCCCCGCGTAGCATATGACATAGGCATGCTATTTTGTGTAAATGCAACACAATCCAAGTACTATTTTCATCGCAGAACACATACAAATTTAGATTTTGGCATATGTGGGCACCGAAGTGTTTACAAGCAAAACAAACCCAGCCATGCGTTGGTTGTTCTTTGAGAATGAGTGAAGCGTGTTTCTATCGGTCCATCATCAATAGCGCTGGGTAGGATTGGCCAAAATGAGAACAATTTAAGGTATTTGTTTATTTAGACTGATTTCAAGGAGCAGCTAAGTCTTTACAATGACCATCTTTTTGTCTAATTGCAAGTGCTACTGAAGAACTCCTTATCGATTTACGTGGGTGATTTTGTCAAATAGTTAAAAATCACCAAGCTTATAAAGACGGCTAATGCGCTGCCAACTATCGCCAGTGCACCACAACTGGTTATCAAAGGCCGTGGACATTGACTTGGTTGTCGATGTTATGTCTGTACGTACGTCGTACCCGTGTTCTCGTCCGGGTCGTATTAAGCGTTTCGTGATAGCATTTGTACTATCATAACCGAATACGCAGGCGATGACCCCGTCATTGTAATTGTGTGTTCAACTCTCTCTCTCTCTCTCTCTGCCAACTATATCATAAATCATAGAGCTATTAATAGCTCCGTGGGTAAAAAAAAAATAGGCTTTGAGAGCCTTGAGGTTTAGCTATGTAGAATCTCTTTGCTTGCGATTAGGGCAATTTAAAATCTTTTTCATCTAGGGTGTATCCAAAGAGCTTCTACATAGCTCATTGGTGTATCCAACTGGAGCAGCCCGAGGGGAGAAATCTTTAAACGTGTTCATATACAAGCAGAGCCTTTTTAAAAGGGCTCGTTGTGGCCGTCGAGTTTAGAATAAAGACATCCTATTACCAAGATCCGAATAAAGACTCAAATAAAGACTGCAAATACGTTTCGTTCAATTTCATTGCTATTTTACAATGATACGATGTTAGTTTGGTCAATTGATTAAAGTGTTTTGGGACTCGAAAAGTGAATAGAGTTCAACTCCAGATTGTGTCCACATTAGCTCAGATTTAATCCACTTCCTTCCCAGTCCTCAAGTTTGATCAGGTATACGCAGGGCTGCGCGATCACAAAAAATGTAATAAATATTGTTTTGACGCATTCAAGTATACGTCAATCCAGGAGTTTGATATTCGATTGTCGTATAATATTACAATGAAAACAGCCGGAACCTAGCAAAACATATTGTTCACCTTTTTATATATTGGTAGTGCCCAAATTATTCTAAAATTAGGGCTTTAAATATAATTCCATTATGTTTTTTTAAGTTTTCACTTTTTTCTGATTCCTGTTTGAAAACTTAAAATCATGCAGCATTAATTTACAGATTTTTGTAAATATATCAAAATCTTCAGTTTTATCATCGAGTTAAAAAAAACATGGTTTGATTTTCAAATGTTTCTAATTATTCTTAACTTTTTAAGTGTAGGGTAGCAAAGATGGCGGATTTTGAGCATGAAGTTTACAATACTGGTCCTGTCGCGTCCTAAGGTCCACGACAGAAAAAAGTGACTGGAATTCAATTAGTCATTTAGGTTTAGCCATGAGTAGGCTATGTGTACATTTATTCTTAGTGGCCGCTATAGTTGAGCCTAGCATGGGCCTAAATATGGGTTTGGGGTGTCTTATCAATCGTATCGGATAAAGGTACACAATGCAATGGAAAGGTGATCGAATTTATCAGAATTTTATTAACTGCTCGTCCCAAGGTTTCGGGAAATTTCCCCTAGCTTGCACCGTACCCAGCTAGCTGCCTCCAGGCGCATCATCAATGCGGACCACCTTGACTTAATTATGGATCAATGATTCATTTATTTCGATTAACTTAGAATTTACTTGTATATCAAACGTTGACCTACCTTAAAAAAAACATTAGATAATTAGAACCAACTTGGTTTTGTGGTTTCATACGGCTGTTTTTCATAAGCTGATTGATTTTTGAATTAAGTGTCATGTCATTGCATATTATGAAATAAATATTTGTTACATAATATTTATTCATAAGCTACACCCACCATGCAGATCAATGAAAACATTGACAACATTAGCATTTGCACAATAATTAACAACATTATTATAGCAAGTATGATGCAAAACGGTTGTTCATTTATTCCTATTTAAAGAATTTTTCGGTAAGCCCCGTCTACTCAATACAATTCATGACATCATTACTACAACGTTAGAACATATGTGCAGACCATGACCCATCTTTGTACGACATCTGGCATAAATCGAATATACTGTTCATGAGACAGTGTAGTGTTTACATCATTTAGCACTTTCACATTAAGCCACGCATACCATATGAATGACATCTGTGATAACATTAGCACGTACACAATAAGCAACAATATTAGCATGCCCAATATGACGTAAAATGGACATGCAGTTGCTAATTTATCACGTTTTAAAATTGTCACTTTGAGCCCCGCCCATTTATTAATATGCATAAAATCGCCGACACAAACATTAGGGCGCATCTGCATACCATTAGCTATACAGTTTCTGTGTACCGCACATGACGTGAATCCAGATCATATTTTGTTTTTGTTGAGATATCGTGCTTAATTGTGCTTTTTGTTTAAAAAATTATATTAAGCCCGGCCCACTACTACGCATATTAATGTAAGTCAACGTTT
Source organism: Chiridota heheva (assembly GCA_020152595.1). Taxonomy (NCBI): domain Eukaryota; kingdom Metazoa; phylum Echinodermata; class Holothuroidea; order Apodida; family Chiridotidae; genus Chiridota; species Chiridota heheva. The sequence continues at coordinate 135,707 of JAIGNY010002566.1, read as the reverse complement.
TTATACTATGAACACATGCACACTAGCTAACATTATTATTATATGAGCCAAAACAAATATGTGCTTGTCAAAATGTGAGCATTTTAAGATTTTTATATTAAGCCCCGCCTTCCATTAATATGCATGATATCACCACAAAAACAATACGGCACATAAACAGACCATGAGCTATCTGTGTACCACACATGACGTGAATCCAATTCATATTTTTTTTGATATCGTGTGTACAACTGTTTTGTTTATAAAATCTTGTTAAGCCCCGCCCACTACGCATATTAATGACAGTCAACGTCTTTATACAATGAACACATACATACTAGCTAAGATCATTGTTATAACAGATAAGAAACAAAACAGCGTGTAACTGTCAAAATATGAACATTTCAAGATTTTTATATTAAGCCCCGCCTACACATTGATATGCAAGACATCACCAACAAAAACAATAGGGCACACCTACGGACCATGGGCTATCTGTGTACCACATATGACATGAATCCAGTGTATCGTTCTTAAGATATTGCATTTACGAGCTGGCCGTTACACACACACATACACACACACACATACACACATGCACGCGCGCACACACACACACACATACAAACACACACACCCAATCATGACCTCATAGATTCGTAATGCTATCGCATCGGAACCAAAATTGATATTGATTTATATTAAGTGTAAACGGCGGTCTTCTCACAAAAAAACATATATCTATGTCCGTTTCTTACTTTTTAGTATTTTAACCAGGCAACAGTCTTGGTATTATTCTGCGTTTCAGGATTTAGTGATAATAAAAAAAATATAAGCAAAAAGTTTGAATTAGCATAATACCAGTGAAAATTGTTTCTTACCAAGTTTTTCTTTAATTTAACAAATGGAAAAGGAAACAAATAAGTTGTAATCATTTTCGAATTAAACATTCAAAATGATAAAGCCAACACATTATTAGTTTCATGAAAATAATGTTTATCTTCCACATTAATTTCATTATCAGCATTTACAAAGAAATTTAAACATTAAATGATTATTAATTTTTATTTCAGGAACTGCTAGACTTTAACAATCTGGATGAAGGAGAGATGCTACGGAATGTGAACCGCAAATTTGTCAGCTTGAAGTAAGAGATGCTTGACGTTTCTGATAATAGATATCAACCTCTATATCTGGTACATCTGTTTTCTACCAAAAACTAACTTTAAAGGATTAGTTCAGTGGTCAAGCATGTTTATCTTATATGAAAGAGGACTTTAAAAGAACCAAGATGGTGAAGATAGCATTCAAAAATCTTATTCCGTTAAGGAAATAGTTAAGTTTAAAGTTTGGTATCATTTGTGTAGAAATGACTGAAATCAGACTAGTTGTGATGTCATAGCCTCAGATTCCTCAAAGTCTTTATGTATTCTACTATATATTGTCCTGCGATTTTGTGGCTTAAAAAATAGTAAAACTGAATCTAGGAAGCGTATTTATGATATACCACCTGAAAAAAGTTTGAGGAAAATGAATTTAAATAGTGAACAAATTAAATAAACTATTTTTAAGATACATAAAGACTTTGAGGAATCTGAGGCTGTGACATCACAAATATCTGATTTCAGTCGTTTCTACAGAAATGATACCAAAGTTTAAACTTGAATATCTTCTTAATGGAATACGATTTTTGGATGCTTTCTTCATCACTTTGTTTCTTTTGAAGTCCTCTTTCATATAATATGAACATGCTTGACCACTGAACCTTTAAAGAATCAGATGTAAGTGGAATGATTACTTCAACGCTATTTTGGAACTCAATATTCCTTCTCAATTACTGTCAAAAGTGTAAGCATAAAACTGGTAGAATGTGCGCACACTTTTTTATATTTCTTTTTACAAAAGCTCCCCTATCAAAGTGAAATGCCCCGTAATTACTGACCCAATAGGAAGGAAGGTTTGACAAGGTTTGGGAAGGAAGATTTGGTCAAATTGACCAACCTTTAGGTAAAACTAAATGAAGTTTTGGCAGACGCAGACTGATTTTTCATTACCAGTTCGGTTTGTACCGCCGATCGGGGACTCAATAAGTTCCCCGATCGCGAAACTCAAGCATGCGCACTGAGCTTACAGTGATAAATGGAAGCCGCCATTTTATTGTTAAGTTTCAGTCATAGGCGCTTATCAGTCGTTTCATTGAAGGTTTGTTTCAAAGTTTTCTTTGTTCATGTTCAATTTGGCGAAAGTAAAACAACTTCGTTGCTATCACGCAGTTATTGCTAAATAATTTTCTCAAATCCCCAAGTTATTTCTTAAAAACCTTGTTAAAGCTTGACTGCCTAACGGTAACACATAATAAGAATTCATCACTTTTCTTCAAATTTCTCCGACGAAACCGACGACGGTGAATTTTAAAATGATAGAAACAATGTACGGTGAAAAACATAACTACGGACAGACATATATATCGCATCATCGTGAAGAAAAATTTGAACCCATCGTAGTGGTTGAGTTCCCCGCGCTCGAAATGTGTCTGATTCTTATATTATTCTTATACAAACTCTAAATTTGGATACATGCATTGTGGAATACTTCTGTAAATGATCCCCCGATCGAACAAAACATGTGGAATAAAAAAAGGCTTTTGATTTAAGATTTATCAAGTATACCTCAACATTGGATGATATATCAATAATGTTTACCAACATTATGGAGATAACTTGCTTTTCTCTCTTTCTGTTAAAATACAGCTGCGTCACAGTGTCGTCATAGAACTGTAAGAAGCACGCAACTAGGGGGGCGACAAAAAAATCCCCAAAAGGACCGACCTTTTCAAATGAGTAGTCGTTGATAGTGGTGATCGAATACAATATTAGACGTTTTAGGCCCCATCTAGTCCACCAAAACGCATAGCCCTAGACCCTAAGGCGAATGCGCATCATGGCATACACAGCTGGAGAAAATCCGTCCCTCCTGAAATAAAAACCTGGCTACGCCCTTGAACTGTAGAATGGAAAATCATGCGCAGAAGGAGATTGTCAAGCTGCTTGTGAACTCATCCTAGGCAAGGTACAGTTGGAGTGTACTTTTTTATTTGGGTACTCATTGATAGCAACCAGTGGCGTAGCTAGATTATTATTTGCATGGGTAGGGGTGTGTGAGAACCATAACAATTCCGAATTCAAATTACACCCTCCTATGTAAAGCAAAAGTCTGACATTTTGAGGAAAACCTTCCGAAATTTTGAGGGGAAGGCAAATATTTTGAGCAAAAACTTTGGAAATTTTAAAGTAAAAATCGGAAATTTGCTCACTCGAATTAGGCCTAATTCAAAAATCCGGTATGAGGTCCTTATTCCCAAGATAACTGATACAACTAAACTCTGTATGACTGATTGCTTTCTTTTATAAGGGTTACCAAAATTCAAACATACTGAATTTCTATTATGCACAAGTTGCACAAATCACCATGTGGTGTACCTCAGCTTTTTATAGCGGGATCGTTGGGGGTGGAGGGGGAGGATGGGGAGGGGAGGAGAGGGGAGGGGGGGGGGCGATGGGGTGATACAAATTTCCGAATCCAATCTACCCCCTCCTTTTTATTAAAAAAAAAAAACCACAGCACTATAAAATCAGCACCAAAAAATTCAGAATATTCAAATTTCCGAATTAGAATTTCCGAATAAAAAAATATTTCAAATCCAATCTCTACAAAGTCTGATATTTTGAGGAAATACTCAGCACCAAAAACCGCACCAAAAATTCAACATTTTAATATCAAAACTTTCGAACTCAAATTTCCCCAATTCAAAATTTCCAAATCCATTCTATACCACCTCCTCCTTCCCCCTTTTACTGAAAAAAAGTCTGATATTTTGATATTCAGCATCAATATTTCGGAATTCAAATTTTCGAATTTAAAATTGCTGAAAACAATCTACCTCTCCTTTAAAAAAACAAGCCTAGTATTTTGAGGAAAAGTGATATTTTAAAAAATAAATCGGAAATGTACAAATTCTATATAGGCCTGATTTAAAACTTGTTTTCGTGCATATGTGCAAGATGGTATTTTAACGCTCCAGCTAACGAAAACACAGTTTTCTTTCAATCGGAGATGATCGGTAGTATTTCGCGAGCCAATGTTATTATATATGATAAATTTATTCGGACTGCGCCGAGTGAAATCCGTGTATTTGAAAGATTTTAATTGAATTTTGGAATGCAAAATTCGTAAAACTACGCAACAATATGAACTGTTATTACATCAACATATCAATCTATTTAAGCCAAACAGCAACCCAGCAAAATATCCAAAAGACGCGCAGGATATGATAAACACTGCAAAAATCCGACGAATCCGGCGAGAACCTGGCTCTTAGTCTTAACTAGTCATCGCATCAGCTCAAATCCCTTAAAACGATGTTGAGCTAAAAATGCCCTAAAATGTTTGATTACTTTTTTAAAGATGTGGTGCAGTCCAAGTTTTTCTTTGAGAATGTAAATACTCTACTGCTCTACATCAACGTTTTGTTTTGCTCAGGTGCTTGTTATGAATCTACAGTATAGGCATTTCTGCCAACTGCATTTCCCGCCATTCCTTACCGTCATGACGGTAAGGCCCGAAAGGTATGGCAGAAAGGCTCATAATATATCGGTAATAAAACGTTGTTTAGTTTTTAGATTCAGTTAATGTAAACTGACAAGCATTATATCATTTTGAAGGAATGGGAAAATAGATACAGTGATTGCAAACAACAAGATTTAATCAAGATGTTGATAATTTGACTTTAGGAATGGGAAAATGGGTCTGAAAAAAAGGGCCGAAAGATAGCGGCGATATTAAAAGTATGGGCAAATGTATGCTCATATATAAAGAATACACTTTTTGTTTAGTTTTGAGAGTCAGTGAATACAAATAAAAAGAATTGGTAATGCTATGGTAAGTAATGAAGGAATGGAAAAAGAGATACGTTTAATTGGGATCACTGTGACCGTAATGTAGAATACGTTTATATTTGAAATGAAAACTGCATTTGCATCCTAAATGCAAATAAAAAAGGATCTGTTTGTTGTGGCAGTAAACAACTTGAACATTTTCTAGTCTATAGCGAAAAGTAACAAATTTTGACGGAAATGCCCGGCTACCTTGTTTATACCACAGCACATCTCCACATTATAATGTAAACCAAATTTCGTCCTAGCTTGCAAAGGAAACTTAGACTAACCTGTTTTATGGCACGATATTCCCAAGAAAGCCTTGGTTTTTTTGTAGTTATTATACGCCCTCAACTTCCAAAAGGGCACCTCCTGCCATCGTCCACATATCTTAAAAAGGGCACTTTCTTCCCCCTTACTCTAGGACGAGGGCAAGCCCCTCCCCCTCCATTTGCCGCCGTGGTTCCGACATCGCTGCAGAGGCCAAAATCTTTACGGGCCTCATGACTCTAGTTGCTCCATTGCGTATTGGTGCTTTAACATCGTTTGTATAGTGAAAACTGTTTTTCAAGTAAGCCTAACGCAATATGATGCAAATTTTATTAACAATGTTTGCTTTTGAGTGAAATTGAAATCATACACAGACATCTACTAACAGCAAAATATTGTTGTATAAAATCAAGATAGATTTTACATCCTTGTAACAAGATATCATCTTTCTATAGCATATTTTCCTCATATTGCTAATAAAATAGCCATTCTGAGCAAATGATTAATTATCGCAATTAATGAAT
>JAIGNY010002566.1:25000-125000 GCA_020152595.1 Chiridota heheva | reverse complement strand
CACAGGGCATTCCATCCAATGACCCACAAGGCATTCCACCCTATGTCCCACATGGATCACATCCCATGTCCCAAATGACATCCCACCTGATATCCCATGACATCCCATGCCTTGTCCCACATGGCATTCCACCATATCTCCCACATGGCATTCCACCATATCTCCCACATGGCATTCCACCATATCTCCCACATGGCATTCCACCATATCTCCCACATGGCATTCAACCATATGTCCCACATGGCATCCCACACTACGACCCACATGGATCCCATTCTACATGTATGTTCCACATTAATCCAACCATATGTACCACATGACATCCCTCCCTATGTCCCACATGGCATCCCTCCCTGTGTCCCGCATCAGTGGCTTCCCACCTGATGTTCCACATGGCATCCCAACATCTGTTCCACATGGTATCCCTTCCAATGTCCCAATGACATCCTACTTTATGTCCCACATGGCATCACATCCCATGTCCCATGGCCTCCTACCCTATGTCCCACATAGCCTCCTACCCTATGCCACACATGACATCCTACCTTATGTCACACATGGCATCCTACTTTATGTCACACATGACATCCCAACCTATGTCACACTGTGTTACTCGTGGCATCCCACCATGCCCCACATGACATTCTACCCTGTTCCACATGGCATCCCACCCCATGCCCCACATGGCATCCCACCCCATGTCCCACATGACATCCCATAGGCTCCATAAGAAGTCTCATCCTAGCTATCACAGTCCCTGATTGAGCATACTATGTATGAAAGTGTCAGTTCATATACAAACTTATATGCAAATGACTTGTTGAAATGGGGTGGGACGCCATGTCCCCCATGACATCCTATGTCCCACATGACATTCCATCCCATGGCATTCCACCCTATGTCCTGCATGGCATTCCACCACATATTATACGCCATTGGCAACATGGCATCCCACGTCCCACATGGCATCTTACCCCATGTCTCACATGACGTCCCATAGGCTTTATAAGAAGTCTCATCCTAGCTATCACAGTCCCTGATTGGGCATACTATGTATAAAAGTGTCAGTTTATATAATAACTTATATGAAAATGACTTGTTGAATAAGAAAAGAAGGTGGAGTCAAATAATTATGCCTGATATAGCCCTTGGTGTATACATGGTAAATATTATATCATATGTCCCTCATGGCCCCCATCCATGTCCCACATGGCACCCCTCCCTATGTCCATATACAATCACATCCTGTCACACTCCCTGACTAAGCATACTAATGGTCAGGTCATATAATGTAGCAACTTTATGCAAATGAGCACAATAATAAAGGTGGAGTTTAATACTCATGCCTGATACAACTGTTAATGCCCAAATATTTTGAAGAATTTTAATGATTTTAAATCTCAAGTGCTACAAGAGACACTTGACAATCTCTGAAGAATACTGGAAAATTATATCATTTTACAGTTATCTTCTAAGAAAATATCAAATGTTTTGTAGACTTTTTAAAGAAACTAGTCTTCAATCCTGTCATAAATATCTCTGAAAAACTTTAACAATTTATAGAAAATTTAACTTTCCATAAGTATATCTAAAGAAACTGTAACTTTCTCTGAGAACTCTGAAGAAACTTTAACATTTTCTGAGGAATTCCCAAAAAACTTCAACATTTCTGAGGAAATCTCAGGACAAATCTGTGGACGGCCGGACAGACGGACGGACGTAATCGCCATTACATAAGTTCGCATAATGCTTCGCATGCGAACCAATAAAACCGCATTTTAATCGCTTGTCTTCAGCAACTATTCTATGCCTAATATTGACCGTGACAGCTTATTGCGTTCAGAGCCAAAATCATATGGCATGCATAAAAACTTGCCAAACCGTAAAAATTGTATTAAAACTTTTGACTGTTTGAATAGAGTTTGTTTGTTTGTTTGTTTGATGATGGCTCAACGGAACCACAACAACCTAGGTCAAATTGTGCCTGAGAGGTCAGATCATTCTAGAGGTAGGAAGTAAAGGAAACAGGAAGAGAATGAGAGAAATTCAAGGACAAAAGGTCAGAAAGCTGTGATTGTGAGAGGAGGTGCATGGTTGAAACAAAAACAAAGTAGAGAGGGGGTGGAAGAGGAGAATTAAATATGGTTGAAGAGGGGGAGGCATGATGAAGGGAGGAGATAATTTTATCCGGAGGATTTTTCTGGAAGAACTCAGCAATTGAGTTGTAGGGAGCGAGGGAAGCTCTGGGAAGGTTGTACAGGGAGCAACTGTACATGGGAAATAGGTGCCTGATGAAATCCTTCACATACACTGTATCTCTAACCAAACAAATATTTACTAATACCCGGAATTTTGAATTCATGAACCTCACATTGCACTTATACCATTAAAGTGGTCTAGTTACATAACTGATTATTTAATAATCAGATACATTTTTGCATTTTTTGTGTATTACGTTTGATTCTTTATAATATGATAAACAAAAACAAAATAATGTTACCCGCACGACACCAAGGAGCAGTAACACCTGTTGAAATAGTCATAATTTCGTTCATGATTCACACGCAACTCTAAACATATAAATAGGTATGACACGATTGATAAAGTCTGCGTGATAGAAGCTCAACAATAGTGCCAAAGTCAATCAAGTAAAACGATAAGATTCACAGATGACAATTAACCAAGAACTGTGTCCGTTATCAAATGTACAGAATATCATCTTCAGAAGTTGCCAATGCTTTCTGTATCAGTTGAAATCGAAGCAGTGAATTTGGAAGGGACTTCGTGGTATTTTGTATCTTGTGTGTATCATCTCCGCATCTTGTGTGTATTACATATACAGTTTTTAATATATTATATATATATATATATATATATATATATATATATATATATATATATATATATATATATATATATATATATATATATATATATATATATATATATATATATATATATATATATATATATATATATATATATATATATATATATATATATATATATATATATATATATATACATATATATATATATATATATATATATATATATATATATATATATATATATATATATATATATATATATATATATATATATATATATATATATATATATATATATATATATATATATATATATATATATATATATATATATATATATATATATATATATATATATATATATATATATATATATATATATATATATATCCGCACAACACCATCGATCAGTAGCAACTGTCTATATTCACACTTATATTGTCATTTTTTCGTTAACGATTTGAACACAAATCTATACATGAAAATCGTCATGGAACGATTGATTAAATCGGAATGATAGACTCCAAAAAGTACTGCCAAAGTCCGTCCAGTAAAACGATCGATTCACAGATAACAATCAACCAAGTAATGTGTCCGTTCTCGAAAGTTGAGAATATCATCTTAAAAAGTTGCCAGTGCTTTTGACTGTTTGAATTGAGCAACTGTACTTGGGAAATAATCAGAAGCAGTGAATTTGGAAGGGACTTCCTGGTATTTCGTGATCACCCCATTTTACAGCTAGTAAGTAATCTCCTTTTTGGCTGAGGCAATATCGCACCCTGTAAACGTTATTGCCCAAGTGTTTCACACTGAGCTCATCAAATTGCATGTCGAGTCCATTATTCCAACCATGAGTGAGCCCTTCTCTATAAGAAAGAGGAGATTGAGAGGATACTTTTTGTGAGAATTAATATTCACAATCGTAGCATAATTGATAATGTAAGATGTAAATATTAAGCAATCTGATGTGAATAGAATATCCATATATAGTCACAAACAGTCACTTTGTACCTTTTGCTCCATAATATAAAGAAGGAAATGTTTTGGTTGAAGTTGAATATATTTGACGTTTATTGGGCATCTGTAATTCAAATGGAATTCATGTTTGTAGTGTTAAACACAGAAACAAATTTGCATACTTTTGTGATCAATTAGCAAAACATATCAGGAAAAGGAATAATAAACTTCCTAAAGTTCTACGCTATGAATATCTACATTTCTTTTTCTCTAACATTGGAAAGAAAATCACGTGAAACCTACCTGCTTTCGAACAATCGACCCGGAACTCATTGTCTTCATCAACGAAAGCCTTTTTAAGGCCCATTCCAGACGAACCAATCTGAGCTACTAAAGATGCCTCAGGTGTTTTATCCAAATCAACTTTTAAAAAGAAGAAAAACATATTTCACTATACTGATTATCAGTCCGGCAGCATGCCTATTAATTAGGAACATTTATAACACACGAGAATATTGAAGTCATACAGCCATATTGTTCAGATGTCACCATAAAATGTCATGTTTCTAACTTATGTACTTGAAATATTTAAAATCATTGTGTTGAAAAACATTTGAATTTTTAAAATGGCCGTTTCGCACCTAAAAGCCTAGCTCTAAAGCCTAGCTGTATTGTCTATTTAACTAATATCTCGAAAACGGCGTGGTGAACATATCAAATGGAAGTGGAAAACTTGTAGCCATGACAGTAATTAAGGCAGTTTCATAGGTTTTAAATTTCTCCTAGCAAAGATATTTTTCCCAGACGTATTTCAAATTTGAAAAAATGTAACATTGCATGAGACTTTAACGCTAGGATAGCAAAGGATCATGGGAAATCTCACAAAATGGCGGCTTCCATGTAGCAAAATGTTCCCATTATTAGGAACATTTATGTTCTCATTAGTAGGCATGCTACCGGACTGATTATGTACTTTTGTAAATACTAGTAAAAAGTGGTTGAACACTTGTTCTCGTCCAAGAAGTACAAACTGTACGGAGCTTCCGCGTGGGAAAAGAACGATGCTTAGCACAGGGAGATGTCATTACTTGACGGAAACTTAATCTGCATGGATGTTACAGCCTGTGGCGTAACTAGATTAATGGGAACCGTGGGGAAATTTGTCGTTTCGGTTCCATAACAAACATACCACACTATAAATGCAAAATACCAATTTTTCTCGTGGCCCGTGGGTTTTCTAATCTCTTGTTGCACATTGTGCACATGTCTTTAAAATCGAAGTCATATAGTTGTCATGGTTGTATTTGTTTCATAAATGGCAAAAACATATATTACTACTTTAAATGCTAATTCGTGTGTTTTGATTAGTTGATATACAATGGTCAAATGTGCACTAATACTTATAGACCAATCAGTATTTTTTTGTAATTAAATGTACGCAGCGCCATTCTAGTCACGATAGATGTCCCTTAAGCAGAAAAAAAGATCTAAAGTTTCATTCTGCGACGCAACTGTTTTTATATATTCCTCTCTACCGTCTATAGAAGAGAATGCAATAAGAAACAAATTATGTAAGATGCAAATTATGAACGACGATTGGAAGTCTTTCACACAATATACAAATTCCTAACGAGTGCGTATCGAGAGGAAGTTTGTTGCCAGCCGTACTTAACGAAAATTGCGGCAAATTGAATAAACTCACTGAAAAACCAATATCAGATAGGGGTCATGAGGCAATTCAATTGTTGTATGCCGACAAAAAAGATTAAACACCGCTAAAAATTGTGAATTTGTTTTAAAAAAAAGAAAAAAGATTCAGCTGTAAAATTCCGTCTGGCTGTCTAGACCTCAAAGTTCGCTGTGTTTCAATTGTATTGGGTGTTTGATGTAGAACGATTTCAAATCTCAAAATCAAAAATCGGAATCAAAGTTTGGACTGGAAATGTACCAGGTTTCGTTCATCATAGATGGATGCCTTTAAAATAATTATGAATTTTAATATCTGTATTGAGCATGCAATTGTCCAACTTTTTTTTATATAAGAAACAACACTTGAAAGAGGTAAAATAGTGGATTCTCGAGGGCTTCTTTCACTAGTTTACGCAACGAGCAGTTAAGACCGTCACTGGGCATCTTTATCCCATCTATAAGATGTTCCATACTTTATGCTTATACTCTCTCATATGGAACCCTTGTAAATAGGTAAAGGAAACTGCAGTTCAGAAAATTAATCGGGTAATCATATGTTTGTATTTCTGTTTTGTATCTTAAGTGTTCAATGCAATCTCACCTATGGAACTGACTATGTGAAAATTCAAAAGATTAATTGCCTAATAATTTTCAATTCGCCTAATGTCTGTTGTTGTCTCCTAAAAAACTTAACATTTCAGGGAAGAGTAAATCCATTGGCAAAGCTGCTGGGTCCCCGGGCATTATTTCTAGACCAGAAACCAGTGTGTCACTTGAGGATGCCCACTGCCTACACCCCATACCATTTCGCACTGAGAATAAAAGTTCGGTAACAAATTGTAAGAAGCACTAATGGAAGTTCAAAAGCAAAAATCATAACATTTAACAAGCCTTACCTAAGAATCTGAAAAATTTGATTTAAAAGCCATTTGGCTAATGTACTTCGAAAAACGGAACAAAGTGATGCCTGAAAATTGATTGGGTATTGTTTTTTAACCATTATAAACGTGTCTATGGGTTTTCATTAATCAACAAAAAATGCTTATATCAATGTTTTTAATTAATTTATTAAGGAAAGGAATTAATTACAAAATGTGCGAAATTGTTTTTTTCTTCCAGGAATTTCCTATACTTTGATGTTTGTAAATACATTTTTACATAACACATATTTGATTAGCAATGGCAGCTCAGTTGTCACATATTCAGATTGTCGATTTCATCAGACCTTGTACAAGTCGTTTAAAATATCTTACTTTATAGTGAAATGATTTAAAATGAAGACACTGAAGCCTCTTATCTGCTTGATAACCGGAAATGGCTATAAATATCATGGAATATTGTATATGACTGATCGATTACAATGGAGGGCGAATATGATGTGTAAATTGGAATATAACCGTTGCCCAAAAAACAGCATGATTAATATCTCAAAGTTGTACAATTTCAAATTTCCCGCGCTATTAAAGTTTGTTAGTAGAACATACTGCTCATGCCTGCATGCAGGGGTGTATTATATGATAATTATCAAACGAGCTCTGACAAAGCAGTGACGGATATATAAAATCAGGCTTACATGGTAAAAATATGCCTATGTTTTGCTAAATATGTCGAAAAGCAAAATAAACATACAAAATTAAGAGAAAACAAAAATGCATTTCTAAGAACCGCCACTCGTCCTATCTTTATTTTTGGTCCGATGTATGATTATGATTTGGGTCGATATCCCACGACACTACAATCGATAGCAAGTACAAAGGTCGTGGAAATCGAAGAACCTCAAGCAGAATGCAAAACAATTTTTCAAATGCACCTTGTTGTTTACAAGACATATGAAACCAAAATAAGGGATTTCAAAAAAATAAAACGATTGAATCAATTGACACCAACATAGGTTTCTTGCCATATTAAATGAAACTTGGATGTTTAACAACATTGTGTGGCGTTATTTTCATTTTATAGATCATTGCATCTACTGAAGTTTGTAATGATGGTTTTGTTGTTGCATTTTGACTTCTGTTTTCATGTGGTAATTACATTAGGTAGCCTTTCAAAAGAAACCCCAAAACATGCAACCCTTTGGGCAACGAAAAACTAAAGAAAAACAGCCATGCAGATGAAACTGGAAACAAATGAGTACCAAAAAATACTCCCAACCAGGCACTGGTGTAATGATTAGTCTAAGCCTGAAAGAAGAAGCAAATATGCTAATGCGAAAGCAAGAAGAAAAAGGAAGGTTTGCTTCTTTATCAAACGGTAACGCGTGACCATGCAATGTTATCCCAGGTAAGATATTAATGTACCAAACCAATTGATGCTACAGTTCCAGGTTTGTTATCTGCATCTCTGTGCTACATGTAAAGCACAATGCTAATGTAGGAATCTACGGACAGGTAGCAATATGAAAAAAATACGCTATAAACCACAAAAATAGCAAAAGGTCTCAAAAAAATCTATTTAGAATTGATCGGTTTATAGCATTTTTGATTTTTAAGGCTTGTTATTAAAAATTGTGCAAAGTGTAATTCAATCTTTATGACATCACATCACATCAAGAAAACCTATGAATTTTCTTACGTTAAACTTTTTCAATCTTCCACCAACGTTGGTTGAATGGGATCAGTTGAATAGGGGGGGCCATGCGTTCTTGAATCTCCATCATATACGCTTTTATTCAAATTGATCAGGGACACACAGTCGGATGTTTTTCAGTAACAGAAATTTAGAACAGAAATTTAAAGAATTACATTAAACATTTCCTCTTCCGAACATTACAACTTTTTCATACATTCAAAGCTCTTAAATCTTCAATTAGCCATAAACTCGAAAACCACAGGTTTATTTGACGTGGTTTAACTGTTTAAAGACTATTCTGTTCCGAATTTAGGGCTCTTTCTGTTGAATGTAATTACCTGTCCGTGTACCATTAATGTTTAACGACAACCTACCGTGTTTTCTTCCCTTTGTAACATTAAAATGAAAAGGACTTCCTAGAAGGGAAGAAAACAGATTAATATATATTTTCAGTCGTTTCAAAATAATAAAATGAATTAAACAATAACAACGACTGAAAACTGGAAATACTGTGGAATTAGTGATCTCAAGATCTTTGTAATAGGAAAAATCCTAGTGTAGCGAAAAATTGCATTATAAAGTTTAATTAATTAAGCTTACTATGCGTTTCTCAGGTTATGAGTTTTCATTTTGGTTTAAATTTTTAGATTCAAATTTTATTTAAATTTTTTTTTTACCAAGAATATTTTCAGTTACAATTATTTAAACCACATTGATGAAATCATCGAAACATCTGAACATTTTCAGTTAACTAAAAACAAGATTAATTGAAAATTGTATTACAAGATACCGATTTTGCATAAGTTGTAGGCCTATCGCTATTCTAGGATTTGACCACAATATGACATTATTGACAGAAATGAACAGGTGAACACGGATCCAAATGAAAAAATGAAGGTACTTGGAATTGAAAGTCCTCAATATTGCCAGATCACCGAGTAGTTCATAGAGTAGTCTTTATCATATGAACTATTGTTATATATTTACAAAACAAATATACGTTAGATGTGATGAATAACTGTGTCCCAGATACCTACAAAGTACTTTTAGTTGAAAAAAGGTAACCAAAACATACGAACCTGGAATATGGACGCCATTGTTTTTGTATGCGAGAATGTGAGGTCCTTTCATACTAGGAACAAATCGAGCACAGTACTGATTGTCTTCATAGTGAATGATATCCACGTCTTCCTCTTCACCCTTGGGATTTGTTACTTTGGCAGCCACGTCGAGGTTGAGAGGTCCTACAAAGTAACATAGTACTGGAGGTAGATTGATAAAATATCGAAAGTTGCCACCACCAACAGTTAAAAGTATGGATTAGAGTTGATGAAGGTGATGGTATGAAGAGTGCGACTACATTTCATTTCTGGATTTTAAGGAAAATGCGGTGATACGAATACTGCAATCAAAGTGCATTAAACAATGATTTAAAGTAATTGGAAGAGCAAATGTATACATTTTAACCCATTGACGTCTCCAGATTGAAGGAAGACGACGATCTACTTTACAAATGCCGCATCCTTGATAAAATATCGTTGGTTTAATGTTAGTGGAATGTTAACATGTGCTGGCATACGTAGGTACAATTTTGGATTGGTATTGTTAAACCAACGTTGTGCCAGCGTTGTATTTCTTTTTTGGTTTAACATTGACTAATTGTTGGACCAACGTTTAAACAACGGTTGGACTGACAACGCACTTACTGACACCTGACATTCAGCCAACGTTTTCCCACTATAGGGACAACGTAAAATCACCTCGCTTGGTTAGCGGGTTTATTTACGAGAATTACACTTACCTTCTATGCTATAATTATATGCAATCTGGTCTCAGAGACCTGATTCACCGCACTATACAACCAAAACAAAAAGCTACCGCTATTGCCCCCCCCCCCTCCTGTGGCTCACGTATTGCGACACGTATTCATTAAATTACCACGATGCCTGAACCGCCGGGGAGGCGGGAGGGATGCATACAAGGTAGTATAATTCTCGTAAATATTCCTGCTAGCCAAGCGGAGTGAATTTACTTCAAATTATACCTTACCTTCTAAAAGAATTTTCTCAGAAAATTGGCAATTTCTGGTTGGTTAGACCAGGTAATTTCTGGGCTACAGAGATCACGGTGTCCGTGTGTCTGGTCACTAGCAGTGGGTCGTCTGCGCCGATGAGTCAGTCGTCCAGATAGGAAAGATTGTGATCCCTGCTTGCACAGCTAGGCCGCTACGACCCTTGTCACCCTGGTAAACACCCGGGATGCGGCCAAGAGACCGAATGGGAGATCCTTGGACATGTAGAAGTTCCTTCGAACATGAAGGTGAGGAACTTTCTGTGGCTGGTATGGACGGGTGTGAGGAACTTTCTGTGGCTGGCATGGACGGGTACATGCAGGTACGCGTCTGGCTAGGTAACTTAGGAAAACTAGTGGTCGACTGAGGTTGCCCACAAGTATTTGTGTAAGAGGGGGAGGGGGAGGATGCTATGCAGTGTCTCCATTTTGAACTTCGTGGGACGCATGAACTCGTTCAGTCGTTTGAGGTTCAACATTGGCCGCCACGAGCCCCCTTTCTTGGGGTTAGAAAGAAGGTGGATAAAAAAAAGGAAGCCTTTCGGTAGTGCTGGTACCAAGGTTATTGCCCTTTTCCTGATTAATTCTTTGATCTCCTCGCGTAACAATTGTACATAAACCTGGGAGATTGGAGGAGGAGTTGGCATTAAGACCCCCTGACCTCGCAGGGGCCAGTCCTTGATTATTTGGGTTCACTCTTTGTGCAAATCACCCAGACGCCCTCCGACTGGACCGCGCCAGGGTGTCTCAAAAGGGCTGCTGACACTGCTTCCCTTTCCCGCGTTTTACCCGACGTCACTGAGACCTTGCCAGACCAACCTGAGCTGTCTTGGGAGATAAAGACACTAAGGGGTTTGGAGGGGGCTGCGGTCCGGAAACCGCGCCACCTGGGAACCTGAGCCCTACACCGTCTGGGGTTGGTTTGGGAACCCTGTGCTGGTAGTGCTTTTACGATCAGCTTGCGGTTTTTCCGAAGGTCGTTGTGCTGGTAGTGATTTTCCGGCCTACCTGGCGCGACAAGACGTCTTAGAACCGACGCGCAAAAAGGTCCTGACCTTCCCGAGGCAAGCGCCGCAGGTCAGTCAAAGTACCCTCGGATAATCATTACAGGGGAAGATCGTTCTCCCTGCGCTCCTGCGTCACCCTTGCTGATGCTGTCGCCATCTGATCAAGGACGGTATCGAGCATGTCTGAGGGTGCAAGGGTGCGTCTTTTTGAAGTCAGGGGCAGTACCTAGAACACTGTCCAGGCCTCAGTAAACAGACAGCCAGTACCCCTCCCTGATGCAACACCCGTTGCAACACCGTGGGCGTCCGTGACGGAGGGGGCGCAAAATCGGGGATTACCGGACTTCCGCCCCAATTCCTCACCCGCTGAGTGAGAGATCAGTCCACTGGAAACTGCTGGGTTGGGGGTAGCAGCTGAGGAGCTACTGGCCGGCAGGCGACGTTACGTGGTGGGTCGCGCAGCCTTAGCTGGGGGTCGCTCACGGAAATTCTAACAGCTTTGAGACCATGTCTTCTTGTAGGAGAGGGTTTACTGGGGGTGGTGGGGGTAAAAGCACATCGTCCGGTACGCACGGTACCGGTGGTCCCGTCCACGCGGTTGAAACCGTGGAGGGCGTTGTCACCAGGGGAGTGAGAATAGGCAGAGGTGGGAACTCCTGACCTGTTTTCGGGACCCACCAGGGCGCAGAATACTCGAAGTCCTCCCTCTCATCATCTATGTCCCCCTCGGCCGAAGGGTATAGTGTGGGGGTATCTTCCTCCGACTCCAGTCCTGGAGGTGTGGGGGCCTGATCCCCGGTACTGGTGCCAGGCCGTGCTAAACTGCTTAGAGGCGGGGGAGGAAAGAATTGGGGGAAGGGAAAGAAATGGTGGAGGGAAGGAAATGGGAGAGGGAAGGAAATGGGGAGGGAAAGGTATGGGGAGGAAAAGAAATGGGGAAGGGAATGAAATGGTGGAGGGAAGGAAGTGGGGAGAGAAGAAGGTGGGGGAGGGAAGGAGGTGGAATAGGGAAGGAGGTGGGGGAAGGAAGGAGGTGGGGGAAGGAAGGAGGTGGGGAGGGAAGGAGGTGGGGAGGAAGGAGGTGAAGAAGGGAAGAAGGTGGGGAGGGAAGGAGGTGGAAGAGGGAAGGAGGTGGGGCAGAGAAGGAGGTGGGGCAGGGAAGGAGGTGGGGCAGCGAAGGGAGGTGGGGAGGGAAGGAGGTGGGGAGGGAAGGAGGTGGGGGGGGAAGGAGGTGGAGGAGGGAAGGAGGTGGGGAGGGAAGAAGGTGGGGGAGGGAAGGAGGTGGTGGAGGGAAGAAGGTGGGGCAGGGAAGGAGGTGGGGGAGGGAAGGAGGTGGGGAGGGAAGGAGTTGGGGCAGGGAAGGAGGTGGGGCACGGAAGGAGGTGGGGCAGAGAAGGAGGTGGGGCAGGGAAGGAGAGTGAGGGAGGGAAGGAGGTGGGGCAGGGAAGAAGGTGACACCGTGTGCAGCATTGTTCTCTAGGCGAACGACTTAGTGAGTGAGTGTGAACGTCTGGCATCAGAGTTACTCATGGTCCCCTAATGTTGTCTGGTTAGTACAACAAATAGAAACCTAACTTTCCTAGGCTGTTGCCTAATGGAAAAGTATGCCTTGATGGCTTAACTAAGTTAACATTTTAGCTTAGTATGGCTATGGAGCCGTTGACGACTGTGAGCTGGGGAGCCGTGAACGGCCGGGTAGACGTGAACGGCCGGGGAGCCGTGACCGGCCGGGGAGACGTGAACGGCCGAGGAGCCGTGAACGGCCGGGGAGCCGTGAACGGCCGGGGAGCCGTGAACGGCCCGGGGAGCCGTGAACGGCCGGGAGCCGTGAACGGCCGGGGAGCCGAACGGCCGGGAACGGCCGGGAGCCGTGAACGGCCGGGGAGCCGTGAACGGCCGGGAAGCCGTGAACGGCCGGAGAGCCGTGAACGGCCGGGGAGCCGTGAACGGCCGGGGAGCCGTGAACGGCCGGGGAGCCGTGAACGGCCGGGGAGCCGTGAACGGCCCGGGAGCCGTGAACGGCCCGGAAGCCGTGATTGGCCCAGGAGCCGTGATTGGCCCAGGAGCCGTGAACGGCCCGGTAGCCGTGAACGGCCCGGGAGCCGTGAACGGCCGGGAAGCCGTGAACGGCCGGGAAGCCGAGAACGGTCGGGGAGCCGTGAACGGCCGGGGAGCCGTGAACGGCCGGGGAGCCGTGAACGGCCGGGGAGCCGTGAACGACCGGGGAGCCGTGAACGACCGGGGAGCCGTGAACGACCGGGGAGCCGTGAACGGCCGGGGAGCCGCGAACGGCCGGGGAGCCGCGAACGGCCCGGGAGCCGCGAACGGCCCGGGAGCCGCGAACGGCCCGGGAGCCGCGGCCCGGGAACGCCGGGCGCGAACGGCCCGGGAGCCGCGAACGGCCCGGGAGCCGCGAACGGCCCGGGCCGCGAACGGCCCGGGCCGCGAACGGCCCGGGAGCCGCGAACGGCCCGGGAGCCGCGAACGGCCCGGGAGCCGCGAACGGCCCGGGAGCCGCGAACGGCCCGGGAGCCGCGAACGGCCCGGGAGCCGCGAACGGCCCGGGAGCCGCGAACGGCCCGGGCCGCGAACGGCCCGGGCCCCGGGAGCCGCGAACGCCGCGAACGGCCCGGGAACCGCGAACGGCCCGGGAGCCGCGAACGTCCCGGGAGCCGCGAACGTCCCGGGAGCCGCGAACGGCCCGGGAGCCGCGAACGGCCCGGAAGCCGTGAACGGCCGGGGGGAGCCGTGAACGGCCGGGAAGCCGTGAACGGCCAAGGAGCCGTGAACGGCCAAGGAGCCGTGAACGGCCGGGGAGCCGTGGAGCCGTGAACGACCGGGAAGCCGTGAACGGCCGGGGATCCGTGAACGGCCGGGGAGCCGTTAACGGCCGGGGAGCCGTGAACGGCCGGGGAGCCGTGAACGGCCGGGGAGCCGTGAACGGCCGTGGAGCCGTGAACGGCCGGGGAGCCGTGAACGGCCGGGGAGCCGTGAACGGCCGGGGAGCCGTAAACGGCCGGGGAGCCGTGAACCGCCGGGGAGCCGTGAACGGCCGGGGAGCCGTGAACGGCCGGGGAGCCGTGAACCGCCGGGGAGCCGTGAACGGCCGGGGAGCCGTGAACGAGCGTAAGTAAAGACTAAAACTGACACAAACACCTCACCCTCACACCAATCATCCACCCACGGGAATAGCGGTAGTGGTACTGAGAATGGTAATCAGGGACTGTCAACCAAGACGTCCTTCTCAGAGAAAAGAATCACACGATTAAGCCAAATCTATTCTTTTACTCTAATTCAACTCTGGGCAGTGCGCTTGGGACTCCAAAACACAGCTGTGTAGAGACCAGAGAACAAACCCCCTTTAAAAAGATCGACTCGCGATTCTACGGTTCGAAGCGTTACGAGTTGAAAGTCCGGAAATGTACAACAAAAATTATCACAACCAATATTTTCACAAGTTCGAGAAATTGACTAAATAATAATCTCTTCCCGTGGAAACATTGACGTAACCTGAGAAATTCTCTTCACAAAAGTTCTGAAAATAGAAGAAAAATACGAGAAATGTGAACTCCAATCGTTGAGCCCATTAAAGTAATTATTGGTGAACATTAGGGTGGGACGTCAAGAGATACTACGGCCGGAAAAGAACTAATTCGAATAGCGTTGCGGTTACGTTAAACTGGTAACATAATTACAGAGTAGGTAACTCTTTAAGGCTGAGGAATTTCCCAGAAGAGCTGTTACAGGTCAACCAAGATCATCCTTGGAAGCACCAGGAAGAGGGGAGGATGCCTTAAGGAAATAGCAGACACACAGTAAACATATCCTAAGAGGGACGGCATAGGATAATATAACCTTAGGCTTAGGCCTCGTTGAGTGAGAGAAAGCTACAAAATATATTGACTTGGAACTCGCTAGGAGGTATCCCGAAGGCACACCAGTGGATAAAAACTCTGTAATATGGCAGACTCGTAAAGAAACATGCATTAGTAGTCTGAATCTCTGTAGCTTGTCTATGAAGGCTACACACTGATGCTCGCCCAACACCAAGAAGGGCGGCCAGAAAAATAACTTTATTACCTGTTATTTCTTTGGGTTCTCAAAACACCTCAAGCCTGAGATAGGGTAACAGGAAACAGGTGAAAAACCCGGAGACTCTAAGGCACGCCAAAAAAAGTGAATACGTGTCGCAATACGTGAGCACAGAGGGGGCGCAATAGCGGTAGCTTTTTGCTTTGGTTGTATAGTGCGGTGAATCAGGTCTCTGAGACCAGATTGCATATATTTATAGCATAGAAGGTAAGGTGTAATTTGAAGTAAATTGTAACTATTACCAACACTGGACCAACATAATTGTTTTATCTAGAGTTGCATTTATTAAGCATCGGAAACACAGGCACAGGAGTTGCCAATTCCTACTAATTAGCTGTGAGTTACTTAAGTTTTACTTTTGATAAAAATAAATGTTCAAATGAATGTAATACAATTCAAATTCATCCGCAACATTCTCAATTCCTAACTGGCTCCATACTTGACTGCCTAGAGAAGCTGCAAAACAGGAAAAAAGTCCCACCTCCTTTAAAAAGATACCTTGGAAACACATTATTAGAACCCTTTACCTACTTACAAATTGATCAAAACGTTTTGGCAATGTTCGATAGAATATTCAACTTATTCAACGCAAATTTGCTTGGTCAGCAGTGGAAGGAGATTAATGAATATGCAAGTTTTCCACAACCAGAGAAGAGTGTTAATTGCACTTGGCTGTCTAATAAGTAAAAATATTGATCTCGGTGCAACTAATAGATCAGTAGAAAAATAGATCGATTTGGAATGTGCTCAGAAAAAAATGTTAAAATTCATTAAAGTCTCACATGATGTTGGACAAGTAATAAAAGTGGTTAAAGTTAGTAATAAACATCTCAGATGATGAAAAATTAAAATATCACTATTTATATTGTAAATATTTCATTAAGCATCGAATAATGCGATGGTTCCTTTCACCAAGGATCACGTGACACTTAAGTGGAAACACTTAATTGTTTATGAAAACCATGAAATAACCCACCAACAAACCCCAAAATCAACAACAACTTAATGGGCAACTTGACAAGCCTAAATATGTGAAATTGTCAACTGTCTGTCTCTTCAACTTTTGTGTGAATGCATTGTTAGGTTTTTAATTTTATACCATAATCACTCAAAGGAAAGGAAGGCAGTCGGCTGATACAACGATTTTGAATCTGATAATATATTCAGTCAACACGTATATCGGCAGATTGGAAAAACAAATTGTAAATGTGACAATAGCCAATGACCTAGAACAATTAAATGAAAGAATGAATGAATCATTTTTTTTAAGTGCTTATAATCATCTGAATTTAAAGAGAATACACATAATACCATAAAGATCATGGGAACCTTCAATTGTCCTATATTAGCTGTGTGCTCAGTCGTAAATCGAAAATGATCAGAGGGTACGTGCTTGTAAAAAAAAAAAACAAATTGCTGGAAAAACAACTAAGTATCTTGAATATTGTGAAACTTATTCTCGGAAGAATTATTAGTAATAGCACTAAAGACGTGTGTTACTAAGCCATTTTTATATTATCAAAATCGGCTCTACCTCCTGAAGAATATTAATGAGGTTACTTAGATGACCCCAAAAGATTTCCTATTATTATACAGCACAACCATACGCAGATATTAGTTTTTACTAAAAAACACCATAATTTTGACTAAAATTAAATATTATGAATACATTAAGATTTTCCAGATTGTGTTAGCTCACCAACTCGATGCTGTTCATGACACCACACAATAAACGATAGGGCACACATACAGACCATATGCTATCTGACATATGATTCTGTTACATCGAAACTAAAACATCTATCGTTCTTGAAATATTGTGTTTACAAACACTCCCACCCCATCATAACCACACATCAATTTGACTAAGTTCCTGATTATGTTGCGTCTGAACTAAAAGTGAGTTTTGTGTAAGTAAAAGGCTGCTTACCTGTGATTGCGTTGATTTTCAGTTCCACATAATAATCCATTTTCGGAGGTTCTTCCTCGACTGATACTTCTTGACTTGATTGTAACACAAGGTCCTCTACTGGTTCTTTTCCTGTGGGAACAAGATGTTTTTTTGTTTTATGACAGACCACGTCGTTTTTATTCAGTTTTCTAAAAGGTTTACCAACGTCTACATATATCTTATTTCAAAATAATGGGTTTCTCTTTAGTAGCAAAATTTAAATGGTGACCTAATTGCTCTTCTGGTTCAGGAGTTGATTCATTTTCCGAAATGACCTTTAAATTGAACGGTATTTTGGGACAAAAAAGAAGAAAAAGAACAATGCCTCTTTAATCATTAAACAATATCCAACCCATGACTTGTCCTTCTCCTTAAAAATTTGTTCCAGCAAATCATAACCACAAATTTACAGTAGCAAATAGTGAAACCACCTTATCTTAATTAAAATAACCACACAATAAGGACTTCATCCATTGCTAATATGATACTCAGCACTAACTTCCACAACTAAGGTTTTCAGAATAAAGAAAATAAAGGGGAAAAATCTGACCCGACCTGGTTATTTATCAGGTCGGGTCTGACTGTTTGAAACTTTAAGGAGCAGAACAACTAATGCGGCGGCGGTATTTTTTCTCTTAAGTGGCTATAAAAAATATAATTCGACGGAACAATTATATATTCAAACATTGAGAGCAAGCTTAGCTTAATTCAACAGCCGAAAGAGTGTCATATGGAAAATGACAAAAAGTTTAATTTACCAAATCCATCAACATTTGAACCAATGTCCACTCCTGGTTGATCTGTGTCTGGCTTATCATTGCTGTCTTCTTCCGGTGGTCCCACTCTAAATGTGAAAGGACTGCCTGTTGAAAGACAAACAAAATTGATGTATAAAAGACAAATGCTTAAACAATTAGGGAATAAATATAAGGGTGCTTGGTTATTAATTTCATTTAAGACCGAGAATAACGTCATCATAGGCCCCTTGATGACGTAAGTTTTTCCCATTCATAAATTGGCTCTTGAAATTTCTTTAAAACATGAAAAACTTTCAATTAAATTTTTTTCTTGTTCACAAGAAAAATTCTTATAACATGTGACGAGATTTCGACTCTTACAAAAAAGAACACAAGAAGTACACGATAAAATTGAGAATATCGGCAATTTCAATCTATAATACTGTAATATCAGAACTTGTAAAGAATCTGGACGATACAAAACTACGAGCGGCTGAAATCCAATCTACCCTTTACGTTAACATAACAATTCGGCCCTCAAATGACCTTTCTACAGATCTAGGATTAAATCAAGTACGGTACTGTATCTTTCTTTTGCTGTTGTCAAACTCGACCTTGCATTAAGTTGCATAACAAACGACACTGATTGAATGTTAAAATAAAGTTTAGACTACGATTTTAACTTTCTACCAAAATGAAGAAGTCTGCAGGTTGAAATGTAACCACGGAAATAGATTTAGAGTAACACAAACATTTCAATTCTGGTTTATTGGGATTCTCATTGCCTGGACATTGAAGGTGCAGTTACTGTCCCGCTAATTTTTTTTTTTTTTAACTTAATGCAAGCCTAACATTAATGGCCAAGGTATCGATAACACGGTACGTTGCTAACAGTTTCACGTTGTTGAAGTGTTAACGTTACACGTTAAGTTAGCCCTGTAGTAGGATCTCACGGTGTAAGTAGGGCCTACGGCACACATGTTAGATGAGCCGTAGTATATGCTTTCTTGCTAAGTATACACTGTTGGTTCCTGTTCATATCCATTGTTTGAAGTTTTGTAGGATGAATGCAGCAGTGTAATGCCTATGGCGAAACTAGCCTAGGTCTACGGTATGTTGTTTTCACAGTGTTGCTCACTGCAAAAGAGAGTGATAACGGGCTTGTTTAAACTTCTGCATGCTGTTAGCCCTGATGGAGCTATAAAATACAAAATCAGGATCTCCATGTAGTTTAGCACACTATAACTTATTGAAAACAACATTCATACGACAGCTATAATAATACAACTGTAGTGATGGTTCAATTGAGGTCACTTTTGACTTTCCTCCAGTTGTATTCACCGTGTAAAATGTTCTTTCAAGCTCATAGTCTGCCAGTATCTCAAATGAGGGGGCAAAGAACCAATCAGTTTACTTCTAAATTATAATATTTCTTTTTAGTTTGATCAAAATTATTTTAAAATGATTTGAATACATTTGTAGGAAAATTTGATTTGAAGTCACTCATTTTCTCTAAAAAAGTTAATAATGTTATTGCGGTAGACTTTTATTAGTATTAAAGTAGGGTGCAGAGCAAATTTAACTTTTTGTGAATGTTACCATGAAAAATTCATATTTCTAAAATGCAGAACAAACAGATAATGATTATGTATTGACCGATAAGAATTGTTATTCAAAATTGGTTTTAAATGAAATATTGACCAATCAGATTGCTGCAAAGTTAATTGCCTATTTATGAAAATGTATTGACATATCCATGACAAGTTTAATAGTCGAAACAACTGGATATATTAAGATGATAGTTTGCTCATTTTGCAAATATTCTTCGTAGATGAAAGAGAAGGTTGGTTTAACATACAAAAACAGTTCCGATATTTTTCGTGGTTTGTGACATTTTCTTACCTTGCACCTCCTCTCCATCTTTCTTTACTGAAAGAGTATGTAGTCCATTCATTACTGGCACAAATCGAACTGTGAATGCTCCATCATCTCCTGAAAGAAGTGTTACATCCTCTTGCTTGCCATCAGGATGTGTAAGTTCTGCTGACATTTCAGTAACATCATCTCCTATTTCAATACCTGCAAGAATTATGGAATGAATTAGCAAATAATAATATTTAAAAAAAAACACATTCATGTCATACTACAATATTACTTAAAACGATCATTCTATCAAAATTATTTTGATAAGAGCTATTTAGAAAATATTATATGCCATTTAGAAAGAAAATTGTGATTAAGAAACATGCATTTATTTGATAACTACTTTACCTATAAGCTTGAAGTTGATTTTATATTCCGGTCTCTTCGGGTGTTCTCCTGGAACACTTTCCACAAAGGGTTTAAATTCCTTTTCAATCTGCGGCTCTTCAACGGGAACAATATTTTCGTCTATAAATCAGTAAAAGACAAATATTTTTCAAAATCAACAAAATAAAGAGTATTTAACCTATGTTCCGTCAATTTCACACAAATATTGAAATCACGGTAACGTTCTCAGGATAAGATGTATAGGCTTTCCATAAAAATGTCACACAGAGGGCATTTAACTTACCTGGTTTCTCTTCTGGTTCAGGAGTTGATTCAAGTTGCGAAACAACATTGACATCGAATGGTATTTCTGTAAAAAGAACGATTCTTCACTAATATCCATTCGGTATTTTCCTCTTAAGAGGCTATCTATAAAAATGTAATAATTTGGTGGAACAAACAAGTATTTAAACTATTTTAAGCATTTAGAACAATGTTTTTGGAACAGCCGAAAGGGGCCCGGATTATTTGAAAAGTTACAAAAGTTTGAATTTACCTAATCCATCAACATCCGAGGCAATTTCAACTTCTGGCTGATCAAGGTCTGGCTTATTATCGCTGCCTTCTTCCGGTGGTCCCACTCTAAATTTGATAGGACTGCCTATTAAACGAAAAACAAAATGAACATTGAAAGAGAAATGCTTAGCTTCAAAAAATGTATTGGAATATCCATGATCAGTCCAATAGCCAAACTACTTGATATATTGAGATAATAACGTGTTCATTTTGCAACTTGATACTCCTCACAAATGAAAGAGAAAACTGATGTAAAATAAAGAAGATTTCATATATATTTCGTGGTTTGTGACATTCCTTACCTTGTACCTCTTCTCCATCTTTCTTTACTGAAAGAGTATGTAGTCCATTCATTACAGGCACAAATCGAACTGTGAATGCTCCATCGTCTCCTGAAAGAAATGTTACGTCCTCTTTTTTGCCATCAGGATGTGTAAGTTCTGCTGACATTTCAGTAACATCATCTCCTATTTCAATACCTGCAAGATTTATAGAAATCAATTAGCAAAATAATATATTTAGAAATTAATACATTCATGTCACACTACACAATATGACTTAAAACGCTCATTCTATCAAGATCATTTTAATAAGAACTATTTAGAAAATATTATATGCAATTTAGAAAGAAAATTGTGATTAAGAAACATGTATTTTTCTGAGCACTACTTTACCTATGAGCTTGAAGCTGATTTTATATTCCGTTTTCTTCGGATGTTCTTCTGGAAGACTTTCTACAAGGGCTTTATATACTTTTTCAATCTGCGGCTCTTCAACGGGAATAATATTTTTGTCTATGGATTAGTAAAAGACGATCATTTTAAAATTCAACAAAATAGATAAATTGATTTATAATTTGTTTATTTCACCACATATTAATTCACGGTAATATTTAAAGATGTATAGGCGTTTCACAAAAATCTCACAAACATATACATTAAACTTACCTTGTTTCTCCTCTGGTTCAGGAGTTGATTCAAGTTGCGAAACAACATTTACATCGAAGGGTATTTCTGTGAAAAGCACAACGAATCCTCAATGATATCTAACTTGTATTTTTCCTCTAAAGAAGCTTTAGAAATGTATCAATTCGGTGGAATTGATATATAGTTAACCTATCTTAAACATTTAAAGCAGGGTTTATGAAACAGCCGAAGAAGAGTATTTGAAATGTAACAAAGGATTTACCAAATCCATCAACATCTGAGCCAATATCCACTCCTGACTGATCAATGTCTGGCTTATCATTGTTGCCATCTTCCGGTGGTTCCACTCGAAATGTGAAAGGACTGCCTGTTGAACGACAAAGAAAATGGAAGTTTAAGACAAATGTTTAAAAAATATGTATTGAAATATCCATGACAAGTCCAATAACCCAAACTAAACAAAATAGAGAAATTAATCTATAGTTTGTTTTTTTGTTTGATGAGAGTTTAACAGCACCACAACAGCAAGGGTTAAATTGTGCCTGAGAGGTTAGATCATTCCAGAGGTAGGAAGAAGAGTAAACAAGGGGAGATTGAGAGAAACACGAGAACTAAACGCCAGAAAGCTGGTATCGAGAGAGGTGTATGGGTGAAAAAATAATGTAGAGAGAGAGAGAGAGAGAGAGGGGGAGGGGGGGGAGAGGACTTAATATGGTTGTAGAGGGAAGCATGATGAAGGGAGGAGATAATTTTATCCGGGTTTTTTTTTTGGAAGAGCTCGGTTATTGAGTTGTGCGCAGCGAGGGAAGCTCTGGGAAGGTTGTACAGTGGGCAAGCATGGAGAATGCGATGGACTGTGAGGGTGCAATGACAATGGTTGCAGAGGGGTGGGGGGGGGGGAACCAATAAGTAGGTGGGAGTGAGTGAGGTGGATGTGACCTATTCTAAGGCAGTTAATGTGGACGTTGTCGACACGTGATAGGTTGTGAATGGTGGGTTTGATCAGAATGGTGGGCTGGATGACGTGGAGTTTGTTATCAATTTGGGAGTCCCATGAGGTTTGCCAGCGGCCATGAACAAGGAAAACGATAAGCGCTTTGATGTCAGAAAGGGTTTTGGGAAAAGGGGTAGGGGGAAGAGTGAGGGCAAGCTTAGCAGCTGCATCAGCCCTGTCATTGCCAGGGATGCCAACATGGCTGGGTATCCAGAAGAAAAGAATATGTTTCCTACGTAGGGGGAGGGGTGGGGAGGAAGGCGGGGGGGGGGGGGCGAAAGGAGTTTACGGAGGATAAGGTGAGATGTGGGGTTATCCAATTTAACATTGAGTAATGAAGTAAGGACAACCTTGGAGTCGGAGAAGATGGCAAAGTGGCTGAGCGGAGAGTATTCAATAAAGTTGAGGGCAAGGAGGATGGCCTTGGCCTCGACCGAGAAGATGGATGAGTAGCCGGGAAGTCTGCTACTGAGGGTGATGTCTTGGATGACGGCAGCAGCAGCTGTCTTGTCGCCTTCCTTGGAGCCGATAGATGGAGGTATCGTTTGAGAGTTGGTCTTTGATTTGGTTGTGGAGGTTGATGAAGAGGTTAGGGTGGGTTTGGATTTTGTTATGAGTGGAGAGGTTCAGGTGGATAGTAGGGAGGAGGTGGCCCAGGGAGGGAAAGTGGGCCAGGAGAAAGTGATGAGAGTGATGGGATTGATGCCGAGATAGAGATGGACTGATTTGATGCGTAAGCTGAAGGGAGGGGATAGGGTCTTAGTCCTATTAAAGAGGGTGGAGAAATTGGGGTACCTAATCAGGTTGTAAACAGGGTTCTGGGTGTTGGTGAGGCTTTAAAAGCATAGGAGAGGCTAAGCTTTCTACCCCTTAGTAGGAAGGGGGGTTCGTTGGTTTCAACATGAAGGCCTATGATTGAGGAGGTCCTGTAGGCACCCAGACAAAGCCTGAGGGCTTCATTTTGGATGGTGTTGATGTAATTGAGGTAAGAGTTGTGAGCGACACAGACAATATTGCCGTAGTCAAGCTTGGCACGAATGGTGAGCCTGAAAACTTTGAGGAGAGCATGCTGGTTCGCACCCCAAGTGGTATTGGAGAGGAGACGGAGAAGTTGAGGGAGCTGTTGCACTTCTGTTTCAGGTTGGTGATGTGTTGTTTGTAGGAGAGCTTGTGGTCTAGAGTTAATCCCAGGAGCTTAGTGTGGACAACTTTAGGGATGCGATTGCCATTAAGCACGAGGTTCGGGTTGGGATGGAGGTTGTTGAAATGGCAGAAGTGCATGCAGACTGTCTTGTTTTGGAGAATTCAACACCGTTGTTGTTGCATCAGGCTTGCAGCCGGTTGAGGTTGAGTTGAAGCCTATTTTCGACAAGAGGAAAGAGACATTAATTTATAGTTCGTTATAGTTCGTTTATTTCACCATATATTAATTCACGTAATGTGTGAAGATGTATAGACGTTTCACAAAAATCTTACAAACAAATTCATTAAACTTACCTTGTTTCTCCTCTGGTTCAGGAGTTGATTCAAGTTGCGAAACAACATTTACATCGAATGGCATTTCTGTGAAAAAAACAACGAATCTTCAATGATATCTAACTTGTATTTTTTCCTCGACAGAAGCTATAAAAATGTATCAATTTGGTGGAATTGATATATAGTTAACCTATCTTAAACATTTAGAGCAGTGTTTATGAAACAGCCGAAGAAGAGTATTTGAAAAGTAACAAAGGATTTACCAAATCCATCAACATCTGAGCCAATATCCACTCCTGACTGATCAATTCGAAATGTGGAAGGACTGCCTGTTGAACGACAAACAAAATAGAAGATAGGATAGTCCAATAGCCAAAACTACTTGATTTATTGAGATAAAACATTGTTCATTTTGCAATACTCTTATGAGATGAAAGAGAAAACTATTGAAAGAAATAGATGGGTTTCCGATATATTTCGAGGTTTGTGAGAATAAAGTTGACCAAATTTCAGCTTTCCGTTAAATATGTATTGCTGCAATGAAAACACTGGGCAAAAAAAGGGAGATACATATGCTGCGGAAACTGCTTTCATCCCTCGAACACGGAAGCCTTTATTTCGCCCCCAAAATTTGGAACATTTGTCCCTGCCCGCGCCCCCTCTCTCCGTCTCCCATCAATAAAAAAAAAAATGGTTCTAAATTATGAATACCTTTTATCTGTATCGGTAAAACTTGATCTTCGTCTATAGCTTCTCCCATTCCAATATCTCCGTCATTATTATAGTATTGTTTATCTTCTTCATCATCAAACATCCCGTCAATCACTTTTGATTGTAGAAAAAAATATAAAAATGAGTTCATTAATTTTCATCATTTCATTTTATATAAACATACATTTTATACGTAACTATTCAGCAAAGATGGTATTGATATTTTCAGATAGATGTACCAACTGAGACACTTCTATTTAATTTTATTCATATTTCATTTTATCCGAGAACACATTTGCAACAATTACTGTGCATATGATGGTTTTTATGTTCTTTTCCTGATGAATGTGCTATCTATGTATTTAGTTTTGCAGGAAAAGGAATTCATTATACTTTCATTTCACTTTATCTGAGAATACATGTTTACATAGAACTATTTCAATTTATTATAACTACTTTGTATATGATGAGTTTGATTTCCACGTAGATGTGCTTGTAGTCAGATATTTGTATTTATTCTTGTGGGCAAAATAAAACAAGGATATATAATTGATTTAATTCGTATTTCATTTTATCTGAAGATACATTTATACGTATAACTATTAAACTATTTATAACTCTCTTGCATATGATTGTTTTGATTTCCATTTACTGCATGACTGATACATGTGCTAAGGTGGATACTTGTATTTAATCGCATGGGAGTCAATAAGCTTGCCATGCAAATAATTAAGATAAACACGCATACAAAAATTTAAATTGTTTTGCACTATAAGAATATATCAGATGGACATCTAAAGAAGATATCTGGTGGACATCAAAAGCAGATATCAGGTGGACATCTAAAAAATATAGCAGGTACATATCTAAAGTAGATATCATGTGGAAATCTAAAGTAGATATCATGTGGAAATCTAAAGTAGATACCAGGTGGACATCTAAATAAGATATCAGGTGGACATCTAAATAAGATATCAGGTGGACATCTAACATAAATATCAGGTGGATATCTAAAGTAGATATCAGGTGGACATCTAAAGTAGATATCAGGTGGACATCTAAAATATATATCGGGTGGATATCTAAAGTAGATTTTAGGTCGACATCTAAAGTATATATTCAGGTAGCCATCTGAAGAAGATATCATGTACATATCCAAAGTAGATTTTTGGTGGACATCTATAAGTAGATAGTAGGTGGATATTTAAATTAGAATCACGTGGACATCTAAAGTAGTTATCCGGTGGACATCTAAAATAGGTTTCAGGTCGACATTTAAAGTAGATACCAGGTGGACAGCTAAAGAAGATATCCGATGGACATATAAAGTATATTTTAGATGGAAATCTAAGATATATATCAGGTAGATATCTAAAGTAGATTTTAGGCGGACATCTATAAAGTATATATACGGTGGACATCTAAAACAGATAGCAGGTGGACATCTAAAATAGATAGCAGGTGGACATCTAAAGACGACATTAGGTAGACGTTTAAAGGAAATAATAAGGTACATTTCTAAAGTAGATGAACATGTATATGCACTGTGACCAATGTTGATATTTTAAATATTTTTAGTATTTTTGGACCTGTTTTAAATAACGACCTTTAATTAACCTTTTTTGTATTTTTCTAGCTGATTTTCTCAGACTGTAATATTAGGGGGTATGTTTTGGTATTTATTAATGGCTACGGACCTGGTGGGCATTATTCAATTTGTATTTCTTTGCCTCGTTAGAAGCTTAAAGGTATATGGACGTGTAGAGGCAACAATATCTAAATAGATCTAAAACATAAACCACCACAGTGGCTAAACATTTCAACAAAACAGCAACTTTGAATATCAGGCCTCAATGTACATATTCTATGCAAGTCTTAGCATGTATTTCAGGACAAGTTGGTGCTTTCTTTAGTATTTTGCGCCTTAATTTCTGCTCAAATTGAAATGTTTCTTTGGATCTTATTGACTAAATAAGCAAAAAAATATCCCATTTTACGCGTTTTTTATGATCAACTGTGGAGTATAACCTACGTCAGTTCGCACATGTCTAGTTTTCCGCCGTACCGTACCGTGCGCGCGATGAGTGTTCTAGTCTAAAACAAATACACATCAAATTTAGATGAACATTACGGGCAATAAAAAATGAATAATTTTCTCATGAAAATTAATGCAAGATAAAGTGAACTTAATTGTACCATTTTGGAGTTTTGTATTATTTGCTACATTTACTTGAAAGTATAAATTGCTTTTTAAAAATTTTACGCTGGAAAAATGGCTACATAGAAGCATCACGTTTCTCCCACACTGTAGAAATATGAAGCTTCGCATCTCGGCTATTGGTGAAACCAGTAAACAAGGGCGCCACCATGTCCGTTTATATTACAATGTCAATGTAACAATGGTACTTATTTTGTACTTCACGTTACAATGTGTTAGCCATTATGTAGCATTTAAATAAGATAATGGTTTATGTTATCAATCTATGTCTTAATTCTTCACAGAACTTTCCCGGAATATAAATAGGTTTTACAGTTGGCAGAAATTGTTATCAACCAATTTACTTCTTTGTGTTTAGTGAATAATTGTAAATTGCAGTCATTGAGCATGCATGAACACATTTTTGACATCTTTATAATATTTTTGCTTTGGAGGTAAAAAATTGTTTGGTTAGAATGTTGCAAAAGTTGGTAGAAACCACAAAGAGTGACGGAAAGTTGATGAAAAGGAATGCCAAACATCTGAAACAAAGAGACTGAATTGTAAACCTTTTAAAACCGAGCTTAGCCGAACGTGATCTCTTCAATACTACAACCGACCTCCAACTTATCATTGGTCTATTATGGAGACGTATATTTTGGCATGGTGACCTTATTTAACTTATTTTTCCTGAAATTACCGATTCAAATTTGAAAGGTATGTTGAATTATTGCTTTTTGACCGAATCTTAAAACTATGCACTATTTTTAAACCCAAAGGAATGATGACGAAACAAAATGTTCCATATATATATACTCACTTGGGAGAATGTCTTTGATGTTCGCTCTTAGGTTACCACCTACTGGAGAACCTAGAGAAAGATAAACACTTATCTAGTTTACTTGCTGTCTCTATAAAAATCTTGATCAATATTCAGCATGTGTAGCCTAGCCAATTACACGGTCGGTTTGACTATCGGAAAGTCGAAACCCCAATTAAAATGTATATAAACAGGTAGAGATTTGATATTCTCCAGAAGAAAGAGCTGTAAATTCTGAGGACAAAGACAATAAATTATGTCAAAAGCACCGGACGTTTCAGAGTTATGGCTAATCAAACTTCTTCATATAAGCACAAATATATTTTACAATTTATATTTTCTGTACATGTGTGCTAGAGCAACAGTCAATTGATGAAAACTCCGGGTAGCTTTTTTGATGTAAGACTAGCAGACTAGAGAACAGCTCAAAATCAGTATATAATACTATACAAATCTCAAGAACAACACAATAGCCTTATCTAGT
Source organism: Chiridota heheva (assembly GCA_020152595.1). Taxonomy (NCBI): domain Eukaryota; kingdom Metazoa; phylum Echinodermata; class Holothuroidea; order Apodida; family Chiridotidae; genus Chiridota; species Chiridota heheva. The sequence goes on along the minus strand of JAIGNY010002566.1, from coordinate 96,661 downwards.
TTCTCTTCTAGTACAAGAGTTGATTTAAGTGGCGAAACAATATTGACATCAAAAGGTATTTCTGCAAAAAGAATTGTGAACTTTCAATAATATCCATCTGGTATTTTCATCTAAAGAGGGTATGAAAATGTAATAATTCGGCGGAACACATATATTACTTAACGAATCTTAAACATTTAGAGCAACGCTAATGCAACAGTCGAAGAAGGATTATTTAAAAAGTGACAAAGGACTTACCAAATCTGTCGAAATCTGAGCCAATTTCCACTCCTGGTTGTTCATTGTCCGGCTTATTATCGCTGCCATCTTCCGGTATTCCAAATTCAAATGCGAAAGAACTGCCTGCTGAACGACAAACAAAATACGAGATTAGATGACAAATGCTTAAATAAGATGTATTGAAATAACCATGTTAAGTCCAATAGGCAAAACTACTTGTTATATTGAGATGATAACTTGTTCATTTTGCAATACTCTTTGCAGATGAAAGAGAAAACTAATGTAAGATATAGATATATGTCCGATATATTTCGTGGTTTGTGAGAGTAGAGTGACCAAATTTCAGCTTTTCGTTAAGTACGTACTGCTGCAATGAAAACACTAGGGAGAAAAAGGGAGATACATACGCTTGCGAAATAGCTTTCATCCCTCGAACACGGCAGTCATCATTTCGCCCCAAAAATTTGGAACATTTGTCCCTGCCCACGCCCCCTCTCCCCATCTCCCACCAATAAAAAGAATGGTTCTAAATTATGAATACCTTTTATCTGTATCGGTAAAACATCATCTTCGTCTTTAGCTTCTCCCATTCCGATATCTCCGTCATTGTTATAGGATTGTTTATCTTCTTCATCATCAAATATCCCGTCAATCACTTTTGATTGTAGAAAAAAATATATAAATGAGTTCATTGATTTTCATCATTTCATTTTATATGAACATATATTATATACGTAACTATTTTGCAAAGATGGTGTTGGTATTTTTAGATAGATGTGCCAAATAAGATACTTCTATTTAATCTAATTCATATTTCATTTTATCCGAGAACACATTTGCAACAACTACTGTGCATATGATGGTTTTTATGTCCTTTTCCTGATGGATGTGCGATCTATGTATTTAGTTTTGCGGGAAAAGGAATTCATTATACTTTCATTTCACTTTATCTGAGAATACATGTTTACATAGAACTATTTCAATTTGTTATAACTACTTTTATATTATGAGTTTGATTTTCATGTAGATGTGATTGTAGTCAGATATTTGTATTCATTCTTGTGGGCAAAATAGAACAAGGATACATAATTGATTTAATTCGTTTTTCATTTTATCTGAAGATACATTTATACGTATAACTATTAAACTATTTATAACTCTCTTGCATATGATTGTTTTGACTTCCATTTACTGCATGACTGATATATGTGCTAAGGTGGATACTTGTATTTAATCACGTGGGAGTCAATAAGCTTGCCATTCAAAGAATTAAGATAAATACGCATACAAAAATTTAATTTGTTTTGCACTATAAGAATATATCAGATGGACATCTAAAGAAGATATTAGGTGGACATCAAAAGCAAATATCAGGTGGACATCTAAAAGATATAGCAGGTACATATCTAAAGTAGATATTATGTGGAAATCTAAAGAAGATATCATGTGGAAATCTAAAGTAGATACCAGGTGGACATCTAAATAAGATATCAGGTGGACATCTAACATAAATATCAGGTGGATATCTAAAGTAGATATCAGGTGGACATCTAAAGTAGATATCAGGTGGACATCTAAAGTAGATATCAGGTGGACATCTAAAGTAGATACCAGGTGGACATCTAAAATATATATCGGGTGGATATCTAAAGTAGATTTTAGGTCGACATCTAAAGTAGATATTCAGGTAGCCATCTGAAGAAGATATCAGGTACATATCCAAAGTAGATTTTCGGTGGACATCTATAAGTAGATAGTAGGTGGATATTTAAATTGGAATCACGTGGACATCTAAAGTAGTTATCCGGTGGACATCTAAAATAGGTTTCAGGTCGACATTTAAAGTAGATACCAGGTGGACATCTAAAGAAGATATCCGGTGGACATATAAAGTTTATTTCAGATGAAAATCTAAAATATATATCAGGTAGATATCTAAAGTAGATTTTGGGCGGACATCTATAAAGTGTATATACGGTGGACATCTATAATAGATAGCAGGTGGACATCTAAAATAGATAGCAGGTGGTCATCTAAAGACGACATTAGGTAGACGTCTAAAGGAAATAATAAGGCACATTTATAAAGTAGATGAACATGTATATGCAGTGTGACCAATGTTGATATTTTAAATACTTTTAGTATTTTTGGACCTGTTTTAAATAATGACCTTTGATTAACCTTTTTTGTATTTTTCTAGCTGATTTTCTCAGACTAATGTTAGGGGGTATGTTTTGGTATTCATTAATGGCTACGGACCTGGTGGGCATTATTCAATTTGTATTTGTTTGCCTCGTTAGAAGCTTAAAGGTATATGGACATGTAGAGGCAACAATATCTAAATAGATCTAAAATATAAACCACCACAGTGGCTAAACATTTCAACAAAACAGCAACTTTGAATATCAGGCCTCAATGTACATATTCTATGCAAAATTTATCATGTATTTTAGGACAAGTTGGTGCTTTCTTTAGTATTTTGCGCCCTAATTTCTGCTCAAATTGAAATGTTTCTTTGGATTTTATTGACTAAATAAGCAAAAAAACATCCCATTTTACGCGTTTTTTATGATCAAGTGTGGAGTATAACCTACGTCAGTTCGCATTTGTCTAGTTTTCCGCCGTACCGTACCGTGCGCGCGATGAGTGTTCTAGTCTCGAACAAATACACATCAAATTTAGATAAACATTAAGGGAAATAATAAATGAATAATTTTCTCATAAAATTATTGCAAGATAAAGTGAACTTAATTGTACCATTTTGGAGTTTTGTATTATTTGCTACATTTACTTGAAAGTATAAATTGCTTTTTAAAAATTGTACGCTGGAAAAATGGCTACATAGAAGCAATACGTTTCTCCCACACTGTAGAAATATGAAGCTTCGCATCTCGGCTATAGGTGAAACCAGTAAACAAGGGCGCCACCATGTCCGTTTATATTACAATGTCAATGTAACAATGGTACTTATTTTGTACTTCACGTTACAATGTGTTTGCCATTATGTAGCATTTAAATAAGATAATGGTGTATGTTATCAATCTATGTCTTAATTCTTCACAGAACTTTCCCGGAATTTAAATAGGTTTTACAGTTGGCAAAAATTGTTATCAACCAATTTATTTCTTGTGTTTAGTGAATAATTGTAAATTGCAGTCGAGCATGCATGAACACATTTTTGACATCCTTATTTTATTTTTGCTTTGGAGGTAAAAAGTTGTTTGGTTAGAATGTTGCAAAAGCTGGTAGAAACCACAAACAGTGACGGAAAGTTGATAAAAAGGAATGCCAAACATCTGAAACAAAGAGACTGAATTGTAAACCTTTTAAAACCGAGCTTAGCCGAACGTGATCTCTTCAATACTACGACCGACCTCCAATATATCATTGGTCTATAATGGAGACGTATATTTTGGCATGGTGACAGTATCTAAATGATTTTTCCTGAAATTACCGATTCAAATTTAAAAAGTATGTTGAATTATTGCTTTTTGACCGAATCTTAAAACTATGCACTATTTTCAAACCCAAAGGAATGATGACGAAACAAAATGTTCCATATATATATACTCACTTGGGAGAATATCTTTGATGTTCGCTCTTACGTTACCACCTACTGGAGAACCTAGAGAAAGATAAACACTTATCTAGTTTACTTGCTGTCTCTATGAAATCTTGATCAATATTCAGCATGTGTAGCCTAGCCAATTACACGGTCGGTTTGACTATCGGAAAGTGGAAACCCCAATTAAAATGTATATAAACAGGTAGAGATTTGATATTCTCCAGAAGAAAGAGCTGTAAATTCTGAGGACAAAGACAATAAATTATGTCAAAAGCACCGGACGTTTTAGAGTTATGGTTAATCAAACTTCTTAATAAAGCACAAATATATGTTACAATTTATATTTTCTGTACATGTGTGCTAGAGCAACAGTCAATTGATGAAAACCCCAGTAGCTTTTTTGATGTAAGACTAGCAAACTAGGAGAACAGCTCAAAATCAGTATATGATACTCTAAAAATCTCAAGAACAACACAATAGCCTTATCTACTTTCTCCTCTGGTACAAGAGTTGATTCAAGTGGCGAAACAATATTGACATCAAAAGGTATTTCTGCAAAAACAATTGTGAACTTTCAATAATATCCATCCGGTATTTTCATCTAAAGAGGCTATAAAAATGTAATAATTCGGCGGAACACATAAATTAGTTAACGAATCTTAAACATTTAGTTTGTTTGTTTGTTTGTTTGATGAGGTCTTAACGGCACCACGACAACGAAGGTCAAATTGTGCCTGAGAGGTCAGATCATTTTAGAGGTAGTAAGGAAAGAGACCAGGGGAAGAATGAGAGAAATTCAAGAACAAAAGCCAGAAAGCTGTGATCGAGAGAGGAGGTGCATGGGTAAAACTAAAAACAAAGTAGAGAGGGGGTGGAAGAGGAGAATTAAATATGGTTGTAGAGGGATGCATGCTGAAGGAAGGAGACTATTTTATCTGGAGGATTTTTTTGGAAGAACTCAGCAATTGAGTTGTGGGGAGCAAGAGAAGCTCTGGGAAGGTTGTACAGGGGGCAAGCAAGGAGAACGTGTTGGATTGTGAGGATGCAGTGGCAATTGTTACAGAGGGGTTGGGGGGACCAATAAGGAGGTGGGAGTGAGTGAGGTGGGTGTGACCAATTCTAAGACGGGTAATATGAACGTTGTCGATACGAGAAAGGTTGTTGATGGCAACGCTAATGCAACAGTCGAAGAAGGATTATTTAAAATGTGACAAAGGACTTACCAAATCTGTCGAAATCTGAGCCAATTTCCACTCCTGGTTGTTCATTGTCCGGCTTATTACCGCTGCCATCTTCCGGTATTCCAAATTCAAATGTGAAAGAACTGCCTGCTGAAAGACAAACAAAATACGAGATTAGATGACAAATGCTTAAATAAGATGTATTGAAATAACCATCTTAAGTCCAATAGGCAAAACTACTTGTTATATTGAGATGATAACTTGTTCATTTTGCAATACTCTTTGCAGATGAAAGAGAAAACTAATGTAAGATATAGATATATGTCCGATATATTTCGTGGTTTGTGAGAATAAAGTGACAAAAATTTCAGCTTTTCGTTAAGTACGTACTGCTGCAATGAAAACACTAGGGAGAAAAAGGGAGATACATACGCTGGCGAAATAGCTTTCATCCCTTGAACACGGCAGTCATCATTTCGCCCCCAAAAATTGGAACATTTGTCTCTGTCCACGCCCCCTCTTTCCATCTCCCACCAATAAAAAGAATGATTCTAAATTATGAATACCTTTTATCTGTATCGGTAAAACTTCATCTTCGTCTTTAGCTTCTCCCATTCCGATATCTCCGTCATTATTATAGGATTGTTTATCTTCTTCATCATCAAATATCCCGTCAATCACTTTTGATTGTAGAAACAAATATATAAATGAGTTCATTGATTTTCATCATTTCATTTTATATGAACATATATTATATACGTAACTATTTTGCAAAGATGGTGTTGGTATTTTTAGATAGGTGTACCAAATGAGATACTTCTATTTAATCTAATTCACATTTCATTTTATCCGAGAACACATTTGCAACAACTACTTTGCATATGATGGTTTTTATGTCCTTTTCCTGATGGATGTGCGATCCATGTATTTAGTTTGGCGGGAAAAGAAATTCATTACACCTTCATTTCATTTTATCTGAGAATACATGTTTACATATAAATATTTCAATTTGTTATAACTACTTTGTATATGATGAGTTTGATTTCCATGTAGATGTGCTTGTAGTCAGATATTTGTATTTATTCTTGTGGGCAAAATAAAACAAGGATTTATAATTGATTTAATTCGTATTTCATTCTATCTGAAGATACATTTATACGTATAACTATTATACTATTTATAACTCTCTTGCATATGATTGTTTTGATTTCCATTTACTGCATGACTGATAGATGTGCTTAGGGGGATACTTGTATTTAAGCACGTGGGAGTCAATAAGCTTGCCATGCAAAGAATTAAGACAAATACGCATACAAAAATTTAATTTGTTTTGCACTATAAAAATATATCAGATGGACATCTAAAGAAGATATCAGGTGGACATCAAAAAAAAAGATAGCAGGTACATATCTAAAGTAGATATCATGTGGAAATCTAAAGTAAATATCATGTGGAAATCTAAAGTAGATACCAGGTGGACATCTGAATAAGATATTCAGGTAGCCATCTAAAGAAGATATCATGTACATATCTAAAGTAGATTTTCGGTGGACGTCTATAAGCAGATATCAGGTGGATATCTAAAGTAGAATTACGTGGACATCTAAAGTAGTTATCCGGTGGACATCCAAAGTAGGTTTCAGAACGACATTTGAAATAGATACCAGGTGGACATCTAAAGAAGATATCAGGTGGACATACAAAGTATATATCAGGTGGAAATATAAGATATATATCAGGTGGATATCTAAAATAGATTTTAGGTGGACATCTAAAGTATATATACGGTGGACATCTAAAATAGATAGCAGGTGGACATCTAAAATAGATAGCAGGTGGACATCTAAAGACGACATTAGGTAGACGTCTAAAGAAAATAATAAGGTACATTTATAAAGTAGATGAACATGTATATGCAGTGTGACCAATGTTGATATTTTAAATACTTTTAGTATTTTTGGACCTGTTTTTAATAACGACCTTGGTTTGACCTTTTTTTTAATTTTTCTAGCTGATTTTCTCAGACTGTAATGTTAAGGGGTATGTTTTGGTATTTATTAATGGCTACGGACCTGGTGGGCATTATTCAATTTGTATTTGTTTGCCTCGTTAGAGGCTTAAAGGTATATGGACGTGTAGAAGCACGATACCTGTATGAATTTAAAATATAAACCATCACAGTGGCTAAACATTTCAACAAAACAGCAACTTTGAATATCAGGCCTCAATGTACATATTCTATGCAAGTCTTAGCATGTATTTCAGGACAAGTTGGTGCTTTCTTTAGTAATTTGCGCACTAATTTCTACTCAAATTGAAATGTTTCTTTGGATTTTATTGACTAAATAAGCAAAAAACATCCCATTTTACGCGTTTATTATAATCAACTGTGGAGTATAACCTACGTCAGTTCGCATATGTCTAATTTTCCGCCGTATCGTACCGTGCGCGCGATGAGTGTTCTAGTCTCGAACAAATACACATCAAATTTAGATAAACATTAAGGGCAATAATAAATAAATAATTTTCTCATGAAAATCAATGCAAAATAAAGTGAACTTAATTGTACCATTTTGGAGTTTTGTATTATTTGCTTTATTTATTTAAAAGTACAAAGTGCTTTTCAAAAAATGTACGCTGGAAAAATGGCTACATAGAAACATCACGTTTCTTCCACACTGTAGGAATATGAAGCTTCGCATCTCGGCTATCGGTGAAACCAGTAAACAAGGGCGCCACCATGTCCGCTTATACTATAATGTCAATGTAACAATGGTACTTATTTTGTACTTTACGTTACAATGTGTTAGTCATTATGTAGCATTTAAATAAATTTCCCGGAATATAGATAGGTTTTACCCTTGGCAGAAATTGTTATCAACCAATTTACTTCTTTGTGCTTAGTGAATAGTTGTGAATTGCAGTCATTGAGCATGCATGAACATATTTTTGACATCTTTAATTTATTTTTGCTTTGGAGGTAAAAAAATGTTTGGTTAGAATGTTGCAAAAGTTGGTAAAAACCACAAACAGTGACGGAAAGTTGATGAAAAGGAATGACAAACATCTAAAGCAAAGAGACTGAATTGTAAACCTTTTAAAACCGAACTTAGCCGAACGTGATCTCTTCAATACTACGACCGATCCCCCAGTATATCATTGGTATATTATAGAGACGTGAATTTCGGCATGGTGACATTATCTAACTTATTTTTCCTGAAATTACCGATTCAAATTTGAAAGGTATATTGAATTATTGCTTTTTAACCGAATTTCAAAACTATGAGGTATTTTCAAACCCAAAGAAATGATGACGAAACAAAAATATCATATATATATATATATATATATATATATATATATATATATATATATATATATATATATATATATATATATACTCACTTGGAAGAATATCTTTGATGTTCGCTTTTTCGTTACCACCTACTGGAGAACCTAAAGAAAGATAAACACTCATCTATTTTACTTGCTGTCTCTATGAAATCTTGATCAATATTCAGCATGTGTAGCCTAGCCAATTACACGGTCGGTTTGACTATCGGAAAGTGGAAACCACAATTAACTCTTTGCAGATGAACGAGAAAACTAATGTAATATATAGATATATGTCCGATATATTTCGTGCATGGTTTGTAAGAACTAAGTGACAAAATTTCACCTTTTTGTTAAATATATAAAGGGAGATACACACGCTGCCGAAATTTGGGACATTTGTTCCTGCCCACGCGCCCTCTCCCCATCTCCCACCAATAAAAAGAATGGTTCTAAATTATGAATACCTTTTATCTGTATTGGCAAAACTTCATCTTCGTCTATAGCTTCTCCCGTTCCGATATCTCCGTCATTGTTATAGGATTGTTTATCTTCTTCATCATTAAACATTTAGAGCAAACTTTTAAATATCCGACAAAGGATTATCTTAACAAGAACTGTCGGAAGAAGAGTATGCTTGACTATTCAAAGCTAGTATATAGAGAATGGGCCTATTGAGGGAAGTATATACAGAAATAGGGTAGCAGGGGCAGATGATTTCAAATTACTTAAGCTTTCAAAGATGCACTTCTATTGCATTTGCTTTGTTAAGTTTTCCTAGATTTTTAAGACAACAAAAGCTGAAGGTTACTTCACCCAGTAACTCAAAAAACATATTTTAGCTAGCAGTCTTTATAACTATAAAACCTCTTTTAGTTCTATCAATTGAACAACAAAGAAAGAAGAGGCCCTGATTTGCCAATTTCAATGATTTTTTTTATTAAGCCCCCTTTCCAACCTGTCCCCTCCCCAACCTATATCCTGGATTGTAATACAACTTCCACAGAAAATATGTGTGTCAAGCAAAGTCAAGTTCAAAGTCATTTCCGAAACCACTAATTCAAAATTCTTTAGAAAAGAGGAAACTTTTATTTGTTTCTTTATTCATGGGCAAGACAAACATTTCGATTGCTTTTCATGTCAGGAATGTTAATATCATAACAACACTAGAAATGTTTAGTTAATAAGTCTCAAATGCAATACGTTTTTGATCGCGGGTTAAATTTGTTTCAGGAGAGTCTTTTGTATTCAAATAACCGAGCTCTCCACATATGCTGTATGATCATTTGTTTAACAAGCAAAATCACCACAACCACTTTAATTCAAGAGATACCACAGATACAAATATTTTCATTGTTACGCAAATAATCTAATTAGTATGCACACACAACCTCCATCCATGCTCAACTGAACAGTACCGATGCCCTGTACGATGTACCAAGTTATTATCTCAGGTTAAATATTTTGTACAAAAGTCTATTGTTATACAAATAACCTAATTAATATGCACATTACACCTCACCATGCTATAAATATGCAATCTGGTCACATGACCTGATTCTAAACGCACTTCTAACCGACCTTAAAAACGTAGTTACCAGCCCAGCCCTGACCTCCATATTACCTCTACTAACCCTCACTTAACATTCCACCGAGGCCTGAACGAGAGGGAAGGCGGGCTGGGATGCATGGAAGGTAAGTATAACTCTCGTAAATATCCCCGCTACGCTTAGCGGAGTAAATTTACTTCTAGTTCTACCTTAACTTCCATGCTATAAATATGCAATCAGATTGCAACCGAGGATAGGAAGGAAGGGAGTGCAGGTCGCAGCACAATTTTCTAAAGGCTGGTCCTAAAACTCGCACTATTCTTATCCTGCTAAAAGGACGAAACTCCTTCTCCTCTTACATGTCTTAAGGCAGAAATACCTCTAAATAGGAACTATTAAAATAGTCACCCTTTGCTAGTTATAACAAGAGAACAAGAAGCACCCTGTTAAGAATAAGCGATGCAAGACGTCTACAGAACAAAGGTTAGTCACCCGTAAAAGCGTGCAAACGGAAACCGTTAGTGAACAGAGTCAAACTGTCAGAGTCAAACAACGCTATCTCAATACATCTATTCACCACGGGGCCACCGAGTTGGCGACGCGTAAAGAAGTACACAGTACGCGTTCCGTTGAGAATAGGTAAAATGTATAAAACTGAGGCCGTAAGAAATACGGAGGAGTTCACGTGCCACGCAAGCTTACGAGTCGTAAATATTTGTTCCATCACGGAGCTACGAAACCGGTAGCTTGGGAAGAGGGGACGACCGTCATTACTCAGTACGTGTCCTGGTAAGAGAAACGGCCGCGGGAACGCAGTAGTTCATGGCTGCTGGTCCTCTACACACCGCCGCGCCGCTGGTATGAGCCGTTAACCCGTTTGTATAAAATCAGGTACGCGTGGGGAAACGCTAAAAACGTCCCAGCAAGAAAAAACGACCGCGGAACACTTAACGGTCGCAATATCCCGAAGTTCCGATACTCCAGGTTTATCGTACATTGTACGTAAAACCGCGTTAATATCTGTAGAAGGTGAGCCGAGGGTCTCGTTCGACGCAAGAATCACATTCTATGCCTCCGTAAGAAGGAAATCTTATCGCAGGCGCTGAAAACCCGAGGAACACGCGACGCATCCTGGGAGCGTGACGTACCGACAAACGGGGACTCGTCCTCGTGTCCATGAAAAACTCCGTGACGTTCAACGCGAAAAATCTCACCAGGGACGGGATCTCGAAACTAATGTGACGTACGTTGTGCACGTAAAACTAAGCAGCACTACAGACCCAAACGTCATCTCATAACGGAGCCGCCAGGTTGTTACGGACCCGTGGGGCCGTAAACAAGCCGTGGGGGCCGTATGGAACCGATTACCGGAGCCGCACGGACCTAAATGGCTCTACAACTAGCCGTAAAGGGGACTAACTCACGTAAGACCCTAAGGGCGTCGCTCTGTTGGCCGAGGTCCCAACGCGGGAACCGAGACCACAGCGGTACACGTCGATAACACCAAAAGCGCAACCTAAGAAGCGTTTACATGCGACGCACCGCAGGACAGTCAAGGCGCGTAACGCACCGACACTGGGACCTGCCCGTCGTGTCGACGATATAGGCCAGTTCACACGGCCGTGGGACAGCGCTAGCTATGACCAAGCAGCTTCTAGCTAGCGAACCAACTTCGGGGTTCATCGTACAGACGTTATCCCGGTGCAAAACTCCGAAGTCAACAGGCCCGTACGGTCTAAACGTTTGCACGCTACAAAGCGGGACCTTAGGTGCGTAGTCCTCCGTGCCTACGATACTGGTGAAAGTAATTGCGGAAATGTAACGTTCAACGCGGATAATCGTATAAATGGTGTTCACATGATCGTAACTGCGTAGCTAATGGCCATGGAACCATGAATAGAATAGCTCTCGGCGCTATACTACTTGTGAAGATTATCACTTGTCACCTGGCCACATAGCTCGTAGCTAGCGGGTGCATATCCCGGGTAAATCGTACGGTGTACGATATCCCGTTACAAAACTACGGAGCCGTACGGAACACCGGAGCCACGCGCTGTATAACTCTCGTAAATATCCCCGCTACGCTTAGCGGAGTAAATTTACTTCTAGTTCTACCTTAACTTCCATGCTATAAATATGCAATCAGATTGCAACCGAGGATAGGAAGGAAGGGAGTGCAGGTCGCAGCACAATTTTCTAAAGGCTGGTCCTAAAACTCGCACTATTCTTATCCTGCTTAAAGGACGAAACTCCTTCTCCTCTTACAGTCTTAAGGCAGAAATACCTCTAAATAGGAACTATTAAAATAGTCACCCTTTGCTAGTTATAACAAGAGAACAAGAAGCACCCTGTTAAGAATAAGCGATGCAAGACGTCTACAGAACAAAGGTTAGTCACCCGTAAAAGCATGCAAACGGAAACCGTTAGTGAACAGAGTCAAACTGTCAGAGTCAAACAACGCCCACGTCATGACGAAAACTTACATGGTTCGTCAGAGGACCGGGGCGGTTTGTAAAAAGCATGAAGGGAGCAAACCGTCCGTAAAGTTAGACCCAATACAAGCTGCCAGAACCGCGGCAGAACCGTGTTAGTAAAACATAAACGAAATAAAAGGTGCCAAAGATCGGCAAAATTCCGTTAGTAAAACAACGAAAGAACAATCACCAAAACAATGGCAAAGTTTCGTTAGTAGGAATAAACGAAATAATAAGAGCCTGAACAACGGCAAAAAAAATTCGTTAGTAAAAGAAAGGAATTAAACGTGCCAGAACAGCAACCGAAATCCGTTATTGAACGACTACGTTGAGAAAAATAACGAAATAAGTTTAATTGAACGAGAAAACGTGAATAATTGAAAGCAAGAATATTCACCTCAAGAAAGGGGTGGTCCTCTTTTCGAAAGAGCGGTCCTTGCAACTCCGTCTTGATAGTCTGGCATATCCTTCAGATATGCGGAGACGAACGTGGCTGGTGTTTTCCATACCGCAGCACGAAATATCTTGTTGAGGGGAGCCCCACCAAAAAGCGGAATTGATGTAGCTATGCCTCGTACCTAAAATGCCTTAACCGATCGTTCTGCGAATAACGCGGATTTATTGTACGTGATTGCCTGAACAATCCAACGTGAATCGTATCACGCGAGACGGCGCGATGCGGATTTTGCAAGGACACGAATAAGGCATTTACGTCGTTCCGAAAAGATTGCGTACGTTTAATATAGTGTTTGAGACATCAAACGGGGTACTAGGCCTTGTCCTCTGCCGTATCAGAAAACGTAGCGAGTGACAGAAGGAAAATTCGTTCCGGTAAAATGGCCCTCTTTGAGCGAAAGCGCGTGAACGGTACCTCTGCGTCTAGCAGAGGCCGCGGAGAGTAGAAATACCGTTTTGATCGTCAGTTCCTTGAGTGGACATTCTGACAAAGGCTCAAACAGAGCCTGTGCTAATGTCTCGAGAACCACCTGCATATCCCAAGGGGGAGCGAGGTTCCAAACTGAAGGTCTTCGCAAGAACATTCCTTTAATTAATCTTTCCAGAGGCTGCGCGTCGGTGACGGTCAAACCATCTTGAAAACCCCGGTGGATAGCCGATATGGCTGTCCTGGACCCCTTGATTGTATTGATGGATTTATTCAGCTTAAACTGGACCAACAAATAATCTGCTACGTCACCAAGACGTATGCGGAGAAACCGATCTACTCTGGCACCAGTCTCGGAACATCCCGAGTCTGGAAGCATACATCCCCAAAGTGGAAGGTCTCCGGCTTCGGGCTGCCATTTGGGCAGCTGCCTCCGAAAGACCCTGCGACACAAGGGATTCACGGATAGAGGCCACACAGTTAAATAGAGTGCTCTTTGGTACAGTTTTCCGGAGCCCTGGATTGAGACTAACCCGTCCGTGACCGGAAGCTCGTACGGAAAACCTGCGATAAGATTGAGCAGCCGAGGGAACCACACTTGGCCGTGCCAGTTGGGAGCTACCAGAAGAAACAAATGACATTGATCGTACATCACCTTGCCCAGTACTCTCGGTACCAGTGCGAACGGTGGGAAGGCGTAGCCCACGAAGTGGGTCCACCTGATCGTGAACGCGTCGACTCTGCAGACTCTCGGATCGGGTATCAGAGCCCAAAAGATTGGTAGCTTGTGGTTGTCCACGAACGCGCACAGATCTACGTCCGGAAAACCGAAGGTCAACCAGATCGCCTTGGCCACCCGCGAAAGAGAGTCCATTCTGTGGGGGCTCCTTGGGAGGCGAGATAACAGATCCGCGATCGTGTTCTCCTTGCCTGGCAGGTGGACCGCCTGGAGTGTGACTTTGTTCGTCATGCACCAAGACAGAAGGGACTTGGCTAGGATCCAAACCTCCTGGATCTCGTGCCTCCCTGTCTGTTGATAAACGCCACTACCGAGGTGTGGTCGGTGCGTATGAGAACAGCCTTGTTCCGTACCCGTGGTAGGAAATGAACAAGAGCCCGGCGTATCGCCTCTAGTTCCAACAGATTGATGTGCTGACCACACCAAGCGTCCGTACAAAATTCCGCGACTTGGGACCACGCTAAACGCGCTCCCTACCCCGTCAAAGATGCATCGGTCACCACTGACACTGAAGGTCTGACGGGTGGAAAAATCGCTCCCTGTGACAGGTGAGAATGAACGCACCACCACCAAATGTGAGGGACCACCGTCTGTGTACGGGGGACGAGGATACTGAAGTCCCTCCTGGATGGGACGAGACGATCCAGTAGATGAAAATGTAGGTCCCGCATGTAAAACCTGCACATGGGGACTACATCTACTAGGCTGGTTGGGTATCTTAGGAATACCAGCCATGCTCTCGCCGGCGACACCGGTCGCGAGATGAGGACGTCGGCTCCCGCCCTCACGGCTAGGATCCGCTCCTCCGTCGGTCGTATACGATTTTTTGAAAAATCCAGGACCGCTCCTAGAAAGGTGGGAGCCTGAGAAGGAACTAGATTGGACTTGGCAAGGTTGATCATCCAATCTAAGTCCTGAGCCACTCTCATGACTACGTTCGTGTATTCTGCGACGGTGGCTACATCTACTGCGACGATCAGTTAGTCGTCTAAGTACATACAAATTCAGATGCCCTGCTTTCGCAGGAAGGCCGCTAGAACTCTCGTTATCCGGGTGAAGACCCTGTGGGAAGTCGATAGCCCGAAGAGTAACGCCTTGAATGTGTACGTAACTCCCTCGAATTGGAACGACAGAAAACGCCTGTGTTCCTCGAGCATCGGCACATGGAGATAAACGTCCGCGAGGTCGACGGAGGTGGCCCACAGGTCCCTCGTCAACTGAGGGAGGACGGAGTAAAGAGTCTCCATCTTGAACTTCAACGGACAAATGAACCTGTTGAGTGGTCTCAGATTGATGATTGGGCGCCACTTGTTCCCCTTATTGGGGGCCAGGAAAAACGTGGACATTACGAAGTTCCTGGGAGGATTTGAAGTAGGGGTGATGACGCTCTTCGCCAGCAGTTCTCCGATTTGCGGTCGCTCAGACGAGGCGTGGGTGGAGCGAAAGAACCCCCTTGGGGCGGGTGAGTCGTAAACTCTAGACGGTAACCCTGCCGAATTGTTCGTAGCACCATTTGACTGTGGTGACTTTCTCCCATGCCTCTGAA
Organism: Chiridota heheva; assembly: GCA_020152595.1. Taxonomy (NCBI): domain Eukaryota; kingdom Metazoa; phylum Echinodermata; class Holothuroidea; order Apodida; family Chiridotidae; genus Chiridota; species Chiridota heheva. The sequence continues at coordinate 81,171 of JAIGNY010002566.1, read as the reverse complement.
TATTTACCCAAACGCCACCGACTCGACCGACCGTCAACGGGGCCGTCGAGGGTGGGTCAAAAGCGCTGCCCCTTGCCCTTTCCCCGCCCTCGGAAGGAAGAGGTACCCGCTCTGCGTGCAGTGGGAAAGGAGCGTTGACCGCTCTCTGCCACATTCACTCTGCCGGCCTACGAAGTGAACTCCTGGCGAGAGGAAGAAGCTACTGCGTTACGGCAACGATATACCCGTCGCTGGGTATGCGTACCCCGGCCCCGTACGGGGACAAAAGACGGCGACGTGCTGGAAGAGAAGAATAAGACTTCGTCCTCGCTAACAGCTTCTTCGTCTTATGAAGATCGTCCTAAAGGCCGGCTTGGCGAGACAGGACATCTCCGAAGTGACCTGCAAATATTCCCGGGACTTCTGTTGGTAAGGGCCGAAGGTCCATCTTGAGTGGCGTCAGAGAGTCCAAGGAGAGGGAGAAGATTCTCGCGCCTCTCCCTGACTATCTTTGCGGAGACTCTGGCGAGTTGGTCGACTGTGGTGTCGAGCAAATCCGAGAGTCCGGTTAACAAAGATGCGGTCGTTGTAAGGACGTCGGCTGGCTGATGCCTACGCAGAACCGAGTCTAACCCCTCTCTGTCACCCATACGGCGTGGGCTTGGCATTAAAGCCCCGCCGTATGGCCCGGTCAACAGCTGTTAGGGAATCTTCCGCTGGACCGCAGGATTAAGAAATTTCTTGGTCCTGGCCACAGAGCTGGACACCGCTGCGGTGCCGCTTGCCGGCTGGCGGAGGAGTTGCCATACTCGTTCCGGGATCAATGGGGTGCTAATGAGCGCCTGACAGGCAACTGGTTGGACACGCGAGGCCTTGTCAACCTCCTTGTTGTAGGCTGTCCAGTCCCTGTCTGGGATTCTGGCCCAATACTGAACCCTACGAAAATAGCTCTCGTGATGCTATACTTTTTGTGAAGATTGTCCTTTATCACCTGACCACGTAGCTTCGTAGCTAGCGGGTCCATTTCCAGATTTATCGTACGGTGTACCTTACCCTGTTACAAAACTCTGAAGCCGTACAGACCCTTTCACCGGAGCCGTATGGACCCGTAAAGCCGTGGGCCAGGAGCCGTATGGAGCCGACTGGCAGTCCAATGGACCCGTACGGAGCCGTGTACACGGACGGGCCGTGGAGTCGTATGGAACCGTCCAATGGACCCGTACGGAGCCGTGAACACGGGCCGTGGAGCCGTCCAGTGGACCTGTACGGAGCCGTCACGGACCCGTACAGAGCCGTGAATACGGGCCGTACGAAGCCGATCACCGGAACCGTGCGGACCAGTGAAAGTAATGGAATGGCCTAACAGCGAGCCGTACAATTTACGTCTTACCTCTTTGGGCGCCGCCTTTATGTGGCCCTACCGGTCCCTACACGAAACCGTAGTCTACAGTGGTGTATAAAGGGTTTACCCACTAAAAATACACGCCTTACCGACTCAGTAGCGTCGAGAAGGGGCGCTTCTTTGTAGTGGAGTCTAGGACGCCACCAACCTGATCACCTTGAAAAGGCGAACCGAATAAGGCCGAACAGCAAAAACACCTGCCTAACATGGAGTAATATGGAGGTCAGGGCTAGGCTGGTAACTACGGTTTAAAGGTCGGTTAGAAGTGCGTTAGAATCGGTCATGTGACCAGATTGCATATTTATGGCATGAAAGGTAAGGTATAACTAGAAGTAAATATTAAAATTATCCACCCTGCCACAATGCCATCTCATCCTGTCCCCCCATCTTATCTCGTCCTGTCCCTCATGCCATTCCACCCTGTCCGAAATGCCATGTTACCGTCCCACATTCCATGTCACCCTCCAATACTTGCCATGCCACCCTGTCCAGCATGCTACCCCACTTTGTCCCGAAGAACATGTCCTGCATGCAATCCCATCCTCATCCCAATTCCTACACCTACCAATCATTATGCAATCTTCCATACAGCATTATTTCCTCTAATTCCCATCAATTTACCTCTCTCAACCTAACATACCCCATTTACCTACCATGCACATATCGCAATAATCGATATATTGTGACAGCCCTACCCACAATCATTACACAGGACTTGCAACTTTGAAATATGTTTGAATCCATTCCAGTACCCTTTGAAAAGTTACACTTACTTGCCAGGATTCAAATCCAGTACCCTTTGAAAAGTTGGATTCTTGACAGAAATCAAACCAGTACCCTTTGAAAAGTGGGTTCTTAGTAGGAATTAAACCCGGTTCCCTTAAAGCCTGGACTCTTACCAGGAATCAAACGCAGTCTCCTTACTACAGTTGCCCTCTTGATAGAAATAAAACCCAGAACATTTTCACAGTTGGACTTTGTCAGGAATCAAACCAATTAACATTTGAAAAGTTTCTCGACCCACTTGAGTAACTATACTCCCTTGTAAGTACTAAGCTTACACCAAAAGAATAAAACGCTGTTTGCACATGAGATGACAGAGACTCAAAAAAAAGAATAAATGCCTCATACTGATTTTTCCTTCGTCATCCATCGGTGTCCCAACGCCAGCGCAGATGAGCTCCCTCATTATCTCTCCATCATCTTCATCCGTCGCTAACCATCGGTTACACTTAAACATGAACTTTTGCTGGGTCGTCTCGTCGGTTACCTCCACGTACTCCAAATGCCAGCCTGTCAGGAGCCCTGGGAATTAACAGTCACAAAAGAAACAATGCTGTAAAATAAAGCGTAACCTTTGTTGGACCATAAAAATAACACTTTAGTTTGGAATTAGGGCGTATGAAAGTTTGATCAACCTGTAATTTATGACTACTTTATGATGTATACCTGGTTGTACAGCTCAAAATGTCAATGCAATTCTTTCAATTTCATTCCTAAATTTCCAAAGTTCGCTATTACTAATTTGACAAGGCTTACTGTAAAGACACAAAAACGTTTTTTTTCTTTTCAGAAATTGTTACACTACTTCAAAGAATTTTGAATTAACAAACACAAATACCAAGGTGCCGTCTAATACATCACAAATTAGAATGAAAAGTTGCATACTCATGCCTAAAAAATTCAAAACACTGTAAAGTAGTCGATTTGTAACCAATTTTGTTCATTCGTTTTTGCTAGTGTCATTGTTGTTGATAGATTTCAAAGCAATGTGGCTAATAATTCCCTAAGCGTCCATAGACCTTTAAATAATTACACATCACAATATTCTACCTGCAGTGTCGTGCCATATTCTCAGCTTGGTCAATTCACCCAACCCCAGCTATCTGTTCATATAAGATTAACTTGTTTGACCCCTGAACTAATCCTTTAAAAACAGTAATACATCACGAAACTACTTTACCTGCATTGTCGTGCCAAATTCTCAGCTTGGTCAATTCACCCAAGCTCAGCATTTCGTAGGTGAATACATCTAGATGGTTCCTCTCAAATTTGTCCCAGTGGGTCTGCGATTCCTTCAGCTTCAGTTCATCTGAGTTTCCGTTTTCACCAAACATGGTGATGTAAACGTTTGCGTCAGTCCCACCTCCTCGCACATCACTGGTTTTAACGATCACTTTGTACGTCGTTTCTAAGTATAGAACGAAAGGGAATAATGCATCTTTAAAAAAAAAGTTTGGACAAAATTCATGCAAATTTTGAAAATGCGGAGTGTCATTTTACATTCATGACAAGCAATTGCTTAGTTGAGCAATGAATTTAGTTGTGTGTGTGTGTTTTGGTTTAACTGCATTTTAATAGTTGCTCATATGTCATATATGCCAAAAGAGATTTATTTATGAACGGTTACTTGTTTGGTGCTTGGTCTGAGTGCAAAGAAAACACTGGCTGAAGTGCTTGCCCTTAGTAGGGATGTTTATCTCAAGCCAGACTCCCTACCCGCCCCTTCTTGATCTCATGATTCTCACTATGTTTGTAATGTGCGATTTGTGCATCTCCAATCTCCCCTAATATCCAATGGATATCAATCTCTAGTACCCTGGTGTTGTGCATCTTCAATATACCCCTTTTCATCATCATCATCATCATCATCATCATCATCATCATCATCATCATCATCATCATCATCATCATCATCATCATCATCATCATCATCATCATCATCATCATCATCATCATCATCATCATCATCATCATCATCATCATCATCATCATCATCATCATCATCATCATCATCATCATCATCATCATCATCATCATCATCATCATCATCATCATCATCATCATCATCATCATCATCATCATCATCATCATCATCATCATCATCATCATCATCATCATCATCATCATCATCATCATCATCATCATCATCATCATCATCATCATCATCATCATCATCATCATCATCATCATCATCATCATCATCATCATCATCATCATCATCATCATTCATCATCATCATCATCATTATCATCATCATCATCATTATCATTATTATTATTATTATTATTATCATTATTATTATTTATATTATTTCTACCCTGGATATCTGGCATTCATCTTTGTCTTCGGACCGCCAGCGTTTGTATGGAAAGCTGGGATGCTTGTTTTTGGTAGGGACGTTTATTTCATGATATACTTCCTCTCAGCTCCATACTGATCACATGACACTCACTAAATTTAAAATTAACGGTTTGTGCATCTCCATTCTTTAGTACCCTGGATATCTGACATTCATCTTTGTATTTGGACCGCCAGCGTTTGCAGGGAAAGCTGAAGTGTTTGTCCTTGGTAGAGACGTCTATCTCATGCTATACTTCCTCTCTGTTCCCTCCTGATCACATGATACCAACTAGAATTGCAATGAACGGTTTGTGCATCTCCAATATCTAGCACTCTAGATATCTGACATTCATCTTTGTATTCGGACCGCAAGCGTTTGCAGGGAAAGCTGAAGTGTTTGTCCTTGATAGAGACGCACATCTCAAGCTATACTTTCTTTCTGCTCCCTCCTAATCACACGATACTTACTATATTTGTAATGAGCGGTTTGTGCATTTCCTATCTCTAGAACCCTGGAAATCTGACTGTTGTGTTTTTCTTTGGACAGCTAGGGAAAGCTGAACTGTTTGCACTTGGTAGTGAGGCCATCAATCTCAAGCATGGCTCCCTCTCTCCCTCCCTTCCCCTACTGGTACTTACTACGTTTGTAATGGGCGGTCTGTGCATTTTCTGTCTCTGTACTGGAGATATCTCCCTCATAGTCCTGAAACCAAACAAACAAATGAACTTGTGCACAAATGACTGAAATCAGACTACTAATGACACCGCAGTATCATTTTGAGGAAGTTGCGTGAGCGCAACATATAAAGTATGTTCAGAGTACTGGTAGTGCATAGAGATATCCCCTTCAAAGCCATGCAATAAAGGTCGAAGGGGTTTAAATTACGTTGACGTTGACGTACAAGTTCACTGAGTAAACGTCCATGATGAAATGTGAAGGCTTACTCCACTTCTACATTCTCATAAAATTTTAAGCGCTAGTAACCTTAAAAGTTGTGTAATCATGAAGACCTTTTCTATAGTGGTAAAGTGTGTATTTTACATCCCTTTCTCAAATGCTAAGGTTATAAACATATGTCCACGGTCATTTGATAAACCAGGTGTGGAGCAGTACCACACAGGTGTATTAATACGGTCGATGGTATCATGCCATCAATAGTAAAGTTACTCAAAAATAAAAGATGATGTTGATCAGAACTTTTTCTCAGAAATGTTGTTAATATTGGCAGAAAAATATGAAAAATATGCATGATAATAAATTGAAAACATTTTCTAATTACCTTCACATACAAGCAGCGATCAAATTTGCCGTCATCCTTACTCTTGCTAAGCCACCGTTCACAGTGGAATACGAAGGTCTCTCCGTCATCGTCAATCACCTCGACCTTGTCCAGGAACCAGGAACTGTTGAAGCCTGCGTTGTCGTGACGGATGTTAATTTGGAGGACTTTACCCAAATCCACCACTTCTAAGGTGAACTTGTCACACTATGAAGCAAAGAGTAACAAAAGATTAATGAATTAACACAACATCAGAGAGGGAGAGTTGAACACACAATAACAATGACGGGGTCGTCGCCTGCGTATTCGGTTATGATAGTACAAATGCTATCACGAAACGCTTAATACGACCCAGACGAGAACACAGGTACGACGTACGGACAGACATAACATCGACAACCAAGTCAATGTCCACGGCCTTTGATAACCAGTTGTGGTACACTGGCGTGTCTACCCAACCCAGGCTTGAACCCAGGGCCTCGTGGTCTGTAGACAGGTATGATAACCGCTACACCACAGTAGGTAGATCAATACAACATCAGAGAGAGAGAGAGAGTTGAACACACAATTACAATGACGGGGTCGTCGCCTGCGTATTCGGTTACGATAGTACAAATGCTATCACGAAACGCTTAATACGACCCGGACGAGAACAGAGGTACGACGTACGGACAGACATAACATCGACAACCAAGTCAATGTCCACGGCCTTTGATAACCAGTTGTGGTGCACTGGCGTGTCTACCCACCCCAGGATTGAACCCGGGGCCTCGTGGTCTGTAGACAGGTGAGATAACCGCTACACCACAGTAGGTAGATCAATACAACACCACAATAGCTCTGCGTTTAAATAGCGCTTGATGAGTGTGTGTGTTTGTTTGATGAGGGCTTAACGGCACCACGACAACGAGGCACAATCTCAGCGTGCTTCATAAGGATGCCAAGTTTTCACATCAATCGAGACTGTTCTATAAGTCTTCAGTGCTATAGACAATATTTCAAACCAAGTTTGGACAACTGCATATGATTTACTTCACTTCTTCCATTAATTTAATTTGCTGGGGCAATGTTCCCTTCGTTACCTAACCAATAAGCTGCAGTTGCTGGAGGAACAGTTTTAACAACAACAAACACGTATTACCTTCGTGTATAACGTACTTAAGATTACCATTTGAAAGCGTTTTACTTTCATACTTTTGGTCCCATATCCTGCGTGAATTGTGCAGACGGCCCAAAATCCAAACGGTCGATAAGATTCCCTCAGTATATGATTGGTCCATTACGAACACGTGAATTTCAGCCATATGGTATTATTTGAATTAGTTTTTCGAAATTGCGAAATCAGATTTGAAATCGTTGGCCTATATAACGTGGGTGTCACTCGAGTGCAACAAATAACGGCACAAAATGTTACCTACTATATTACAATGCACCGTCTACGTTATGTCGAGCACCAGATGAAGAACCAAAATGTCCCATTTTAACACTCATTGATATGACTCGGCCCAAAATCAAAACCTAGCATACCGGCAGAAAGGCAGCCCTTTAAAATGAGCCAAACAATAATTCACATAGAAATAATTTCATTTAATTGATTTTTGGTTTTTCCAACAGTATAATTAAATAAGATCACAAGAATGGTAGTTACGGAAGTAAAAATTTTTAAAAAGCAAATGTGCCTACCAAAAGTGGGTGACAAATAACGCCAAAATACAAAAATTCATCATACAATGAACAATATCAGAAAAAAGATAAGGGAGAGGCAAATGTATCCCTTGCCTCCCCCAAATCCCACCTATGGTTACACTCAGCAAAAGAGGCCTAAACATTGTCTTACATGTCCTCTTTCAAATTTATCGGTGTAAGTCTCTGAGCTACGGAGCTGCTGTTCTCCACTGTCCCCGTGCTCTCCAAAGATGGTGAGGAAGACGTTGGAATTCGTTCCGGCTCCGAAGACGTCACCTGTGTAGACGTTCACTTTGTACTGCCGAACTTTATGAAAGAAAAAGAATGATAGGCTATCAAAAATAAAATATACGGGTAAGAAGCTCAATCGTGTGGGTTGAAAACAGTTTTAGTTATAAAGTTAATAAGCCGCAAAATTCAAGAAATAAGTCAAATGAAATTTTTGGTTACAATAAAGATCTCACTAGACAAAATATATCAATCCCCTCCCCGCTAATAACACATTTCCACCCTCTGTCCCACCAGCTGTTTCACATGCCATATCACCTAACATCACTCCCAACAGGGAATCTTACATGCAATCCAGATGTCATTCCACCATATGACCCATGTGCCATCACAACATATGCCTTACCACCCTGTACCATATGCCACGCCACCCTGTCCCACACGCCATACCTCCCCGTACCACCCCACCTTGTCCGACAGGAAATCCATCCCATCCCACATGCCACCCCATCCCACATGCCAACCCATCCCACATGCCAACCCATCCCATATGTCATCGCACCTGAAATCCAGATGACATTCCACCACAAGCAATTCGGCTAGGGTGGGGAGCTACATGGAATATTACACTTTAATAACAAAAACAGCAAACACAAATTAATTTCAAAACTTTAAATCATGTTTTAACTCAAAATCTCCAAATCACAAACAGATGCAACGCTACTTAACAGAATTATGAAAACAAGTGAACATTACTGTATTATAAAACCAAGTGAATACATTAACAAAGGGAGAAAGTGAGGAATTGGCTAGTCAGTGAAGGATGGGTCAACCACAAGTATGTTTCTTCGAATAGTGAATAAGTACATTGTAAGAGGTATCATTATGATCCATATAAGGAATAAAATAGGTGAATGAGGAGATAATTTGCATGAATGAATAAGTATATCACTAGGAGGAGTAATCACTGAATATTAATGCTGCTAGGATATAAGCTGGTAAATAACTGTATGGTTAAGGAGATATAAAGAGAAAAGATAAAGATGGGTCGTGAGGGGGAAAATTTCTCTTACACACATACCAAGCCACCCAGTCTCACTTACTGTCTCTCCCTGTCCCATATAGCATCTTCATCTAGTTCCACATGCCATCCCACCTGAAATCCAAATGACATTTTATCACGCGCCATCCTGTACCATACGCCATGCCCCTGTGTCGCATGCCATTCCCCTGCCCCCGTCTGTCATGTCATCATGTATAGGATGTATAGGCGTTTCATAAAACAATCTCACAAACAAAACATTTAACTTACCTCGTTTTTCTTCTAGTTCAGGAGTTGATTCAAGTTGTGAAACAACATTTACATCAAATGGTTTTTCTGTAAAAAGAACAATGATTCTTCAATAATATCCATCCGATATCTTTCCTCTTACGAGGATATACGAGGATAGAAAGAAGGTAATAATTCGGCGGGAAAACATACAGCTAACCTACTTTAAACATTTAGGGCGTGGCTAAAGAAACATCTGGAAAATAATTATTTGAATAGTAAGAACAATTTTAATTGACCAAATACATCAACATCTGAACCAATCTCTACGGACTTCCTCCTGACTCAAACATGATGTGGCATGTCCTTAGAGACAGGGCGTAAATCGCCCCCTCCGTCTAGCGGAGGCCGCTAAGAGAAGGAACACCGTCTTAAGGGCGAGGTCTTTCAGGGGACAGGAGGCGAGAGGCTCAAACGATGGCCTGGCTAAGGTATCTATGACGACCTGCATATTCCAGGCTGGGGAGATCTTTCGATGTTGGCCGCTGTAAGAACATCTCCTTTAGAAGGTAGAGACCGTCGAGCCATCTGAGAACCCTCAGTGGATGGCTCTTATTGCTGACCTGAATCCCTTAATGGTATTAACTTGTTTTCCGAGGTTAAAGTGGTGCATGGGTAAATCGGCTATGACCCCTATGGTCGCTGAATGCGGAGAAGACGCTCTCTCATTTGCATCAGGTTTAGAAGATTCCAAGTCTTGAATTATACATGCCCAGGGTGGATGCACTTTGGGACTGCGCCGCCATTTGGGAAGCGTCCTGCGAAAGACCTTGCGCAAGCATTTGATTGGCGGACAGTGGTCACATAGTCAAATGCAGCGCCCCCCGGATTGTAGTGGAGCTCGTCTGATACTGGCATGGATACTAGGTCCGTACGGTTCGAAGCTCGTAGGGTACCCCGCTACTAGTCTCAGCAGGTGTGGTGGGTACCAGGACTGGCCTGACCAGTTGGGTGCTACCAGAAGTAGAAAATGACATTGGCCTCGCTCAACTTTGCCCAGTACTCTTGGTAGAGCGAACGGTGGGAAGGCGTAGCTAGTCTACGAAGCCGTCGCATTACAAGGTTAGTGCATTGACCCGCCACACGCTGGGGTTGGTTAGAGAGGCCAAAAAGTTCACCTTCGGGTGACCGAAGGTCAACCAAATGGTCTCGACCACCTGGGGGTGAAGCGACCACTCCGTGGACGTCCCCTGCAGGCGCGATAGAAGGTCCGCCAGCGTATTCCCATTGCCTGGCAAGTGAGCCGCTCGGAGACAGACGTTGTGTGCCTCGCACCAGTTTAGTAGTGATTTGGTGTGGAGCCAGAGGGTTCTGGACCTAGTACCACCCTGTTTGTTGACATACGCACCTACCGTGGTGTTGTCTGTGCGGACTAGGATTGTCGTATCCTTGACTTGTGGCAGGAAGGGAAGTAGGTTCCGGCAAACTTCCTGGAGCAGGTGGAATCAGAATCCCGACCAGATCCCGAGTGAGGCATCGGTAACGATTTTCACTGATGGCTTGGGGGAGGAAAACTCACTCCTTTCGTAACATGACGTTGAGCGTACCACCACCGCAGGTGTGGGACTACGTTCGAGGAGAGAGGGACAGGGGAAAGCAGGTCCCTTTTTGATGGGACGAAATATAACAAGAGGTGAAACTGGAGGTCCCTCATGCGGAACATGCACCTGGGGAAAATGTCCACCAGACAGGCTAGTTATCCCAGGAAAACCAGCCATGCCCTTCGCCGATGAGGATGGGATGCATAGGGGGAAGTTCGCTCCTGCATGCACGGCGGCGACACTTGTCGGGGTTTGAGTGATCAGGCCCATAGAGAAATCCAGGGTCGCCCCTAAATAAGTCGGGATCCGAGAGGGGACTAGGTCCGACTTCTCGTGGTTGATCAAGCAACCCAGTCTCTGAGCTACAGAGATCACGGTGTCCGTGTGTCTGGCCCTTAGCAGTAGGTCGTCTGCAACGAGGAGCCTGTCCAAATACCCGGGGTGCGGTTGAAATACCGAAGGGGAGAGCCTTGAACATGTAGAAGGTTCCTTAAAACATGGAAGGTGATGAACTTTGTGGCTGGCATGGAGAGGTCGACTGAATTCGCCCACAGGCCTTTGTGTAAGAGGGGGAGAATGCTGTGCAGTGTCTCCATTTTGAACTTGGTGGGGCGGATTAACTCGTTCAGTTGTTTAAGGTTCAAGATTGGCCGCCACGGGCCCCCTTTTTAGTGGGTTAGAAAGAAGGTGGACATAAAAAAGCATTTCGGTATGGTACCGAGGTAATTTCCCGTTTTCTTGTTAATTCTTTTATCTCTTCGAGTAAGAGTTGTACATGAACCTAGGAGATTGAGAAGGAGTTGGCTTCCAGTCCCCCTGACCTCACAAGGGGTGAAGAACTCCAGTTTGTACCCTTCTTGTACGGTACGTAGCACCCACCCACCATCTTTGGTTATTTTGGGCTCACTCTCTGTGGTAATCCCTAGACGCTTCCCGACTTTGACGCTCCCCGACTTTGCCGCACCGTGACGGGGTGTTGGGGCGTATCAAAAGTGCTTCCGACGCTGCTTCTCTTTCCTGCGGGACGAAGGGCGGATGCGAAGGAGCATTTATCCAAAGCCACCGAGACCTTCCCATACCAACCCGAGTTGTCTCGGGAGGTAAGAGACCGAGACCTTCCCATACCAACCCGAGTTGTCCTGGGAGGTAAGAGGGACTAGGGGGTTTAAAGGCGGCTGCGATCCGGAAACCGCGCCCCCTGAGAGCTCGTCACGGACTCTGATGGACTTGGACAGATCCTCCGAGTAGGTTGTCCAGTCTCGAATGAGCTTCCGCCCCCAATGACACACCCCTCAGTAATGGAGCAGTTCACTGGGAACTACTGGATTGAAGGTGGGTAGGAGCTGAGGAGCTGCTGGCCGGCAATCGACGATGGAGAGGTGGGTCCCGCAGCCTTAGCTGGAGGGTTACTCACGGCCAGGAGAATCTCTAGATGCAGAAATTCTAGCAGCTTTGAGACCATGTCTTCTTAAAGGAGAGGGCTTACTGGGGGTGGCGGTGGAAAAGGCACCTCCTCTGGTACCCTGCGGGACTGCGGTTGAAACCGTGGAGAAGGTTGCCCTCGAGGAGTGAAAACAGGCGGAGGTGGGAACTCCTGACCTGTTTTGTTCTACGTCTGGAGCTCCTGTCTCGAGAACAGGAACGCCCCGTGGGGAGGGGAGCTGGACCGTCCTGTCGGTGTGTCCTTACGGTCATTTTAAACAAAAGTAACAGAGTACTCCGACCTGGGACTCTGCAGAGGCGGCGCCTGCCTGGACCAGGACTTACACACTGTGCAAGTGGCGGTCTGGCTACACTTTCTGCACAGGTAGCAGTCAGTGTGCGCGTCCTCCACTCTGTGCTTCACAAACCGCTGACACCGTGTGCAGCGTTGTGTGCTAGGCGGGAGACTCGGTGAGTGTGTACGTCTGGCATCATTACTCATGGTCCCCTAATGTTGTCTGGTTAGTACAACAGAGAAAGAACTTAACTTTCCCAGGCTGTTGCCTAATATAGAAGTACGCCTTGACGGCTTAACTAAGTTAACACTAACTTAGTATGACTGTGGAGCCGTTGACGGCCGTGAACGGCCGTTGACAGAGCTAGCTCAAGTTACCTTTCACCGTAGCTGGCTGCTAGAGAAAATAGTTCAAGTTACCTTTAACTTGATAAGGCCGTAAAACGCTGTGTGAAAACTTCACTATACGGCCAAGGCAGTGGAGCCGTTAACGGTGAAGAAAATACTAACAGAGGTCGTTCACGGAGCCATAAACGGGTCCGTGAACGGGTAAGGAAAGTCAAAGTCCAACTATGGAGACGTAAACCGTACGGCCGTAAGTGAAGACTAAGACTGACACAAACTTAGTTCGCACGGTCGCGGAACTGCATAGCTAATGGCTACAGAAACAAGAAGAAAATAGCTCTCGTGATGCTATACTTCTTGTAAAGATTGTCACTTAACAACTGACCACGTAGCTTCGTAGCTAGCGGGTCTATTTCCGGGTTTATCGTACAGTGTACGTTATCCCGTTACAAAACTCTGGAACCGCACGGACCCGTTCACTGGTTATATTGCGGAACTGTAACGTTCAACGCGGAAAATCTTATTGAGGCAGTTCGGTAGCTAATGGCTACAGAAACAAGAAGAAAACACCTTACCACGTAGCTAGTGGGTGTATTTCCGGGTTAATCGTATGGTGTACATTATCCCGTTACAAAACTATGGAGCTGTACGTATCCGACCACCGGAGCTGTATGGAGCCGTGGGCCACGGAGCCGTATGGGACCGTCCGGCCGTCCAACAGACCCGTAAACACAGACCGTGGAGCCGTATGGAACCGTCCAATGGACCAACGGAGCCGTAAACACGGACCGTGGAGCCGTATGGAGCCGTGAACACGGGCCGTCGAACCGTATGTATCCGATCACCTGAGCCGTACGGACCAGAAAGGACCCGTGAAATCACTTGTGACTCACGTATAACCTCTTTGGGCCTTGCCTTTATGTGGGCCCTTACCGGTCCCTATCGCGGAACCGTGGACCACAGCGGTATACAAAGGGTTTACTTAACTAAAAATTGGCGCCGCTCCCCAACTCAGTATTCTACCGAGAATGGGGAGCTTCTTTAAAGTGGTTTAAATTCTAAGTGACGTCTTCTCTGGGACGCCACTTAGTTTATTAATATATAAACTCAGGTAACTTACGTCTGATAGATCGCACCCGTGGCATTACTGACAGTAATCTATCCAGTCAGAGGCGTTAATTAGGAAAAAGTTAACACAGTCAACTACAAACACAGGCTGACAGGCCTTCCGAACTCAGTTCTCTACCAAGAGGGTGGTCAAGAACTTGGACGTAGCGTAAGTAGAAACTCTGAGACTAATTGATTTATATTTTCTGAAAAAGAAAGATATACATATATGAATGCATACATATACAAATACACCAAAACGCCCCTACGGGGAATGTACCTATGATCCTTCGATCACGCTTATATAGAGACAAAGCATAGCAACTTAGTACATCCCACAAAAAATAACAGAAAAATCTCTATCTAAAAATTGTTTACAACCCGAGAAAAAGCATCAAACGTAAAAACTTTATTAGCGTAGGGGTAGCGTGGAAAACACCAACCACTGGGTAACTTAACGTCTGTGGAGATAAAAAGAAAAGATTAGATCTCCTGTAAATAGGACGTCGGAGAGACCCCCTTCCGGTCTCTCCAACGCCCTAAAATTCAAGCTTGAAAGTTAAAAACTTTGTCTTGATTTTATGCGAGCAAAACGAAAACACGATATACACTGGTAACGTTAATATTAAAATAAGCTCTCTTGTAACAACTGTAGCTCCTTGGAGCATAAACCCGACTCCTCGAAGACTCTGTGGTGACGTCGACCCAATGCGCATGCGCCAACATCGATTGAAGAAATTGGCCTAATGAATACGAGAACTTGTACTGAAGATATCCTAACATGTAAATACAATGCATAGTATAACGCTAGGCTCTTCTCTTGGAAGGGCGGAACCGAAGGTGAAAAACACCTAAACCCAGGGGCAAGAGATTCACTAGACAGGCACACTTGGTGCTCTAGGGCCTAAAAACACCCGCCGCGAGAGTGGGACTCTTTTGAACTAGCCACTCACTTTGTACGGATGGAGGCAAAAACACTCAGTCTATCCAACGTGTAGGCTACACGGGAAAGCCATGTAAGTCGGACCGAAGAAATCCCGGACCCATGGCTACCTCGTCTTACCTCAAAAGAATTGAAAAGGCGAACCGGGTAAGAAAGAGCAGCGCAAAAACCTGCCTGGCAGAAGTTGCAAAGGAAAACATTGTTAGAAAAAGGTTAAATTTATAAAAGAAAGAGTGAGGGTTAGTAGAAGTTATATGGATGTCAGGGCTGGCTGGTAACTACGTTTTTAAGGTCGGTTAGAAGTGCGTTAAAATCAGTTCATGTGACCAAATTGCATATTTATGGCATGGAAGGTAAGATATAGCTTGAAGCAAATACCTCACCCCCACATCAATCATCCACCCACGGGAATAGCGGTAGTGGTACTGAGAATGGTATGCAGGGACTGTCAGCCAAAAAAACCTCCAAATCTGTTCTCAGAGAAAATTACATGATTAAGCCAAATATATTCTTTTACCCTTACTCTAACTGTGAGCAGTAAACTAACTCCAAAACGTAGCCGTGTAGAGAACAAAAAACAAACCCCCTTAACCTACATCGACTCGCGATTCTACGTGCGAAGCGTTACAAGTTTCTGATTGTGTACAAAGGCAGATCTGCGGCTCTTCAACGAGGACAGTATTTTCATTTATATATCAGTAAAAGTCAATCGTTTTCAAATTCAACCCAATCGAGTATTTAATATACATTTCATTTATTTAAAAAAAATATTGATATCACGGGTATGTTTCTCAGGATAAGATGTATGTAGGGGCGTTTCAAAACAAAATGTTACCAAGAGGGCATTTAACGTACCTTGCTTCTCTTCTGGTTCAGGAGTTGATTCAAGCTGCGAAACAACATTGACATCGAATGGTATTTCTGTAAAAAAAGCCCAATAATTCTTCAGTAATATCCATCTGGTATTTTCCTCTTAAGAAGCTATACAAAATATAATAGTTCGGCGGAACAAATAAGTATTTAACCTATTTTTAGCATTTAGAGCAAGGCTTCAGTAGAAGATCCAAAAGGGGGATTATTTGAAAAGTGACAAAAACTTGAATTTACCTATTCCTTCAACATCCGAGCCAATTTCCACTATTGGCTGATCATGGTCTGGCTTATCATCGCTACCTTCTTCCGGTGGTCCCACTCTAAATTTGATAGGACTGCCTATTGAACGAAAAACAAAATGAACATTCAAAGACAAATTCTTTGCTTAAAACTATGTATTGAAATATCCATGATCAGTCCAATAGCCAAACTACTTGATATATTGAAATAATAACGTGATTTTGCAACTTGATACTCCTCACAAATGAAAGAGAAAACTGATGTAAGATAAAGAGGATTTCATATATATTTCGTGGTTTGTAACATTCCTTACCTTGTACTTCTTCTCCATCTTTCTTTACTGAAAGAGTATGTAGTCCATTCATTACTGGCACAAATCGAACTGTGAATGCTCCATCGTCTCCTGAAAGAAGTGTTACATCCTCTTGCTTGCCATCAGGATGTGTAAGTTCTGCTGACATTTCAGTAACATCATCTCCTATTTCAATACCTGCAAGAATTATGGAAATCAATTAGCAATATAATATATTCAAAAAATAATACATTCATGTCACACTACACATTATGACTTAAAACGCTCATTCTATCAAGATCATTTTGATAAGATTATATGCAATTTATAAAGCAAATTATGATTAGGAAACATTTATTGCTCTGAGAACTACTTTACCTATAAGCTTGAAGTTGATTTTACATTGCCGTCTCTTCGGGTGTTCTTCTGGAACACTTTCCACAAGGGATTTATATTCCTTTTCAATCTGCGGCTCTTCAACGGGAACAATATTTTCGTCTATGGAAAAGACAATAAATTCCAAATTCAACAAAATAAGAGTATCTAATCTAAATTCCGTTAATTTCACACAAATATTGAAATCACGGTTATGTTCTCAGGATAAGATTGATGATTTATTAGAAAAATGTCACACAGAGGGCATTTAACTTACCTGGTTTCTCTTCTAGTTCAGGAGTTGATTCAAGTTGCGGAACAACATTGACATCGAATGGTATTTCTGTAAAAAGAACAATTGATTCTTCACTAATGTCCATTCAATGTTTTCCTCTTAAGAGGCTCTCTATAAAAAAAAGAAGTAATAATTTGGCGGAACAAACAAGTATTTAAACTATTTTAAGCGTTTAGAATAATGTTTTTGGAACAGCCGAAAGGGGATTATTTGAAAAGTGACAAAAGCTTGAATTTACCAAATCCATCAACATCCAAGGCAATTTCCACTTCTGGCTGATCAAGGTCTGGCTTACAATCGCTGCCTTCCTCCGGTGGTCCCACTCTAAATTTAAAAGGACTGCCTATTAAACGAAACAAAAATGAACATTGAAAGAGAAATGCTTAGCTTCAAAAATGTATTTGGAATATCCATGATAAGTCCAATAGCCAAACTTACCTCGCTAAGCGTAGCGGAGATATCTACGAGAGTTATACTTACCTTCCATGCTATAAATATGCAATCTGGTCACATGACCTGATTCTAGTGCACTTCTAACCGACTTTGAAAACGTAGTTTCCAGCCAGCTCCAGCCAGCTCTAACCTCCATATAACCTCTACTAAGCCTCACTTAACATTAAACCGAGGCCTGAACGAGAGGGGAGGCGGGCGGGATGCATGGAAGGTAAGTATAACTCTCGTAAATATCCCCGTATGCTTAGCGGGGTAAATTTACTTCAAGTTATACCTTACCTTCCATGCTACAAATATGCAATCAGATTGCAACCAAGGATAGAAAGGAAGGGCGTTCAGGTCGCAGCACAATTTTCTAAAGGCTGGTACTAAAACTCTCACTAATCTCATCCCGCTTAAAGGACGAAATTCCTTCTCCTCTTAAGGATGAAAGACATCAGAGTGGGAAGTACTAAAACATAGTAAACCACTTCTAGCTGTCTAGTTACAGTCAAACCGAACAAGGCACTATTCGTTAACAGTAACTGAGGCAAACATCGCATGAACCCGAGTTGAAAACTCGGAAACCATGCCAACCGAAAGACTGTTGGACACGATACGAATATCATAATAGTGCCTACAAAAACGCCACAAAACGCACCGGGTTCGTCCACGAGACGGAACCAGCTAGTAAAATACGATTGGGAACGAAGCGTGTATTAGCTAAAACGAATTGTTTAAAGCCAAATAAAGCTGCTGGTTTTGATAACTTTAAATCCTCTATTATGAAGAAAATAATACACCTAATTGTAGCCCCTTTAACACATATCTGCAACATTTCCCATTCAAGTGGTATTGTTCCTGACAAAATGAAATCGCAAAAGTTATCCCTGTTTATAAAAAAAAGGTGATCCTAAATCTTATGGTAATTATCGCCCCATTTCTGTCCTCTCACGTTTTTCTAATGTACTTGAACGGATTGTGTATAATTGAGTATATGATTTCTTAAATAAGCATGCTATACTTTTCGATGGTCAATATGGTTTTCGTCGAGGTATGTTCACTGAATTAGCTCTACTGATGCAGTTGATAAGTTATATAGTGCCCTTGATAAAAAATTAAACAAAATTAGATCCATAGGAATTTTCCTTGATTTATCCATGGAGCTATTAACTTAGTTAATAGCTCCATGATTTATCGAAGGTCTTTGATACAATTGATCACGATATATTAAGTTATAAGTTGTACCATTATGGAATAAGAGGTCCCTGTTTATCTTGGTTTTGTAGCTATTTGTCTAAAAGAACGCAATTCACATATTTTAATAATGTATATTCTGATCCCCTTTTCATTCAATATGGTGTTCCGCAAGGATCAATTTTAGGTCCGCTCCTTTTTATCATTTATGTAAATGATATAAGTCAACTATCATCAAATTCTTCACTTGTTCTTTTCGCAGACGATACTAATATATTTTTTTCTGGTGACAATCTTTATAATCTTCAACAGTTAGTTTGTAACGAGCTTGATCTTTTTCACAACTTGTGTACCGCTATCAATTTATCCCTTAATATTGATCAAACTAACTATGTAGTATTTAGTAATAGTCAAGCTTATTTTGATTTTGAAATTCATCTTAAAGGGAAACCTATTGTACGTACTAATAAGTACTAATAAGATTGAGTTTTTAGGTGTTTTTATTGATTCAAAACTATCATGGCATTACCATATAGATTTTATTTCAATCAATGTTTTAAAAGGTGTCGGTATATTTACTAAGCTTAAGCATATCTTACCCAAACATGTTCTTCGCTGTATCTATTTAAGTTTAGTATTACCACATTTCTTATATTGTTCAACAATTTGGTCTGCCTGCAGTAAATCTTACATAAATAAATTAATAGTCTTTAAAAACGTGCAATTCGTCACATTTACAATTCCGATATTTATGAACACACAAGTTCTTTATTTTCTTCCCTTAAACTGTTAAAACTGCCAGATCTAATAAGCACTAACATTGCTATTTTCACCTTTGAATGTATGCATGGTAGCTTAGCCAACTGTTTTGATTCGTTCTTTACTGAAAACAATCAAATACACTCGTATAACACAAGACAACACAATAACATACATTTCTTTTCTTGAGGTAATAATACCGTATTAAGTAGTCTAAGAAATCGGGCAGTTAACCATTGAATTCATTACCTCTTGGAATAAAATCATCCAAAACAGTCATACTACTGCGTAAACATCTTAAGACATACTTTATCCACACGTATTGATTTTTATGTATTGTTATGTTGGAGGATGTAAGGGGGGGGGGCATTTTCAGTGGACGATTAAAATATTATATTTCTTATCCA
Organism: Chiridota heheva; assembly: GCA_020152595.1. NCBI lineage: Eukaryota > Metazoa > Echinodermata > Holothuroidea > Apodida > Chiridotidae > Chiridota > Chiridota heheva. Next base: position 61,620 of record JAIGNY010002566.1, on the reverse strand, counting down.
CGGGAGGTGGTATTAGGGTGGGGTGATTATGGGTGGGGTCGCTTTTTGTTTCTTATTTTGTTTTCCCTCTATTCTTGCTTAGATACTCTAAGTAGATTAGGTCATATTATCTCATTACTTTGAGGGAGTGCCCTATTTGTTAAGCCATACTGGTTTTCTAGGGCAATTCCTTTCACAACTTTCTGTTTTTTGTTATATGTACAGCATATCATCGCCGTCGTCATTAGCAGCAGCAGCAGCAGCAGCAGCAGCAGCAGCAGCAGCAGCAGCAGCAGCAGCAACAGCAGCAGCAACAGCAGCAGCAACAGCAGCAGCAGATTATTATTATTATTATCATATTATTATATCATTATTAGTATCAGCATTACCATCAGCATCAGCATCATTATTATTATTATTATTATTATTATCATTATTGTTGTTGTTTGTTTGTTTGTTTTGAATGTTGTGAAGAAACAAATAAATCAAATTAAATGAGATAAAATTGAAGAAATTCCAGACAGGGGAAAAATTCGTTAGCGCGTAAGTGCTTAAGAACAAAAGTTAGCGGGGTAACACAAACTTCGCAAAGTAAGTCAGACGAAAACAAGGGAAAAACCGCATTAAGCGTTTTCCCGAACGGCGGCACGAAAAATCTCGTGAAAGGGGCTAAGCCTCGAACCCGAGTGCATACCTCGGCCGTTCCATGAGCAGTGTCGACTACTTTAAAGAAAGCTACTGGACGATCCATCAGAGGAAAATGTCCCGTGACACAGTACGATGAGATCTCCGTGTAACTTCCTAGTGGTCGCGAGTCAAAGACCGTAGACCCAACTGGAAAACCTGGGTATATGGCTGCAAGCTATCCCAGAGCCCGTTACTGAACCAAGTCTGAAAGAAGGCCCCCTCCAATACAGGGAGAGGGGTGAACAACTCCTCAGAAAGGCCTTGCTACGCCAAGGATAGGCGGACTAAGGCCACACCGTCAAACGGAGCGCTTTGGGACTGAGATGCAATTTTGCCGGAGCCCGGGAAAAAGTCGTCCCTGACCCGAGGCTCGTACGGGAAGCCTGCAAGGTCTTGAGCAGCTGAGGGAACCGCAGTTGGCCGGGCAAAGTGGGCGCTATCGGTCTTACGTCGCCTTGCTTAGCATACTCGGTACTAGCGTGAAAGCGGAAAACGTAACTCACATAGGGAGTTTTTTTTGAAAATAGATGCGTCGACCCTGAAACCCGCGGGTCAGGAGAAAGGACGCAAAGAAAAGATAGCTTGCGATCGTCCACGGATGCGGACAGACATACGTCCGTGAGACCGAATAAGGTCCTGATCGCTCTGGTCACCTATGGGAAGCACGCCCATCCTGTGGGGGTTCCACTGAAGCGAGACGATTGTGATCGTGTTCTCGTAGTCCGAGGTGAGCGGCCGTAAAGCTGGCATAGTTTGTCCTGCGCCGAGACGAGAATTCCAGAAACTCCTAGGGCCGTTCCTATCTGTCTGAAAAGGAGACCACAACAGTGGTGTAAAGTCGGCGCGAATCTGAACTGCCTTGCTCAGCACTAGCGGTAAAAGGTGAAAAATGCCCGGCATTCTGCCTGTAAAAAAGACCAAGTACGCGTCCAAGTTTCTGTCATAGGGGGTCACATGAAATGTGCCCCTACCTCGATCAAACGCATCCGTCGGCACTGACGGTGAAAGTCTGACGGGTGGAAACTTCGTTCCTCACAACAAGTGGGAGCGTCCGCACCACCCCTAAAGGGGGTCGCCACCGACTCAAAATGTGTAAAGCGGAGGTACTGAATGAGACCATCTACTGTCCAGATAAGACTGATGACCCTGAACAAAGTTTGTTTAAACTTTACTAAACTAAACCAATGGTTAGCGAATCAAAAGGCAGGCCGTTAATATAAAACGTTTACAAAAAGGGCTGCAAGCCGTGTAAGGCTATGTAGCTGTGAGACGGTTTTGGGTCGTAAGACCGCGGAGCCGTAAGACATTGTCTACGGCCCCGAAGCGGTGTCTGAAACTGTAGCAATTGCGGAACCGCGTAGCTCTACGCCACTCCTATCAACAGCAAAACTTGTCGATAAAGTTGATTGGAAAAGGTGTTAATGACGACGTATGGTTACAAGCTTGGAACTGCGCAGCCTATGGCTACTAATGTGGAGAAAACTAATACCGTATGTCTGAACGGGTAGTTAACTGACAGGCCGTAAAGCCGCAAGCCGCGTTGAACTGCTTTGAAAAGGTGTTAAAGTATAGAATGAACTATACGTGCCGTTGTTTTTAATAGCTACACCGATCGTGAGGTTGTCTATCAAAAGGCCACCTATGTCAAGAAAAGTATCCTTCATGGAGTTGATTTTGACAGGGGTTTTAACGTACTACGTGAACTGTATGAGTCGTTAACCCCAGCGCTGGGGTAGAAATCACGAAAGAGGGGACTACCGTTGTACTCAGTGCGTGTCCCGGTAAGAATAACGGCCGCGGAACTCTGTAGCTCATGGCTACTGGTCGCTTACCACGCAGTTGCGCTGGCTGCTGGTGTATGCTGTTAGCTTCGTTTGTATAAGCGAAGCAGCGTAGCTGGTGGCTACGTGTGGGGGACTGCCGTCGAGCGCTAAATGCGTCCCAGTAAGAATGACGACCGCGGAACTCTGTAGCACGCGGCTATCATTCGCATCATCCTAAAGTTCTATTACCCAGGTTTATTGTAAGTAGTACGTTATCCCGTGTAGGTCCTGTGGGGCCATAACGGTCCGTTCACCGCAGCCGTGTAGCTACAGAACTGTATGGACCTGTAAAGCCGTGTCCCGGACTTGTAAAGTCATGTCTTGGAGCCGTAGGGACCAGTACGGAGCCATTCAGAGGGTCCGTAAAGCTGTGATACTCCAAGGTTTACCCTAAGTTGTACGTAAAACCGCGTTAACATCTTTATAATTTGAGCGGAACGTCACGTTCGACGCGGAAATTATATTCAGTGTAGTTCAAACGGTCGTGGAACTACGTAACACGGAGAAAAATACCGCTCGAGATGCTATGCCTCTCCTGGAGATGGTTTTCTTATCACCCGACCACTAAGCTTCATAACCTGAGGAAGCGCTTACACGCGACGCATCGCGGGGCATCATGGGTGCGTAACGCACCGACATGCGGGGCTCCGTGTCCATGATACTGGTGAAAATTTTGCAGAGCCGCGACCTTCAACGCGGAAATCTTACAAATGTAGCTCACACGGACGTGAAACTGCATAGCTGATGGCTACGGTAACAAGAAGGAAATAGCTCTCGTAACGCTATACTCCTTGTGAAGCTTGTTATACTTATCACCTGACCATGTAGCTTCATAGCTAAAGGGTCTACGTTACCCCGCTACAGAACTCTGGAGCCGTACGGACCCAAACGCCGGAGCCGTATGGAGCCACAAGTTGTTGATTACGAGTTGTACGGACCTTTACGGGGCCGTCCCATGACCCGTGCGGCTGTGTTACAGACCCTTACGGGGCCGTGGAAACAAGCCGTGGGGCCGTATGGAACCGATCATCGGAGCCTTACGGACCCAAATGTTTTTCTCTTTTTTCTGTACGGACCCGTACGGAGCCGTCCCATGACCCGTGCGGAGCCGCAGGGCTGTGTTACGGACCCTTACGGGGTCGTGGAAACAAGATGTGGGGCCGTATGGAACTGATCACCGGAGCCGTACGGACCCAAATAGAGCCGTGAAAATAATCCAATGGCTCTACAACGAGCCGTAAAAAAGGTTACTAACTTACGTATAACTCTTTAGGGCGCCGCCTCTTGTGGGCCTACCGGTCCCTTCGCGGAACCGTTGTCCATAGCGGTGTACACGGGTTTGATCCCTTCGATATCACCGGAGCGTAACTTAAAGAAGCATTTACACGCGACGCATCGCGGGACGTCTAGAGCGAGTAACGCAACGACACTCGGGGACCTGTCCTCCGTGTCCATGATATAGATACAAAATATTGCGGAACTGTAACGTTCAATGCGGAAAATCTTACTGAGGCAGTTCGCACGGTCGCGGAACTGCCTAGCTAATGGTTACAGAAACAAAAAGAAAATAGCTCTCATGATGCTATACTTCTTGTGACGATTGTCACTTAACATCTGACCACGTAGCTTCGTCGCTAGCGGGTCTATTTCCGGGTTTATCATACAGTGTACCTTATCCCGTTACAAAACTGTAACCGTACGGACCCGTTCACTGGTTATATTGCGGAACTGTAACGTTCAACGCGGAAAATCTTATTCAGGCACTTCACACGGCCGTGAAACTGCGTAGCTAATGGCTACAGAGACAAGAAGAAAGTAGCTTTCGTGATGCTATACTTCTCGTGAAGATTGCCACTTATCAAGTGACCACGTAGCTTCTTAGCTAGCGGGTCTATTTCCGGGTTTACCGTACGGCGTACGTTACCCCATTACAAAACTCTGAAGCCGTACGGACCCGTTCACCTGAGCCGTACGGTCTAGAGAAGCGTTTGCATGCTATGCATCGCGGGACATCTTAGGTGCGTTATGCACCGACACTCGGGGACCTGTCCTCAGTGTCCATGATACTGGTGAAAATAATGGCGGAACTGTAACGTTCAACGCGGACAATTTTGTTAATCGCGTTCACACGACCGTGGAACTGCGTAACTAATGGCTACGGGACCGAGAAGAAAATAGCTCTCATGGTGCTATACTTCTTGCGAAGATTGTCACTTGTCACCTGACCACGTAGCTTCGTAGCTAGTGAGTGTATTTCCGGGTTAATCGTACGGTGTACATTATCCCGGGACAAAACTATGGAGCCGTACGTATCCGACCACCGGAGCCGTATGGAGCCGTGGATCACGGAGCCGTATGGAACCGTCCGGCCGTCCAACGGACCCGTTAACACGGGCCGTGGAGCCGTATGGAGCCGTCCAATGGACCCGTGCGGAGCCGTAAACACGGACCGTGGAGCCGTATGGAACCGTCCAATAGACCCGTGCGGAGCCGTGAACACGGGCCGTGGAGCCGTATGTATCCGATCACCGGAGCCGTACGGACCAAAAAGGACCCGTGAAATCACTTGTGACTCACGTATAACCTCTTTGGGCATCGCCTTTACGTAGCCTTACCGGTCCTTATCGTGGAAGCGTGGACCACAGCGGCATACAAAGGGTTTACTTTATTAAAAATAGGCGCCGCCCCCAACTCAGTATTCTATCGAGCATTCTAAGTGACGTCTTCTTTAGGACGCCACTTAGTTTATCAATATATAGACTCAGGTCTGATGGACCGCACCCGTGGCACTACTGACTCAGTAATCTATCGAGTCAGAGGCCTCCAGGGCATTAATCAGGAAAAAGTTTATTAACTTTATCAGCGTAGGGGTAGCGTGGAAAACACGAGCCACTTGAGTAACTTGGCGTCTGTAGAGATAAAAAGAAAAAATTAGGTCTCCTGTAAATAGGACGTCGGAGAGACCCCCTTCCAATCTCCCCAAACTACTTGATAAATTAAGATAATAACGTGTTCATTTTGCAACTTGATACTTCTTACAAATAAAAAAGAAAACTGATGTAAAAAAGATAAAAAGAGGATTTCATATATATTTATATGGAGGTCGTGGTTTGTAACATTCCTTACCTTGTACTTCTTCTCCATCTTTCTTTACTGAAAGTGTATGAAGTCCATTCATTACTGGCACAAATCGAACTGTGAATGCTCCATCGTCTCCTGAAAGAAGTGTTACATCCTCTTTCTTGCCATCAGGATGTGTAAGTTCTGCTGACATTTCAGTAACATCATCTCCTATTTCTATACCTGCAAGAATTATGGAAATCAATTAGCAAAATAATATAGTCAAACAATAACACATTCATGTCACACTGCAATATGACTTAAAACGATCATTCTATCAAGATCACTTTGATAAGAATTATTTAGAAAATATTATAGGCAATTTAAAACGAAAAATGTGATTAAGAAACATGTATTTCTCTGAGAACTAATTTACCTATAAGCTTGAAGGTGATTTTGTATTCCGGTCTCTTCAGATCTTCTTCTGGAACACTTTCCACAAATGGTTTATATTCCTTTTCAATCTGCGGCTCTTCAACGGGAACAATATTTTCGTCTATGAAAAAGACAATAAATTCCAAATTCAACAATATCAGAGTAATGAATCTATATTTCGTTTATTCCACACAAATATAGAAATGACGATTATGTTGCCAGGATAAGATGTAAAGCTGTTTCAAAAAAATGTCTAACAGACGGAATTTAACTTACCTAGTTTCTCTTCTAGTTCAGGAGTTGATTCAAGTTGCAAAACAACATTGACATCGAATGGTATTTCTGTACAAAAAACAATGATTCTTTAATAATATCCGTCTGGTATTTTCTCTTAAACACACAATTACAATGAGGGTTATGATAGCTATAAAAATGTAATAATTCGTACGGAACAAACAAGTATTTAACCTATTTTAAGGCATTGAGAGCAAGGCTTTTGAACCTATTTTAGGAACAGCTGAAAGCTGAAAAGGGATTATTTGAAAAGTGACAAAAGCTTGAATTTACCTAATCCATCAACATCCGAGGCAATATCCACTTCTGGCTGATCAACGTCTGGCTTATCATCGCTGCCTTCTTCCGGTGGTCCTACTCTAAATTTGAAAGGACTGCCTATTAAACGAAAAACAAAATGAACATTGAAAGAGAAATGCTTAGCTTTAAAAGTGTATTGAAATATCCATGATCAGTTCAGTAGCCAAACTACTTGATAAATTGAGATAATAACGTGTTCATTTTGCAACTTGATACTTCTTACAAATGAAAGAGAAAACTGATGTAAGAAAAAGAGGATTTCATATATTTTACGTGGTTTGTAACATTCCTTACCTTGTACTTCTTCTCCATCTTTCTTTACTGAAAGTGTATGTAGTCCATTCATTACTGGCACAAATCGAACTGTGAATGCTCCATCGTCTCCTGAAAGAAGTGTTACATCCTCTTGCTTGCCATCAGGATGTGTAAGTTCTGCTGACATTTCAGTAACATCATCTCCTATTTCTATACCTGCAAGAATTATGGAAATCAATTGGCAAAATGATATAGTCAAACAATAACACATTCATGTCACACTGCAATATGACTTAAAACGATCATTCTATCAAGATCACTTTGATAAGAATTATTTAGAAAATATTATAGGCAATTTAAAAAGAAAATTGTGATTAAGAAACATGTATTTCTCTGAGAACTAATTTACCTAGAAGCTTGAAGGTGATTTTGTATTCCGGTCTCTTCAGATCTTCTTCTGGAACACTTTCCACAAGGGGTTTATATTCCTTTTCAATCTGCGGCTCTTCAACGGGAACAATATTTTCGTCTATGAAAAAGACAATAAATTCCAAATTCAACAATATCAGAGTAATGAATCTATATTTCGTTTATTTCACACAAATATAGAAATGACGATTATGTTGCCAGGATAAGATGTAAAGCTGTTTCAAAAAATGTCTAACAGACGGAATTTAACTTACCTAGTTTCTCTTCTAGTTCAGGAGTTGATTCAAGTTGCAAAACAACATTGACATCGAATGGTATTTCTGTACAAAAAACAATGATTCTTTAATAATATCCGTCTGGTATTTTCCTCTTACGAGGCTAGCTATAAAAATGTAATAATTCGGCGGAACAAACAAGTATTTAACCTATTTTAAGCATTGAAAGCAAGGCTTTTGGAACAGCTGAAAAGGGATTATTTGAAAAGTGACAAAAGCTTGAATTTACCTAATCCATCAACATCCGAGGCAATTTCCACTTCTGGCTGATCAAGGTCTGGCTTATCATCGCTGCCTTCTTCCGGTGGTCCCACTCTAAATTTGAAAGGACTGCCTATTAAACGAAAAACAAAATGAACATTGAAAGAGAAATGCTTAGCTTCAAAAATGTATTGAAATATCCATGATCAGTTCAATAGCCAAACTACTTGATAAATTGAGATAATAACGTGTTCATTTTGCAACTTGATACTTCTTACAAATGAAAAAGAAAACTGATGTAAGATAAAGAGGATTTCATGTATATTTCGTGGTTTGTAACATTCCTTACCTTGTACTTCTTCTCCATCTTTCTTTACTGAAAGTGTATGTAGTCCATTCATTACTGGCACAAATCGAACTGTGAATGCTCCATCGTCTCCTGAAAGAAGTGTTACATCCTCTTGCTTGCCATCAGGATGTGTAAGTTCTGCTGACATTTCAGTAACATCATCTCCTATTTCAATACCTGCAAGAATTATGGAAATCAATTAGCAAAATAATATAGTCAAACAATAACACATTCATGTCACACTGCAATATGACTTAAAACGATCATTCTATCAAGATCACTTTGATAAGAATTATTTAGAAAATATTATAGGCAATTTAAAAGAAAATTGTGATTAAGAAACATGTATTTCTCTGAGAACTAATTTACCTATAAGCTTGAAGGTGATTTTGTATTCCGGTCTCTTCGGATCTTCTTCTGGAACACTTTCCACAAGGGGTTTATATTCCTTTTCAATCTGCGGCTCTTCAACGGGAACAATATTTTCGTCTATGGAAAAGACAATAAATTCCAAATTCAACAATATCAGAGTAATGAATCTATATTTCGTTTATTTCACACAAATATAGAAATGACGATTATGTTGCCAGGATAAGATGTAAAGCTGTTTCAAAAAATGTCTAACAGACGGAATTTAACTTACCTAGTTTCTCTTCTAGTTCAGGAGTTGATTCAAGTTGCGAAACAACATTGACATCGAATGGTATTTCTGTACAAAAAACAATGATTCTTTAATAATATCCGTCTGGTATTTTCCTCTTACGAGGCTAGCTATAAAAATGTAATAATTCGGCGGAACAAACAAGTATTTAACCTATTTTAAGCATTGAGAGCAAGGCTTTTAGAACAGCTGAAAAGGGATTATTTGAAAAGTGACAAAAGCTTGAATTTACCTAATCCATCAACATCCGAGGCAATCTCCACTTCTGGCTGATCAAGGTCTGGCTTATCATCGCTGCCTTCTTCCGGTGGTCCCACTCTAAATTTGAAAGGACTGCCTATTAAACGAAAAACAAAATGAACATTGAAAGAGAAATACTTAGCTTCAAAAATGTATTGAAATATCCATGATCAGTTCAATAGCCAAACTACACAGTCAAACCGAACAAGGCACCATTCGTTGACAGTAACGGAGGCAAACATCGAATGAACCTGAGCTAAAAACTCAGAAAAACAAGCCAACCGGAAGAGCGTTTAGACACAATATAAATATCAGCAAAGTGTCTACAAAAAACGCCACAAACCACACCGGATTCGTCTACGAGACGGAACTGGCTAGTAAACTACGATTGGGAACGAAGCATGTACCAACTAAAACGAATTGAAGAAATCCCGGACAAGGGAAAAATTCGTTAGCGCGTAACCGCGTAAGAGCAAAAGTTGGCGGGGTAACACGAACGTCGAAAAGTAAGTCAGACCAAAAACAAGAGAAAAACCGCGAAAAGCGTGCTCCCGAACGGCGGCACGAGAGATCCCGTGAAAAGAGGCTATGCCCTGAACCCGAGTGCATACCGCGGCCGTTCTATAAACAGTTCAGACTACTCGGAAAGAAACTTACTGGACGATCTAACGGAGGAAAATGTCACATGACACACTACGAAGAGATCCCCGTGTAACTTTCCAGTGGTCGCGAGTCAAAGACCGTAGACCCAACTGGAAAAACCTCGGTGGATAGCTGCAAGTTATCCCAGAGCTCATGACTGAACCAAGTTTGAGAGAGGGCCCACCTCCACAGCGGGAAGGGGGGGGGGGAACAACCTCTCAGAAAAGCCATGCTACGTCGAGGAAAGGCGGACTAAGGCCACACCATCAAACGAAGCGCTCCGGGACTGAGATGCAGTCCGCCGGAGCCCGGAAAAGAGACAAAAATCGTCCCTGACCCGAGGCCCGTACGTGAAGCCTGCAAGGTCTCGAGCAGCCGAGGGAACCGCAGTGAGCCGGGAAAAGTGGGCGCTATCGGCCGTACGTCGCCTAGTGTAGCATACTTGGTACTAGCATGAAAGGCGGAAAACGTAACCCACATAGTTGTGTTTTGAAGGAAACAAATGCGTCGGCCCTGAAACCCGCGGGTCGGAGAAAGGACGCAAAGAAAAGATAGCTTGCGATCATCCACGGATGCGGACAGACATACGTCCGGGGAACCGAAAAAGGTCCTGATTGCTCTGGTCACCTACGGGAAGAACGCCCATCAAGTGGAGGTTCCGCTGAAACGAGACGATAGTGATCGTGTACTCGTAGTCCGAGGTGAGCGGCCGTAAGGCTGGCATAGTTCGTCCTGCGCCGAGACGAGAGGAACGATTCCAGAAAACTCTTGGAGGCTGTTTCTATCTGTCTGAAAAGGAGACCACAACAGTGGCCCAAAAACGGCGCGAAACCAAAAAAGCCTCGCTCAGCACTAGCGGTAAAAAGATGAACAGAAAAACCCCGGCATTCCGCCCGTTGAAAAAGGGCTAAGTACCCGTCCAAGTTTTCGTCATAGGGTGTCACAAGAAAAGTGCCCCTACCTCGATCAAGACGCATCCGTCTGCACTGACGGTGAAATCTGACGGGTGAAAACTTCGTTCCTCACACCAGGTGGGAGCATCCGCACCACCACCAAAGGGGGTGGCCACCGACTAAACGTGTAAAGCGGAGGTACTGAGTGAGACTATCTGCTGTCCAGAAAAACCGCCGACCCTGAGCAAAAGTTGTTTACACTTTACTGACCAAAAACCAATGGCTAGCGAATTAAAAAGCAGGCCGTTAATATAAAACGTGTACAAAAAGGGCTGCCAACCGTGTAAGGCTATGTAGCTGTGAGACGGTTTTGGGTCGTAAGACCGCGGAGCCGTACAACATAGTCGACGGTACCCAAGCGGTGTCTGAAAAGTGGAGCAGTTGCGGAACCGCGTAGCTTCAGGCCACACCTATCAACAGCGAAACTTGTCGAAGAAGGTGACTAGAAAAAGTGTTAAGGTACAACGTAGAATAACAACCTTGGAACTGCGGAGCCTGCGGCTACGGGCATGGAGAAAACTAATACCGTATGTCTGTACGGGTAGTTAAGTAACAGGCCGTAAAACCGCATGGAAACTGCTTTTAAAAGGTGTTAAAGTATGGAATGAACCATACGTGCCGTTGTTGGTAATAGCTACCCCAAACGTGAGGTTGTCTATCAATTTGTCAAAAGGCCACCTAGTGTCAAGAAAAATATCCTTCATGGAGTTAATATTGACAGGGGGGGGGGGGGGGTAACGTACTACGCCAATCGGATGAGTCATAAATCCTGTCACACAGTGAGTAAGTAAGAAAACAAATTGGTTTTAAACCATCTCATTTGCATACGGAATAGCAGAGATAACTTATTATGTAATCGGCAAAATAAAGGTGTTGACAAATTTCTCAGTGTGGGTAGTTAGTTGCTGCACAACAGGCAAGCCGGGAGGTCGAAGTTTCTAGTGTCAGTGAGGACACAAGCGGTAGTTAATGAGAATTACCAATTATATCAAAAATGTAACTATTTTGTCATTGAGGACAAGACTTTTCGACTTATAGTTAGTTAATGAGAATTATTTCATTGGAAAAAGTGTTTGTCATTGAGGACAGTGAGTTATGTTTACCTTGTCAATGAAGACGTAGGTGAGGAAGTTATGTGCAGTCTGAGAGAGTCGGTATAACTTTTCGTCAGTAACTCGGTCTACCGTGGCACAGCATATGGTACCAGGTGTAGGAAGTAAAGCTAGATGTCCATCCAATAGATTTCAGATGATTAATAACGCGTACCTTAGATGACCAACCAAGCGTTTCTAGTTGATTAGTTTAGCGTATCTAAATGTCCGACAAAGCGTTGATGCTTAACTAAGCATACTTGTCCATCAAAGCATATTCAGTTTGATGTCAGCGTATTCAGATGTCTAATAAAAGCGCATCAAGATGTCGATATTAAACGTAGAATGGTGATCGCATAAAGCATGGTATATTCAGGTTAGAGCGTATATACTTGAGAAAAAGCTTACTCATTGAACGTCACAGCTGTTACGCAAAGAGTAACTCGAGTAAAGTTTTTGTTTCTATTTTGTTTTGTGGTATAAGATACCGCACAGATGTGCATATATTTGTGATGTTTTGTTATGTTGAAGAAAGAGTAACAAAAATTATATTTTGCTTCTTATAAAACTTAAACGATGATTCGAGTCATTATTCTTAGGTGTGTTTCAACTGGGTGACCTTTTCAAACAGTCTAACTTCGCTTTACGATTCCATAGCCTGTGACACTGGTGTAGAAATCACGAAAGAGTTGACGTCCTGTGTATACTACACGGACCGTTAATTCCGTTAAACACTCTTCACCACGGAACTGAGAAGCGCGTGGCTACTAGGGGGACTTACGCCGTACAAAGTGTGCAACCCCGTTAAGTATCATAGAGCCGTTATGGGTCAACAAAGGCGTCAGCATGACAAGTAAAATCCACCAGTCATCTGCCAAGTTTGTACAAAAGAACCGTCTAGGCCTACGATAGCGTTAACGTACTACATCCGTAACGTGAGTCGTTACCTCAGTATACCTCTATTCACTACGGGGCCACCGAGTAAGTGGCTACGCGTAGGAAAGTTGTACTCAGTACGCGTTCCTGTAGAGAATAGCTAAAAATATACTAGGGCCGTATGGAATACGGAGGAGTTCACGTGCTACGCAAGCTATACGAGTCGTAAACTTAGTTTGTTTCATCACGGAGCTACGAAACTGGTGGCTGCGTGGGGAAGAGGGGACTACCGTCGTACTCAGTACGTGTCCTGATAAGAAAAACGGCCGCGGAACTCTGTAGCTCATGGCTACTGGTCCTCTACCACACAGCTGCGCTGCTGGTGTAGGCCGTTAAGTCCGTTTGTATATATTTACTACGGAGCAGCGTAGCCGGTGGCTACGCGTGGGGGACTGCCGCCGAACGCTAAAAGCGTCCCAGTAAGAAAGACGACAGCGGAACACCGCAACACGCGGCTAACAGTCGCGATATCCCGAAGTTCCGTTACCCGGGTTTATCGTACGTTGTACGTAAAACCGCGTCAATATCTGTATAATTTGAGCGGAACGTCTCGTTCGACGCAAAAATCCTATTCAGAGTAGTTTGAACGGTCGTGGAACTACGTAACTCGGAGAAAATGGTTCTCGTGATGGTATGCCTTCCGTAGAGATGGATTTCTTATTACCCGAGCGCTAGGCCTCGAAACCTGAGCAAGCGCTTACACGCGACGCATCCTGGGAGCGTAACGTACTGACAAACGGGGACTCGTCCTGGTGTCCATGATACTGGTGAAAATCTTTGCGGAACCGTGACGGTCAACGCGGAAATCTCACCAAGTCAGCTCACACGGACGTGAAGAAGAAATAGCTCTCCTTAGATTGTTACTATCACCTGACCATGTAGCTAAAAAGCCAAAGGGTATACTATCGGATGTGACGTACGTTGTACGTTACCTTGCTGCAAAACTATGCAGCCATACGGACCCAAACGTCATCCCATGACCCATACGGAACCGCCGAGCTGTTTTACGCACCCGTACGGGGCCGTGAAAACAAGCCGAGGGGCCGTAAGGAACCGCTCACCGGAGCCGTACGGACCCTAATGGACGCGTGCAAGTAATCCAATGGCTCTACAACTAGCCATAAAAGGTTACTAACTCACGTATAAGCCCGTAGGGCGCCGCCTCTTGTAGGCCTACCGGTCCCATTGCGGAACCGAGGACCACAGCGGTGTACACGGGTTTGATCATGTCGATAACACCGGGGCGCAACGTAAGAAGCGTGTACATGCGACGCATCGCAGGACATTTAAGGCGCAAAACGCACCGACACAAGGGACCTGCCCTCCGTGTCGATGATATAGGTGAAAAACATCGCGGAACTGTAAAGTTCAACGCGGAAAATCTTACTGAGGCAGTCCACACGGCCGTGAAACAGCGTAGCTAATGGCTACAGAGACAAAAAGAAAATAGCTATCGTGATGCTATACTTCTCGTGAAGATTGTCACCTATCACCTGACCAAGTAGCTTCGTAGCTAGCGGGCTCAATTTCCGAGTTCATTGTACAGTGTACGTTATCCCGTTGCAAAAACTCTGAGGTCGTACGAGCCCGTACGTTCTAGAGAAGCGTTTGCACGCTATGCATAGCGGGACCTCTTAGGTGCGTAACGTACCGACACTCGGAGGCCTATCCTCCGTGCCTATGATACTGGTGAAAATAATTGCGGAACTGTAACGTTCAACGCGGATAATCGTATTAATGGTGTTCACATGATCGTGGAACTGCGTAGCTAATGGCTACGGAACCAAGAAGAGAATAGCTCTCACGGTGCTACACTTCTTGTGAAGATTATTACTTGTCACCTGGCCACATAGCCCCGTAGCTAGTGGGTGTATATCCGAGTAAATCGTACGGTGTACGATACCCCGTTACAAAACTACGGAGCCGTACGCATCCGATCACCGGAGCCGCACTCTCTTGGTCGCACCTTGAAAATACCGGTCGCGGTGGAGTCTGTGCTCCGACCACGCCGCTTGAACCCAATCGCTGCAAAGAGTACAAAGAATGGACCCGCAGCATAATCTGCACGCGTAACGCGTGAGATGGATGTCCCCGGAGCGTAAATCAAAGAAACGTTACCACGCTACGCCGGGACATCGTGGGTGTGTAAAGCATCGACACTCGGGGACCTGCCCTCCATGTCCATGATACTGGTGAAAATAATTACGGAACTGTAACGTTCAACGTAGACAACCTTAATTGCGTTCACACGAGCCGTGGAACTGCGTAGCTAATGGCTACGGGATTAAGTGGAAAATAGCTGTCGGGATGCTATACTTTTTGTAAAGAATGTCATCTGTCACCTGACCACGTAGCTAGTGGGCGTATAACCGGGTTAACCGTACAGTGTACGTGATCCCGTTAAGAATACGTTCCGCTCACCGGAGCCGTCCGGAACCGAAAAGGGACCCGTAAACACGGACCGTGGAGTCGTATGGAACCGTACGGACCCGTAAACATGGGCCGTGGAATCGTCCAAAGGAGCCGTACGGACCCGTAAATACGGGCCGCGGAACCGTATGGAACCGTCCAATGGAACCGTATGGAACCGTCCAATGGAACCGTACGGACCCGTAAACACGGGCCGTGGAATCGTCCAAAGGAACCGTACGGACCCGTAAACACGGGCCGCGGAACCGTCCAATGTAACCGTCCGCCCCGTAACAACAGGCCGCGGAACCGTATGGAACCGTCCAATGGAACCGTCCGCCCCGTAACAACGGGCTGAGGAACCGTATGGAACTCGGAACCGTCCAATGGAATCGTCCGCCCTGTAAACCTGGGCCGCGGAACCGTATGGAACCGTCCGCCCCGTAACCACGGGCCGCAGAACCGTAGGGAACCGTCCGCCCCGTAAACACGGGCCGCGGAAGCGTTTGGATCACGGAACCGTCCAATGGAACCGTCCGCCCCGTAAACACGGGCTGCGGAGCCGTATGGATCACGGAACCGTCCAATGGAACCGTCCGCCCCGTAAACACGGGCCGCGGAACCGTCCGCCCCGTAACAACAGGTCGCGGAACCGTCCAATGGAACCGTCCGCCCCGTAACAACAGGCCGCGGAACCGTATGGAACCGTCCAATGGAATCGTCCGCCCCGTAACAACGGGCCGCGAAACCGTATGGAACCGTCCAATGGAACCGTCTGCCCCGTAACAACGGGCCGCGAAACCGTATGGAACCATCCAATGGAACCGTCCGCCCCGTAATTACGGGCCGCGGAACCGTATGGATCTTATCTTTCTCTTTACAACTTAGGGGCGCAACGCCCCTAAGAGGTTATTTTCTCTCTCTAAACTTTCCTAATTCTAGGTGGCGTTCATTTGGAACCCGACCTAAGGCGCAGCGCCACTGAGTAAATCAGAGGTTATCTTATCTCTCTTATCCTTTCAACTTTAGGCGGCGCAACGCCCCCAAGAGGTTATCTTATCTCTCTCTCTCTCTCTCTTAGCTATTCAACTCTAGGTGGCGCCACGCCACGAAGAGTACCTAGATCTTTATCTTCTCTCTCTCTCTGAACTTTTTTAACTCTAGGTGGCGTTCACTTGGAACGTCACCTAAGGCGCAACGCCACTGAGTTGTTCATTCTCAACATGATTTCTGGAAAGAGAAGAACATATATCCATGCGTACATAAACAAATACAGCAATAGCGCCCCTACTAGGAAGTATCTATGATCCTACGATCACGTTAAAAGAAAGACGAGGCATAGCAAATCAGTACATCAAAAACTTTTTAACAGAACAAATTTCTATCTGAAAAATTTTAAAACCCGAGAAAACGCATCCAACGTAAAAACTTTACAAGCGCCGGGGTAGCGTGGAAATACAAACCACTGAGTACTCGAAGTCTGTAAAGATAAAAAGAAGAGATTAGTTTCCCTTTAAACAGTACGTCGGAGAGACCCCCCTCCGGTTTCTCCCAAGCCCCCAAAATCAAGCTTGAAAATTAAAAACTTTGTTTTAATTTATGTAAGAAAAACCAAAAAAATATTCATACGCTGGTAACATTAATACAAAAATAAGCTCTCTTGTAACAACTGTAGCTCCTTGGACTTGTTAGGAGCCGACTCCCCAAACACCCTATGGTGACGTCGACCCAATGCGCATGCGCCAAAATCAAAATAAGAAATTGGCCTAATGCATACGAGAACCTGTACTGATACAATGCATAGTATAACGCTAGGCTCTCCTCGTGGTAGGGCGGGGCCGAGGGTGAAAAACACTTCAACCCCGGGGCAAAAGGTCCCCTAGACAGGCACACCTGGTGCTCTAGGACCTAAAACACCCGCCACGAGAGTAGGGCGCTCTCGAACTAGCCTCTCGCTTTGTACGAATGGAGACAAACACCCGCTATCCTAAGTGTAGGCTACACGGGTAAAGTCGTGTAGGTCGGCCGAAGAAATCTCGGACCGATGGCTACCTCGTCCTTACCTCGAAAGATTTGAAAAGGCGAGCCGGATGAGAAAGAGCAGCGTAAAAACCCTTTAGGTAGAAGCTGCAAACGAGAAAAGAGTTTTAAAAGGTTAAATTAATAAAAATTAAAATGACCAGTTTCATAGATGTTAGTGCAAAAACGCGCTGAAAAAGAGTGAGGGGTAGTACAGAGGTATTATGGAGGTCAGGGCTTGGCTGGTCACTACGTTTTTTAGGGTCGGTTAGAGGTGCGTTAGAATCAGGTCATGTGACCAGATTGCATATTTATAGCATGGAAGGTAAGGTATAACTTAAAGTAAATTACTTGATATATTGAGTTAATAACGTGTTCATTTTGCAACTTGATACTCCTCACAAATGAAAGAGAAAACTGATGTAAGATAAAGAGGATTTCATATATATTTCGTGGTTTGTAACATTCCTTACCTTGTACTTCTTCTCCATCTTTCTTTACTGAAAGTGTATGTAGTCCATTCATTACTGGCACAAATCGAACTGTGAATGTTCCATCATCTCCTGAAAGAAATGTTACATCCTCTTTCTTGCCATCAGGATGTGTAAGTTCTGCTGACATTTCAGTAACATCATCTCCTATTTCAATACCTGCAAGAATTATGGAAATCAATTAGCAAAAGAATATAATCAAACAATAACACATTCATGTCACACTGCAATATTACTTAAAACGATCATTCTATCAAAATCATTTTGATAAGAATTATTTAGAAAATATTATAGGCAAATTAGAAAGAAAATCGTGATTAAGAAACATGTATTTTTCTGAGAACTACTTTACCTATAAGCTTGAAGTTGATTTTGTATTCCGGTCTCTTCGGATGTTCTTCTGAAACACTCTCCACGATGGGTTTATATTCCTTTTTCATCTGCAGTTCTTCAACGGGAACAATATTTTCGTCTATAAATCAATAAAAGATAATAGTTTTCAAATTCAACAAAATAAGAGTACTTAATCTATATTTCGTTTATTTCACTCATATATTGAAATCACGGGTATATTCTAAGGATAAGATGTACAGGCGTTTCAAACAAATGTCACAAAGAGGGCATTTAATTTACCTTGTTTGTCTTCTGCTTCAGGACTTGATTCAAGTTGCGAAACAACATTGACATCAAATGGTTTTTCTATAAAAAGAAGAATAATTCTTCAATAATATCCATCCGGTATTTTCCTCTTAAGAGGCTAGCTATAAAAATGTAATAATTCGGCGGAACAAACAAGTATTTAGCCTATTTTAAGCATTGGGAGCAAGGCTTTTAGAACAGCCGAAAACAGGGATTATTTGAAAAGTGACACAAGCTTGAATTTACCTAATCCATCAACATCCGAGGCAATTTCCACTTCTGGCTGATCAATGTCCAGTTTATTATCGCTGCCTTTTTCCGGTGGTACCACTCTAAATTTGAAAGGACTGCCTATTGAACGAAAAACAAATTGAAGATTGAAAGAGAAATAATTAGCTTCAAAAATGTATTGAATTATCCATGATCAGTCCATTTGCCAAACTGCTTGATATAATAACGTGTAACCAGTTGTTCTACATCCCCCCAAAACAACGGCTTCGAAAAATTTAAGATAGTCCAGAAATATTGTAATGGTATATAAACATGTAGCAACAACATGGTTTTACATTACTAGAAATGTACTCAAAATCATTAAAAGTCCCATAAAAATCAGCATTTAAATCATTTTTTAAATTTTGGTACTGAATTAGCATAAATTAATCAATTATGTGTGACATCACAACAAGAGCACCAAGGCTATTGCTTTTATTAACTTCTAGTTTTTTAAGCCTTTCCCAAAATTGTATGAGAGGAAGCAGTTGGGTGTAATTTGAATGAAATTTTGCTATAGCCTTGACCCATATTTAGCAGTAAATGCAATTTAATCATCTCTGGTGTCTGAAATCTAGGAGAGAAATTTACCCCGCTAAGCGTATCAGGGATATTTACAAGAGTTATACTTACCTTCCATGCTATAAATATATGCAATCTGGTCACATGACCTGATTCTAACGCACTTCTAACCGACCCTAAAAACGTAGTAACCAGCCAAGCCCTGACCTCCATAATACCTTTACTATCCTTCCTCTCTTTTTCAGCGCGTTGTTTGCTACAACATCGCTGAAACTGATAATTTTCTTTTATATAATTCAACCTTTTTCTAACTCTTTTTTCCTTTGCAGCTTCTACCAGGAGGGTTTTTACGCTGTCTTTCTCATCCGGTTAGCCTTTTCAAGTCTTTTGAGGTAAGAAGAGGTAGCCTTGGGTCCGAGATTTCTTCGGTCCAAAGCTATACGACTTTCCCGTGTAGCCTACACTTAGAATAGCGGGTTTTTGTCTCGTATCGTACAAAGCGGGTGGCCAGTTCGAAAGCGCCCTACTCTCGTGGCGGGTGTTTTAGGTCCTAGAGCACCAGGTGTGCCTGTCTAGGGGACCTTTTGCCCCTGGCTTTAATTGTTTTTTACCCTCGGCCCCGCCCTTCCACGAGGAGAGCCTAGCGTTATACTATGCATTGTATTAACACGTTAGGATATCTCAGTTCTTGTTCTCGTATGCATTAGGCCAATTTCTTCTTTCGATTTTGGCGCATGCGCATTGGGTCGACGTCACCATGGGGTGTTTGAGGAGTCGGCTTCTAACAACTCCAAGGAGCTACAGTTGTTACAAGAGAGCCTACTTTTGTATTAACGTTACCAGTGTATGAATATTTTGGTTTTTCTCACATAGATTAAAGACAAAGTTTTTAATTTTCAAGCTTGATGCTTGTGGCGTTGAAGAGACCGTAGGGGGTCTCTCCGACGTCCTACTTACAGGAAAGCTAATCTCTTCTTTTTATCTCAGTGGTTTGTGTTTTCCACGTTACCCCGGCGCTTGTAAAGTTTTTACGTTGGATGCGTTTTCTCGCATTTTTTTGATGTACTCATTTGCTATGCCTTGTCTCTCTTTTGGCGTGATCGTAGGATCATAGGTACTTCCCCCAGTAGGGGCGCTATTGGTGTATTTGTTTATGTACGCATTTATATATATATATATATATATATATATATATATATATATATATATATATATATATATATATATATATATATATATATATATATATATATATATATATATATATATATATATATATATATATATATATATATATATATATATATATATATATATATTATTCTTTTCAGAAATTATACTGAGAATGAATAACTCAGTGGCGTTCCGAGTGGACGCCACCTAGAGTTAAAAGGATCAGAGAGAGAGGATAAGATAAGCTCTTAGTGGCCTTCAGAGTGGACGTTACCTAGAAATGAGAAGGTAAGAGAAACATAAGGCCCGTGTTTACGGGTTAGTACGGTTCCATTAAACGGTTCCATACGGTTCCGCGGCCCGTGTTTACGGGTCCGTGCGGTTCCATTGGACGGTTCCATACGGTTCCGAGGCCCGTTTATACGGGTTAGTACGGTTCCATTGGACGGTTCCTACGGTTCCGCGGCCCGTGTTTACGGGTCCGTGCGGCTCCAGTGGACGGTTCCGAGACCCGTGTTCACGGGTCCGTACGGTTCCATTAGACGGTTCCGCGGCCCGTGTTTACGGGTCCGTACGGTTCCATTGGACGGTTCCGCGGCCCGTGTTTACGGGCCCTTACCAGACCTGCCAACTAGTACGATTTTGCCGTTTTTGATATGGGAAATTGTTGAGAAAACGATTGTACGTTTTTTGGCACCAGAATACGATTTATTGATTTAATAAAACAAAAAAATTAACCCATACTTTTACGCTCGGTTGGCGTTCATGTTCTCTTGAAGGATTGATTTTGCCGACAAAACCGATTCAGATTCAGATTCGTACAATAAAAGAAACTGAAAGTACAGTGGTTATTTTTTTTCAGCCACAGTAAACCTTTGTTTTGTACATTTTGTTTAAAGAGCACAGTTTTTTTTATTAGAAATACAACTTTTGTAGTTCCAGAATACAGTTTGGTGATCCTAAAGGTTGGCAGGTCTGCCGTGCGGTTCCGCGGCCCGTGTTTACGGGTCCTTACGGTTCCATTCGACGGCTCCATACGGCTCTAGTGAGCGGAACGTATTCTTAACGGCATAACGTACACTGTGCGGTTAACCCGGTTATACGCCCACTAGCTACAAAGCTACGTCGTCATGTGACAGGTGACATTCTTTACAAGAAGTATAGCATCACGACAGTTATTTTCTTCTCGGTCCCGTAGCCATTAGCTACGCAGTTCCACGGCTCGTGTGAGCGCAATTAAGATTGTCTGCCTTGAACGTTACAGTTCCGTAATTATTTTCACCAGTATCATGGACATGGAGTACAGGTCCCCGAGTGTTGATGCTTTACACACCCATGATGTCCCGCGATGCGTAGCGTGCTAACGCTTCTTTAAATTCCGCTCCGGTGACACCATCTCACGTGTTACGCGTGCAGATTATGCTGCGAGTCCAATCTTTGTACTCTTTGCAGCGATTGGGATAAGGCGGCGTGGTCGGAGCACAGACTCCACCGCGACCGGTATTTTCAAGGTGCGACCGAGAGAGTGCGGCTCCGGTGTTCAGATGCGTACGGCTACGTGGTTTTGTAACGGGATAACGTACACCGTACGATTTACCCGAATATACACCCACTAGCTACGAAGCTATGTGGCCAGGTGACAAGTGATAATCTTCACAAGAAGTATAGCACCATGAGAGCTATTTTCTTTTTAATTCCGTAGCCATTAGCTACGCAGTTCCACGATCATGTGCACACCATTAAAACGATTATCCGCGTTAAACGTTTAGAGTTCCGCAATTATTTTCACCAGTATCATAGGCACGGAGAACAGGCCTCCGAGTGTCGGTACGTTACGCACCTAAGAGGTCCCGCTATGCATAGCGTGCAAACGCTTCTCTAGACCGTACGGGCCCGTAGACTTCAGAGTTTTTGCAACGGGATAGCGTACACCGTACGATGAACCCGGAAATTGAGTCCGCTAGCTAAAAAGCTACTTGGTCAACCCTCGTACACCGCTGTGGGCCACGGTTCCGCAAAGGGACCGGTAGGCCGACAAGAGGCGCCCTACGGGGTTATATGAGAGTTAGTAACCTTTTTTAGGCTCGTTGTAGAGCCATTGGATTACACGGATCTATTAAGGTCCGTACGGCTCCGGTGATCGGTTCCATACGGCCCCACGGCTTGTTTTCACGGCCCCATAAGGATCCGTAAAACAGCTCGGCGGCTCCGCACGGGTCATGAGATGACGTTTGGGTCCGTATGGCTGCATAGTTCTGCAGCGAGGTAACGTACAATGTACGTCATACCCGATGGTAAATCCTTTAGCTTTATAGCTACATGGTCAGGTTATAGTAACAATCTTACGAGAGCTATTTTCTTCTCACGTCCGTGTGAGCTGCCTTAGTGAGATTTCCGCGTTAAACGTCACGGTTCCGCATAAATTTTCACCAGTATCATGGACACGAGGATAAGTCCCCGTATGTCGTTACGTTACGCTCCCAGGATGCGTCGCGTGTAAGCGCTTGCTCAGGTTACGACGCCTAGCGCTCGGGTGGTAAGAAAACCATCTCTACGAGAGGCATACCATCACGAGAGCCATTTTCTCCCGTGTTACGTAGTTCCACGACCGTTCAAACTACTCTGAATATGATTTTTGCGTCGAACGTGACGTCCCGCTCAAATTATACAAATATTAACGTGGTTTTACGTACAACGTACGATAATCCCGGGTAACGGAACTTCGGGATAATGCGACCGATAGACGCATGTTGCAGAGTTCCGCGGTCGTCTTTCTTACTGGGACGCTTTTAGCGTTCGACGGCAGTCCCCCACACTGCTCCGTAGTGAACAGATACAAACGGAGTTAACGGCCTACACCAGCAGCGCAACTGTGTGGTAGAGGACCAGTAGCCATGAGCTACAGAGTTCTGTGGCCGTTTTTCTTACCGGGACACGTACTGAGTACAACGGTAGTCCCCTCTTCCACACGCAGCTACCAGTTTCGTAGCTCCGTTATGAAACAAACAAAGTTTACGACTCGTATAGCTTGCGTAGCACGTGAACTCCTCCGTATTCCATACGGCCCCAGTATATTTTTAGCTATTCTCAGGTATAACTTGAAGTAAATATGAAGAATTACATTAAATATTTTTAGTTGTGTTCTTGTCCATACATTATCACTTTAGCACATGCTGGAATATTCTTCAAAATTTAATTTGTCATAACTTTCAAAATATAAACGCCACGTGTACAGACATTTTGCTAATAGGTTTAGGTTTTTTATACAATAACCTATTTTTTATCTTTCTTTGCGCATCAATAAAATTTAGCCTCCGAGCAGTTTAAAGACTTTTATTTTGACACAAGGTTGGATTTTTCTTTTACGGCATGAATAACTGTTTTCTGTTCTACGACCGCCAATCTCAAAGACTGGCGGCTACACCATTAAATGATATGCATAATCATCTGTTAACCGCAGCG
This sequence comes from Chiridota heheva, assembly GCA_020152595.1. Lineage (NCBI taxonomy): Eukaryota > Metazoa > Echinodermata > Holothuroidea > Apodida > Chiridotidae > Chiridota > Chiridota heheva. The sequence continues at coordinate 38,025 of JAIGNY010002566.1, read as the reverse complement.
CAAGCAATTTATAAACTGCATGTCGCTTCAGATAGATTACGAAACAGTTATGTTTGAAAACTTAATGGACACTTGCAGTTGTTTGTTTCATATGCAATGCATCGAAATCTTGCGCAGAATTATGTTAGAGATTTGAGCAATTACTTAAAAACATTCGGATCTGCATCACCTAACTCTCAATCATCATATAGTAACTGAGAACCAGCGAGATCTCATTACTTACTTACTTACGCCTTCTCACTCCTTGCCGGAATATAGACAAGGATGAAATCCCTCTGTTTAGGTCTGTCTTGGGCCAGCATTCGCAGCTGTCAGGCTGTTGCCAGTTGTAGCCAATCTTGGTTATCTCCTTTGTAGTGTCTCGCCTCCACGTATTTTTGAGCCTGCCCTGTTTGCGTTTCCCTTGTGGGTCCAATTTAGTGCATGACGTGTTATACTGTTTGTCAGGTTTTCTTACTGTGTGGCCAATCCAAGTCCCATTTACTGCTTTTGATAGTAGTTCCACTGGGTCTTGGCCTGTCTCTTTCCTTAGTTTGTTGTTGCTTATGGTGTCTGGCCAGTAAATCATAGGTATTCTATGCAGGCAGCGATTGATGAAAGTTTGTACCTTTATTGTGGTAGCTTTGGTGATCCGTCAGGCTTCAGAACCGTAAAATAGAACACTTTTGACGTTGGAATTAAATAAGCTGAGCTTTGTGGCCTTGTAGATATCCCTTGATTTCCAGATATTTGTGAGTGTAATGAACACTGCTCTGGCTTTGCTAATTCTTTAACATTATCATCAGTGCCCCCTGTAGTATTTACAACACTTCCCAGGTAAGTGAGCGAGGTAACCTCCTCCAAGTCAGTATTGTTGAGCTTGATGGGGTTGACATTCCTCTTGTTGAAGCGCATCACTTTAGTTTTCTGTGTGTTGAGATATTGGCACACCTTAGCAGAAGTCAGTGCAAGTCGACTGATCTTGTCCCGCAACTAATTGTGGCTGTGTGACACCAATGCAAGGTCGTCAGCAAAGTCGAGTTTTTCTGGCTGTTCAGTGAAGGTCTTCTAGCTGTTAAGTGAAGGTCCACTGCTACCCATTTTTGGTCCTGATGTCATTGACTAAGCATTAAGATTAAGCGAGAAGTTAGCATCTCCCATATTTGTAAAAATCTAACCAAGAACCCATGAAGTTTGGGCTGATAAATTTCAGCTATAGAAATCAAGCAAAAAGCCACAAGAGGCTAGAATTTAGTAAGTGCAATATAGCCAGTCCCAACCCAAGATATCCCATGTCGTGTTCTCTTTTAAGAGCTTTCTATCTGAAAAATGTTTGACAGCAAAACAAAAAACTTTAAAACCTGAAGAAAATGCAAGAAAATGTTCAATAAATTGAAGGTGTTGATCGTTTTAATATTTACCTTCAACATCTTCATCATTTTTCTTCACTGAAAGTGTATGTAGTCCATCCACGTGCGGAACAAATTTAACCGCAAATATGTTTCCTTCTCGAATATCAATTGGAACATTTTTCTTTTCACCATCTGGGTGTGTCATTTCGGCTGCCATATAAGGTATATCTTCTTCAAGAAATATGCCTGTAGAAACGTATTGCAATGCAATGTTTTGAGAGTGCTAGAATATCAAACATATCTAATCCAACGAGTTATATGTTAATATATAAATAAGTATTGAAAATGATATTTACAAAATAAACTTTGCATGATATGTTGGATTAGAATAGGTAATTTCATGAGAGGTTAAAAGTATATCTTATATAGTGTCGTACGAACCAGCCCCAATAATTCTTCCCCTCCCCCCTCTTATAGCCCCTAAATAATGAAGGTCTGACGAATTCATTCCCTTCACATCTTTACTTTCTTTTCTTATCTCCAAGGGATCATTTTCCGGAAATTCTTTTATTTTCGTAAAATTTCCTTCAATTTTCAATAATTACTTTTCATTTTCGGAGAATTTTCGGAAGGTCTCCTTCAATTTTCTGGAATGCAGCCAAAGTTTTCCAAAACTTTCAATCATTTTACAAAATGTTCTACCTACCACCCCTTTACCAATAACTATTAGATAATAAGAGGCTGGTATATATCTCGTAGGTTTATTGAAAACAATAATCAAATCTGCCCCCCCCAACCCCCACCCAACGCTGCCCGCCCCTCCCCACTTGAACTGTATTTAAAAGCTTAATATCCTATCAAGGGAACATTGCACTTTTGGATGCTACTGGTATGTGCCGAAAATGTCTCAAGTTTCTCTTGGTCCTCGTTTTATCCAAAGAGAAAAAGATTTAAAAGAACAAGACTACTTGCACAAAGCTCGTAGAAAATATTACCAAGAATTGTACAATTGTTAATGGTTATGATAAATACAATTACCGAAGAGTTGACATTTTATTTTGTATTCTCGCCGTTTTGAAGTTCTTTGAATGACAATATCAGGATGAGTTTCGCCAAGCTCTGTGTCTTTATCTGTATAGCAAGAACGAAACAAGTATAAAAGTGAACTTTCTAAAATGTACACATTTTGTGGAGCTGAAGTTTCATCATTTTGGAGGTTAATTGCGATCTATTAAACAAAACGATGAAACATATTAATGAATGTTTGATTATTATGACAATGAAGGTAAAAGATATATTAACCTGAAACAAAAGAGTACTGAAAGTCAACACAAATTGTGATCTGATAAAGGTGAAATAAATGTGTAGTTTGTCGGTACCTCTCAAATGTTTGCAAGTAAGAGCAAAACATAACAGTGGTCATGTTCATCTTATCTAAAAAAGAATATTAACAGAAATAAGATGGTTTCCCCGGAAAAGTGATGGAGTTTTGTGCACAAGTGAATGAAATCGTGACATCACTACCTCACATTCCTCAGTATGGATTTTATAGAATTTGCCAGGAGAGTTTTTAAATCAGTCTACAATGTCTGACAAAACTCGTAGAAACACTTGGTGAAAATCGATGTGATGCTTTTCATGAACCTATTTTTCTATTGGTAAATTATCCCACATTAAGAAATCATCAATGCTGGAATTGTTTTATTGCTGCTTCAACCCCTATTCTTTTATTTATAATTAATATTTTATCATTTTAAGGACATTGTTATAATTTCATTGACGTTGCCAGTGTCCTTCTCCCCTACCTCACTATATCAACCTACCTCCCCTTCCCACCCCCTTCAATGTTGGCAGTTGTTTATGTTTTTTTCTGGAAATGACGTCAAGAAAGAATCAAATCTAACATTGGAAAGGGAGATGGGGTAGGGAATTGCAATTCTCGGGAAAAAAACATAACCTTATACCATATGTAATTCTTATAACGCTGAAGTGTATCAACAGTTTTGTCCAAGATTGTAGATTTGATTTACCATCTAAGGAATTTTGAAGAAAACAAATCATATTGAAAAAACTATCTTTCAGAAAAATGGAATTTAAGATTTCTAAGCAGTGAGGGGTAACGTTACTCTTACACCAGTCATTTTATTTTAAAAATTGTGACATATTTGAAATTTGATATCTCCTTAACAGAACAGGATATCTTGACAGTACTTCTAATTCTTTTTGTCTTTTGTTTTCTATCATACAAGATAAACATGTCTGACCACTGCGCTAACTTTAAACATCATATGTATCAACATAGTGTCATACATATGATACGACGACGACGAGTGAACACACAATTACAATGACGGTGTCGTCACCTGCGTAATCGGTTATGATAGAAACAATGCTACCACGAAACACTTAATACGACCCGGACGAGAACACAGGTACGACGTACGGACAGACATAATATCGACAACCAAGTCAATGTCCACGGCCTTTGATAACCAGTTGTGGTACACTGGCGTGCCTACCCAACCCAGGCTTAAACCCAGGACCTCGTGGTCTGTAGACATGTATGATAACCGCTACACCACAGTAGGTAGATAATACATATGATAATAATGAAAGGTGCTTATATAGTAATTTTTCAGCCTTCTGAAAGCGTTTTACATAGAAGTCAACAAATCAAGATCTTTCTCAAGTCTCGGTACTATGCTAAACGGGGCATAGGCCGGTGCAGTCAATAATGACACAACCTCGGGTGCAACATGTTACCAACACCCCAGCTCTGTGGTATGACCCGACCCAGGATTGAAGCTGGAGTCTCCCGGCTGAAAGGCGGACGCTCTACCACCTGAGTCAAACAGTCAGTTATGAAAACTACAACGCTATTAATTATTCCCAATGATTAGAAGAAATTGCTTATATTTTAGAATAAGAACTTACCTTCTTCAGGTTTATCATCTGAGATACTTTCTTCAAGCAGCTTTACCTCTTGATAAACTTCATCAAACCTTTTCAAACTAAAGTCCGGTTCTATTTTAAAGAAAATTGAAACAAAATTTGAATAAAAGGCAGAAACGATAGACGAATGCATTAATGTTCCACGAATTAACAATAAATTACATTCGACGCGAGCAACAGCTTTTGTTCCTAAACCTTCAATTAAAAAAAAAAAATCATAGTATCAAAAAAAATATTCCTATTTAGTTTACCAGTTTAAAGCGTTTTTACATCTCAGGCATCAATTTGCAATTGTATGCAAATGTTGTAATGTATTACATATCCCTTGATATATGTATTGTTAATCATTTGCTTTAAATCATAATTCGTTAAAGTGGTGCAGTAAATTCTGACTAGAAGTCTTTACTCCACCCCAATCAAATTCTAGCAAGGAATGGACCGTCACATTATTTTCAGTGACTAAGAGTTGGAAAAGAAATTATTTAAAGAATTACGTGGATTAACTATTCGCTCAGTCATACATCACAAAACTCTACAGTAAAGAAACTTTTAAAGAAATTAAGTTCACTTTAGGCACCATGTTTAATCACCACGTGGTCAAGGCAAAGATTCAATAACATTTAAAAGAAAGTAATACCTGTTATCTGTACCGGTGAAACTGTATCTTCATTTATCGTTTCTCTCAAGCCGACATCTCCGTCTTCTTTAGTAGGATATTCATCTTCTTCATCATCGAACAGCCCGTCAATCACTTTTGATTGAAAGAAACAAAAATCAAAGAATTCCATTAAATTCATTTTCCGTTTTATTTGAATATACATTTCTACATATATGTTATATACATTTCTACATATATGTTATATACATTAATATATATATATATATATATATATATATATATATATATATATATATATATATATATATATATATATATATATATATATATATATAAATATATATATATATATATATATATATATTTATATATATATATATATATTTATATATATATATATATATATATATTATATATATTATATATTATATATTATTAGTTTCTAAACTATACAACTATTTTTAAACGCAAAAGAATGATGGCAAACAACACACTGATGCGATACTCACATAAAATATCTTTGATGTTCGCTCTTACGCTGTCACTTACTGGAGAACCTAAGGAAAGATAAAGCTCATCTATCTTACTTAATGCACTGCCTGTATCAATTTTGACTTTCATTATGTGTAGCCCAATTAAAGGTATATGGAGATTTTAAATTCACCAGAAAATTAGACTAAATTCTGAACAGTAATTTATCAAAAATTAAAATATCTAAATTATGTTAATAGCAACTGAATTTTCGAGTTAGGTTTATCATATAGTATGAACATTTCTTAATGTATACAAAAGTTGTGTAGCTGTATGAACGAGGACAGCTCAAAATCTATTCTATCTGGCTATTGGGTTGGTCAATCACATTTTTGCGCACCAAACTTTTTTCCATGGGGGGCGGTGGGGGGGGGGAGGGATCTAAGCGTGTCTAAGGATCATTAATCACTTTGCTAGACCTCTCAGTAGGGTAGCTGGGCCCTATAATGGGTTTATTCTAAGCAAACATCATTTAGACAGTTCGGGAGCAACCCAAAAAACTGGGTACTTTAAGATACCCAAAAAATTGGGTACTTTTATGCATTACGTCATAGCATGAGCCTACACATTTGACTAGCCTACACTAAACATATGGGGTTTCTTATTTTCCGCTCCGGATTGTCCAAAATTTTAATGGATATCCTGAAATTTTGGAGACGGATAGTAAATAGATATTAAAAACTTTCTGCCGCTGCTTTTTGAACTTCACCGTCGCAATTTTGAGAAAATTAACAAAACAGACATCCAAAAATCTGTTTTATTAATTTTCTCAAAAAGACAACCGTGAATTGACATGATATTCGAGTTTCGTTGCTATAACAATTAGAAAGTAAAGTTAAAAGTGACCTTTTTTAACATTTTTAATCTGTTAAATTTCATCACATATCATGGTAAGAAAAAAAAAATTCTACGTACAAAGCTGTTTTATATCATCTTCTGCCACCTCTGGAATTTTTACAGGTGCTTCTTCTCTCTCCTGGAATAATGCTGAGCGAACTACAAATTGAAATGGACTACCTATACACAGAATAAATTAATACAATGATTATAACAAGATAGCAATCCACGGATTTGCTGACATTATCGCCTCTGCCACACATAATTTGTAAAATGATTAAATGTTCCAGGAAACATGACATAAAATGAAATATTTCATATCAATTACTTGACCTCTTGACATTTAACCTATAAATGGTATGTCCAATTATGTGCGAGACACAACACTACATCACCCTCTACCAAGCCACCAAATAGCATTACCCACCAAGTGCCAACCCATATCACTTTCGATTTTCCCAGGAAACGCAACACAAAATTTTATATTCTGAATAATTATTTGACCTTTTGACCTTTTAAGTTTTAAGTGACATATCGCGTTATATGTGGAACATAACCCTGCATCACCCTCCACCAACCCACTAAGTAAAACACTCCCATCAACCAACCAAGAATGAATACAATAGCAATTCGGTTTTTTCAATGAAATGTAACAGAAAATTTGCCATTAAAATTTAACGTCGTGACCTTTAAGCGATGTCCATCTTCCCCAAGACATTTTCATCAACCCACCAAGAACCAACCCAAATGAACTTACGGTTTTTCTATAACACGCAATCGACAAAAAATGACCATTTTAAATTAACTATTTGACCCCGGACCTTTTGACCTTTAAGTGACATGTTCCATTTTGTGCGGGACCAAACCCTATATCAGCTTTCACTATCCAACAGTATCAACCTTATATCATTTACGGTTTCCCCAGGAAGCATAAAACAAAATTTACCAGTTTCAATTAATTATTTGACCTCTGACCCCTAAAGTACAGGACCCAACTTGTGCGGGACATGAGTTCACAACACCCTACACCCTCTTACCAAGTTTCAACTTAATAGCTCGTACGGTTTTCTTTGTACAAGCGACACAAAATTGTGTACACTCACCCACACACCCACCCACACACAAACGCGAGTACAATACTTTATCGTAACAATACTACACGTGCGATAAGGTATACAATAATGGTGAGACACAACAATATCGGAACCACGGGGGTAACGGGCGACTGTCCCCTTGCCCTAGAGTGAGGAAAGCGGAGGGAACGGGGGCATGTGCCCTTTGCAGGAGGTGCCCTTTTGAAAATTACATGAAATTATGTTATGTCATTCTTGAAGCTTGAAGACAAAAATAAATTCACTCACTCTCAAATCCTACATAATACATACAAAATGTAACATACATTTAGTGTTTATTTGACACAACTAATTCATGCCATTTACCAGTGGCCATGAAACCGAGGGCTGTGATGGGAGGGGGAAAGATCCCCAATAATTTTTCAAAGGTTAGACCTTTTACCTATATTCGCCTAATAGGTTGTTGCATACACTGGTCCCCAATCTCAAACCCATAGGTGGGATTTGGCTTTCAAAAGTTGGAGGAGTCAAACGTGTGTGGGGGAAGGTGGAGGGGAGAGGAGGAGGGAGGAGGGGAGGGGGGGGAGGGGGAGCAAAATCACGATAAGATACAACAAATCACCATACAACTTGAAAATTATACATTTGGGGCAAGTGACCCTTGTTTCCCCCAAATCCTGCGTTGGCTCAAACCATATGTGTAGGAACCGGGGGTTTAAGGAATAGTGACAATATACGTGGTATCCCGGTTAGGATTGGGAATATCAATAAGTATATCAAACTATCACTTTTTGCAGATGATATGACAGTTTTTACAAAAGATGAGCAATCGTTACATAATATTTTGACAGTATTTAAAGATTTTTAAAAGTCGTTCAACCTTAAGATTAACCCAACTAAAAATTTTGCCATGGTCTTGGGAGATAATTTTCAGATAGTAAACAACGCGAAAGTGGCTGGACTAGATTGGGTCAGTACAATGGAGATTCTGGGTATTTACATCTCGTACAACAACAAAACAGTCTTGAATAAACACATGGATGGTATCATTAAAGATATTAGCAATAACCTCAATCTTTGGAGGGCTAAAAATCCGTCAATTTTTGGAAAGATTCAGATTATCAAATGGTCAGTATTTCCAAAGTTTTATATGTGGGCTCGGTACTCAGCATTCCTGAGAGTTATATTAAAAATATTATATAACTTTATTTGGAAGGGGCAAGACAAAATAAAGCGCACAGCTATGGTTAATGAGTATAAAGATGGAGGTTTAAAAATGATTCATTTAAAGAGTTTTATTGAGTCAAATAAGATGATGTAGCTAAAACGTTTAAAATCCTCCAACTCTCTTGGCTGGAAACTGATAGTCCTCCATTTACTTCACAAAATTGGAAGTATTTTCTTGCTAAATTGTAATTTTGATGTTGACTGCATCCCAGTTTCATGTGCCTATTTTCTATAAAGAAATTTTGAAGGTGTGGTCAAACCTTAGCAATCCTATTTTTAATAATGCGGATGATATCTTAAATACTATTTTATGGAACAACAAACATGTAAAATTAGGGGGCAAGTCTGTCTATGACAGAACTATCATGGAAAGGGGCTTTTCAAAAGTCCAAGATATTTTAGTTATGAGGGGAAATTTCCACAGTTTCGACTTTTTCCATCAGAGATTTCTAAATAATACTGACTATTTTAAAATGTTATGCATATTCAACGCTCTTCCTAGCAATTGGAAAAAACATGATTAATTCGGTTGGTATACTACCCTACCATGTGATGAGGCGGATATAACATTATGTATTCATGGCTTATGTTATAACTTGGAGACCATCAAGAGTAAGATTTTCAATGAGGTATTAGTGTCTTCGTAAACCCCGCCCTCCCCCCCCCCCCCTCCCTCCTTCCTCACCGACAGTCTGGACTAGATTTAAATATATCTATGCTTATTCTGAAAGTGATCCTCGCCTTATTTTCAATCTTCCTTTTTTGACAACAATAGATAACAACTCGAGAGCTTTTTAAATACAAATTTTGCATAATATAATTCCTTTAAATGAGTGGCTTTTCAAAGTGGGCCTGGCTGACTCTACACTATGTGGAATTTGTAAGTTAGATGCAGAATCACAAAACTACCCTTCTTAAAAAATGAAGTATCCTCCAGTTACTGTCAAAAAAGTGCCCTCACTTGATTTTCTGCCCCCTTGCCCGAGTTCCTTCCGACCCCGCTGGTGAGACAGGATAGGTTTCCGTCAGGAAGGGAGGTATAATTTGTCAAACCATTTTTGAAGACAATGAGGTATAATTCAGCGGTACTTGAGACATTTTATGCGATAACTGACAAGAACACTTCCAGGGCTCACGTATGATACGTGCACACATTTGGAGCTTCTAAATTGGCTGCGTCATGCAAAAAGGCTAGAGGTTTGTCTAGTTTATCTTTTTTGTTTGCAGACACGGGTTTACTTTACGCATCTACAATGTGATTTTCGTTAGCGTTTGAAATGGAATCATTGGTAATACTACAAGATGATGATTTCCACTATAGTTATAATTCCCTTCTCCAGAAATGATTAGTACACACGAAAACAATTTTCTGTTATAACATCATCTTATTTCAAAGTAAATTCGTATTTTACGTTACCTGGAACATGGCGGCCATTATTTCTCACTTCGAGAACATGATTTCCAATTGCCGTGGGGTAGAAGTCATAGCTGAAACGACTTTTGTCATCTAATGAGAGTTCTGCAGCCTCCCGCTTACCATCCGGGGCAATTACCTGAAGTGTAGGTTTTGTTACTTCAGGATCTAGTAAAAACGAAATTGAACACTTCATCAATTAATCCGTAATAACACTTTTCATTAAATGCCATGAAAAGAAAAAAAATGATTTTACTTCAAATATCAAGCTTATAATACTTAATCATTTTATTATATCAACCTGAGAGGTTTATAAATATCTTCATGAAATCTTAATTTGTCAATAAGATGCGATCGCGGTTTCTTTGCTCAACTCTTTCGATTAAAAGTGCACATAAGTTAGAATAACGTTTCTAGATAACACTAAGCCTTCCATGATCCGCAATGTCAAAGAATCTTGGACATTCGAACCTTGGACATCCTTGCCTTACTAGCATCTGAGAATGGAAGAAGGAAAGCTAAAATTAAAGTTCTATATAATTCTCCAGTCGTGTATTTGAACATAAGTTGCTATCGGATTACAATTTTAAAATATTATATTTTGCAATTCTGAAGTTCAAAATGTCAAACGGTGCACATACTGACATATACCAATTGTATTATGAAGAACAAAAACCCATACATACACAGGCGCGGATCTAGGGGGTGACCACATATACTCTCCTCACTTAGTCTCTTTTTGCTAAACGTTCCCATTCTGATTGAAATTATGGTTCATAGCTACATAAATCTAGAGCTAGTGTGAGAAGAATAACGTCTTTGCAAGTTTTGCGCAAAGAGTATCAAACATTATACTCAATAGAACACAACTTAGTCAGAACTGACGTCCCCCCCCCCAATCCCCAGTCCGGAAATTCCTGGATTTGCGCCTAAAATACTCATATTGAAAATGATTTGGCGCAAATCAATGACAGATGGAAGATGGCTGAAAACTGTAAAATGTTGAGATAAGATTTACCTTTAACTTCAAATTTTATTTGGTATTCTCTCGGATCTTGGTATGATGACGGGACGGACGAGAGCCGCTCTTCCTCGGTTTGTAGATTCGCAAGAAGCTCTATTAAGATAAATTGAAGAGTGAAGCTTGATATTCATATTCAACAGTTCAAGATCAAACTACGGTAAACGTTTAAACGAACATCGACTTCGCTGTTTTTATATATTTACGAATGAAGTGGGAATTGTTTTAGAGGTGCAGTGGATCAGTGGTTAAGAAGTCATGCTTGTATTCGAAAGGTAGTGGGCTAGATTCCCGTCGTGAGCGCTGGGTTGTGTCCTTGAGCAAGACACTTTACTCTACTTGCTTCAGTCCATTCAGCTGTAAAATGAGTACCAGTTATGCTGGGGAGTTAATCTGCGATGGAAACCGGGGAAAACTAAAACCCCGGTCCATTGAAACCGGGGAAAATCACCGGCTTTATGAGCCTAATGGTTCGAATGGATTTAACTAAAGCTGTTTTAGTGGAATATTTACAACAACAACAAAAATTATTATTTTTATGACTGAATGAAAAATGTGTGTGTGGTGTTTGTTTTGTGTGTGTGTGTGGGTTTTTTTTTTGGGGGGGAAAGGAGAGGGGGGGGGTATATTTTTTGATTATTTGAGATTGTTGAATGGATATATCAAATATATGCGATAATTCGATAGAACCAAATTACACAAGAAAATCTATTATATATTAACCCTTTGTGAATTTTTGGTTGCTAATATCAAAATGGATGATGTATGAACGAGCATATCGCTCTATTTTCTTATGTAAATCTAATTCTTGAATCAATTAGATATCGCAAACGATACAAATCCCCTCGACGATAATAAAAAAAAATCAACCCTCTGTCACAACTGCCATGTCACCCTCTATTCCGCAAGACGTCCCATCCTACATTCCTCTCTACGGGAAATCATACATGAAATCCAGAAACCAATCCACCAAATGACCCATATGCCATCACACCTGCAATCTAGATGACATCCCACCATATGCCTTGCCACACTGCCCAATAAAGGATACCGTGCCACCCTGTTCCACATGACTTCCCTCCCTGTAAAATGTTCCAGCCTACCCTGTCCCACGTGCCATCCCTCCCTTTACCATGTGCCATCCCACCCTGTCATATAGGCCATTCCAACCTATCCCACGAGCTATCTCACCCTGTCCCATATTCCGTCCCATATGCCATCGCACCTGACATCCAGATTACATTCCATGTCATCCTGCCCCACACGTCATGCCACCCTGTCCCCCATGCCAACCCACCTTGCTCCACATGCCATCCCAGCCTGTCATAAATGCCATGACACCTCCTTGTGAAAAGGTTCACATGAAATGCAACCCTGTCCGACATGCCATCCCACCTTGTCCTACATGTCATGACATCTTGTCCCACATTCAATGGCACCCTATCCAACATGCCACCTTGTACCCATCATTCTGCTATCTTCACCCAACATGCCCCATTCCCCTACATGTACCATCCCCATTCACCTAACATCCCCATTCACCTAACACTATCCATTCACCTACTACCCCGACACACCTTTTGCCATCCACTCATCTACAAAATTAACTCTTAACCATCTGAACATTCACTATAGCCTCCACTCACTCCATTGCACCATAATAATTTAAATCCTAATTTAAATCTGACACTCCCAGTAAAAACATGCAAAACATTTTTTTTTGTAAACCAGATAGGGCTGATCTATCTACCAACCTAGAATGAACATTCATTGCAGATTAATTTGGAGATAATCATAAGTCTATTAGGTTTTCACCCTATTCAAGCAAAGAATTATTGTTTTTTTGCTATTCATTCCCTGGACACTTTATTATAAATTCTGTTAAGTCGCCAGTTCTATCATTCTGCCTTTTTTTCATGCCAGAAAAAATATTTAATTGCTCTTCAGGTCTGGAATGCATTTGTTCTCAGCTCTTTGAAAGCAAGTCTTCTTCCTTTATATTAAATTCTTTTGATACAAA